>SSNS01000253.1:549747-600745 GCA_006937985.1 Aphyosemion australe
GATCAGGTCTCTGCTTTTTGCAGATGATGTGGTCCTGTTGGCTTCGTCAGAACGTGATCTCCGGCTTTCGCTGGAGCAGTTCGCAGGCGGGTGTGAAGCAGCTGGGATGAGAATCAGCTCCTCTAAATCCGAGACCATGGTCTTGAGTCGGAAAAGGGTAGAATGCATTCTCCAGGTTAGGGACGAGGTCCTGCCCCAAGTGGAGGAGTTTAAGTATCTCGGGGTCTTGTTCACGAGTGAGGGAAGGGTGGAGCGTGAGATCGATAGGCGGATTGGTGCTGCGTCTGCAGTGATGCGGGCGTTGTACCGGTCTGTCGTGGTGAAGAGAGAGCTGAGCCGAAAGGCGAAGCTCTCAATTTACCGGTCGATCTACGTTCCTACCCTCACCTATGGTCACGAGCTTTGGGTAGTGACCGAAAGAACGAGATCGCGGATACAAGCGGCCGAAATGAGTTTTCTTCGCAGGGTGGCTGGACTCTCCCTTAGAGCTAATTCTGATAACAAACATGGCAGCTCCCGTTATGAAAGATTTCAAGTTGGTGAGATATTTTAAACCTAACAGATAAAACAGAAGTTGCTGACCCAGAATCTGTGGTAAAACAGTAGTGCTTCATCAATACAGGGTGTTATGTAGAAATGTGTAACACCGTCAAAACTGTCCCCACTTCTCTAAATCATACTACAGTTACAGCCGTCAGGGTGTTCTCCCTAATAAAGCATAAAAATATCAACGTACAATAATAAAAATCTCTTCCAGTGAACACAGGAGAAACTTTAATAGTGATATTGAGCCATCCAGATGCATTTACCTGCTACAGTGTACTTAAAAACAAGATCTTCGTTTTAGTAATTTTCTTAAAACACTATACCTTCAACTACAGAAAAAAAAGTTTTTTTTAATGTCCACTGGGCAGCACATCTGTACATAACACCCCATATTGACCAAGCACATGCAGGAGTACTTCTACAGATATTCTATAGTCAGTATCTCTATCAGTGAGGAAATTCCTCCTGAAATTCCTCTTGTACTGTTTTACCACTGATTCTGAGTCAGCAACTGTTTTATTTGTAAGGCTTAAAGGAGCTAGGGGCAGGAAAAAAGAAATGATGCTCACGAGCGACGCGCCCGGCTCTGCGAGTAACTGCAGCCCAGCACGGGAGCGTGCACAGACGGCTATGTTACACAAACACAAAAATACCATTACCTGACCCTCTTCACACGCTCTCACGCCACACCTCCAATATCTCACGCTGAAAAGGCAACTCCCCGCCGCTCTCACGGACAATATTGCGGCGAAGCAATCCACGCTGCAGCCCTGATCACAGCTAATGCTACTACTGTAGCATGATCACAGCTAATGCTACTGCACGCTAGCTCTCTCTGAGTCATCGGTGAGGTCAGATCATTGTCATATCATCTCTAAACACAACCTATAATGTTTCTTACCTGCTCACTAGGAAATGAGCCATGGCAGCATCCTTTTTGAGTCCCAGATATAGTTGAAGCAGTCTCCATTCGTCAATCACGTATCCGATATAGATTCGGGTCCCTGCCTGTCTTTTACCATATTTGGTTTTTGACTCATGAGATGCCGCTGAATAAACTTCCTTTGTGCCACGCTTGGTCGTTTGCTGGTTGCAGTAGAATCCATTCCCACAGTTCTTCTTTTGGAGTTTGGCGGTTGGCAAGCAACTTAAGGTACAATAGCGCCACCTACCGATCTGCAGTGTCGAACACATTTTCTTTCTGTTTTGAAGCTGTCATGAACGCGCAAGCAGTGTCAATTGACGCCATATCCGTAGGGCAGTGCGGGAAATTCGTGACCGAACTGCAGCGCATTTTGCAGCAAACAGCCTGTTCAAGAAAATGGAACGATACATGGGTGGCCTCATTCTTTTTGGTTTATAACGCTTCATCACCCATTAGCTTTGAAAAAATGAACATACATGTTTAATTTTTTACAGATTTTTTAAAGATCCTGCCCCATGTTCCTTTAAAATATCTCTGACCAAGTCAATAAAAACCCTCTAACATATAAGCTGCCATGTTCATTATCAACCTGAGCCTTGCTCACTGATTTTGATGGGCAAGGTTGACAGATAAAACAAAATCATAATGAACAAACCATGAAATAATGAAATAAATTATGAAATATCTATAAATTAATTTTAATGAATTAAATCTTTTTATGGTTCATGTAATTAAATATTTAAAATATTTAATGATACATTTCTAAAATTAATTAATGCTTTAGCCATTTATTGAATTGTGTCACTTTTGGCTCTCCATACCTTGCAACAAGAACTCATGTAATATTTAGACTATGCCTTTTTCCAGCTTTCATTATGGGCCATCATTTATGGCCTAAAGTCAGTTACCTCCACTGTGGGCAGCTTTACCTTACTAGAGTTAAAGTAGCTCATCATCTGGGATTAACAAGACAGTTTTTGAGCTCTGTTGCATTCAGGTTTTCGTATAGCATGATGACACTGGCAGCTTCACATTCCTGAGATTACCAGGAATCCATCGATACCAAGTTTGTCCTGATCCATGAGTGGGAAGGAGCTGAAATATCCACACAGAGAGAACCTGTTTTTACTGCGAGGTCCGCAAATTTATTGGCGGCGGCCGCGGTAATAATTCTAATAAATTATTAGCAAAGTAGTTCACCTGTTGGAAAGAAAGCAGTCAACAGCTGTCGCCCCTTTTCTTGCCTTCTTTCCTTTTCTTCTCTCAGTGCTTTTTTCTGATGGCCTGATTGGTGCTTTTTGGGCAACATGCTAATGCCTCGAGTCAAGCCTACTCTGGTCTGGCCGGCCTGTCTGGGCTTGCCGCTTGCAGGCTGTCGCCGCTGCTGAGTGGAATAAACCATTTTACGTCTCCTGGGGGGGGGGGCTCCTCCTTTGGGGAAAACGAACACTGACATAAAGTCTGGTTCGATTTTCCCATATTTGGTTGGAAACAACAATATAATGAAACAAATTGACACAAAGGGGACACAATGTTTTCTTAATAAAAACGGGGGGGAGGGAATCGTGGGAAACATGGGCCCCTCTCCCCTCTTGGGCCCTGGGTAGTCAGGTCCACTTTCCCCCCAGTACGACACCCCTGCTGAAGGACATAAACTCTATTTCTCTGCACAGAGGCTGTTCAGGAAGCAATCTAAAATGAGTAAGAAAGTAATTATACGTTTTACACAGAAAGACACTTCAAACTGCTGAAAAACTCCTTTAATTGTATCTTCAGATGGTCTTTGAACAAGTGAAAGAGCAACACACCGTATAGAAGCAGGATCTGAGGTCAGATCCACAGATCTGTTCAACTTCTTTATTTATTTTTATTTTATTTAACCTTCATTTAACCAGATGAGTCGATTGAGAACTCATTCTCATTTACAACGACAATCTGGCCAAGAGGCAGCAGCAACAGACACATAGTTAGCTTTACACAAACAGATAAGATAAAAAACAGATAAGATAAAAAAAATGCAGATAAAGATAACATAAAACAGCTAGACATAAAGACAAAGGACTGTTCTCATATATAATATGTACAAGCCATCAAAACAGACATAAAACAATCTTTAAGTACTCAGAAGCATGCACATTGATCAGAAACTATTGAATGCAATGAATTATTGAAGGTAGATAATGGAACGTAGGTAGTGAGCTTTAGTGATTTTTGCAGTTCATTCCAGTCATTGGGAGCAGCAAACTGGAATGAGGAGCGGCCAAAGGAGGTGCGAGCGTTGGGAATAACCATAGAGATTATGTTACTGGAACGTAAAATGCGCTGGTTGTTGGAAGTGATGAGTAATGAGCGAAGATATGACGGTGTTCTACCGATGATTGTTTTGTATATAAATTGATACCAATGTAACAACCTGCGGGAATGGAGTGATGGCCAGTTAACGAGTGAGTACAGATCACAATGATGAGTAGTGAAAGGGGCACCAGTGACGAAACTTCTACAATGATGAAACCAACTTCAGTAATTATTCATCAAATTATTAAAAACAGTGTTTTTTATTTGTTCAGAACAAATTAAAAGAAGAAAAAAAAATTAGAGTTTTGTCATAAATATACAAAATTTGAACTGGACCAAAATTAACAAGGAAATTTTTCCTGAATTGTACAAAAAGAACAATTAACATCAAAACCTTTTTAATAACATTTTAGAAAGATTCTGATGGGGTAAAAAAATGTTGAATGACTGTAGAGTCCTGTCCAGTCCAGATCTTTGTACAGATTGTTCCCGATGGTGATCCAAGTTTAGAAGCACTGTCTGATCTGGAAAAAAGAAATGTTTCATTGCATTCTTATTTTTTATCTGCATCCATTTGTTTTCTTCAACATCATTATAGTAAAATCTGAGATCTCCTCTCTCAGAGTGAAGAGATGTTTCATCCACACCAAGAACTGAAGCTTGACTCATTTTGGAACACTACTGAGATCTGATGTTCAATCTCTCCAGCAACTCTGAGTTTCTGTGATATTCAGTTTAATTCCAGATAAACGCAGTGTAACAATAAAATAGTGATGATTTGGCAATAATACAAATGTGACACAGATAAAAATCTTCATCTTGTTTCTATCCAAAATAATGTCAGATTTAGTTGAAGCAGAATATGATTATTAATCTGGAACCTGGAATAGAAAAACAGTTATTTAAAACAAATGCAAACACAGAATACACAAATGCATGTTTTTGTTGATTTTGTTCTGCAATTTCAAAAAAGTCTCCTGATTCATTAAAAACTCGCTTATTTTGTTACTTTTGTTTAACTTCCATCCATCCATTTTCTTCCGCTTATCCGGAGACGGGTTGCAGGGGCAGCAGCTTAAGAAGGGAGGCCCAGACTTCCCTCTCTCCAGCCACTTGGGCCATCTCCTCCAGGGGAATCCCAGGGTGTTCCCTGGCCAGTCGGTCTAACGCCTTCTCCAAATCCACAAAGCACATGTAGATTGGTTGGGCGAACTCCCACGCACCCTCCAGGACCCCCCCAAGGGAATAGAGCTGGTCCAGTGTTCCACGGCCAGGACGAAAACCACATTGCTCTTCCTGGATCCGAGGTTCGACTATCCGACGGACCCTCCTCTCCAGAACCCCTGAATAGACCTTACCAGGGAGGCTCAGGAGTGTGATTCCCCTGTATTTGGAACACACCCTGCGGTCCCCCTTTTTAAATAGGGGGACCACCACCCCGGTCCGCCAGTCCAGTCGAACTGCCCCCGATGTCCACGCGATATTGCAGAGCCGCGTCAACCAACACAGCCCCACAACATCCAGAGTCTTAAGGAAATCCGGGCGGATCTCATCCACCCCCGGAGCCTTTCCACTGAGGAGTTTTTTGACCACCTCAGTGACCTCGACTCCAGAGATTGGAGAGCCCAACCCAAAGTCCCCGGACTCTGCTTCCACAGTGGAAGATGTGCCGGTGGGATTGAGGAGGTCTTCGAAGTACTCGCCCCACCGATTCACAATGTCCTGAGTTGAGGTCAGCAGCACACCCTCCCCACTGTAAACAGTGTTGGTAATGCACTGCTTTCCCCTCCTGAGGCGCCGGATGGTGGACCAGAATCTCCTCGAAGCCGTACGGAAGTCTTGTTCCATGGTCTCACCAAACTCTTCCCATGCCCGGGTTTTTGACTCCAAGACCACCCGAGCCACATTCCACTTGGACTGCCGGTACCTATCAGCTGCCTCCGGAGTCCCACAGGCCAAAAAGCCCCAATAGGACTCTTTCTTCAGCTTGACAGCATCCCTAACCACTGGTGTCCACCAGCAAGTTCGGGGATTACCACCACGACAGGCACCGACCACCCTGCGGCCACAGCTGTGGTCAGCCACCTCGACAATGGAGTCACGGAACATGGTACATTCGGACTCAATGTCCCCCGCCTCCCCCGGGACGCGTTCGAAGTTCTGTCAGAGGTGGGAATTGAAGCTCCTTCTGACAGGAGACTCTGCCAGAGTTAGCTGGGTTTTTTTAAAAACAAATATCCGCCCTCCCAAAAAACAGCGTCCACACCACCTCGTTTTTAGAAAAAACTCATAAGTGCATTGTTAAGCACATTCATAGGCACGTCAGACCAGGTTGCACATGGGCCATCAGCATTTTTGTCGCAGACCGTGACATTAATAATAATTGTGCCCACATTTTCAAAGTTTACGCAAATTTCTCTTAACACCGGTAATTTTTGCATCTTTACTGTTCTTCCGCTTGATACAGGCCATCCAGGCGCCCTTCCTGATTGCGCAGCAGCCACAGACTCACTGGTGCGCCAGCAGCCTCTCAGAGTTCCCTGCATTGAAAATGCTGCAAAGAATAATTTCATTTTCTGTTATTCATCAGCATGTGACGTTGTGAAACCTAAAACTCTGGTTATTTCTGTCCACACGGAGACGCTGAAAACGGAGACAACGCAAATCTTCACTTTGGCCGGAGTTTTTAAAAAGATACGTTTTCGGCTTCCGGGTAAGGTGGGGATGGCATCGTATAATCGATAATTTTTGAAGAAGGAGCGAAGACCTACAACACCGTGGAGGAGGCTACGGCGGATCTGGCGAGTCGGGGTCTGTCTGTGAAGGTGATTCCCCCTCCGGGGAATCCAAGAGAAAAGCTGCAAAGGTGTGCGCAATGGCAGGAAGTTGGAGGTCGACGCACGCGAAAAAACCAAAAGGTTCCAGGCTACAGAGAGAAGCTGCAAGTATACAGGCGAGGGAAGAAATTACTTTGTCAAATGGTCGTTACTGGACACTATGGTGAATTATAATTAATGTCGAATTTGGGTTGGGTGAGGTACCCCATAGCTATGAGCGCTGTTATGATGGAAGGCCCCCTGTCTCAGGGAGTAAAAAGGGGTTTCCCTTCAAACACTGAAGGTGACGGTGGAAGAGATCCACCGTTGGAAGTCAGCCTAGGAGCCTTTAAGCTCCAGTTTTGTTCAACTGTTGATAATTGTTCGTTTTGTAAGGGGGGTTGCTTGTTGCCATTGAGTTTACGCTGCGCGCTGGGTTAATACGCTTTAATGATTAGTCCGTCAGTAAAAATGATTTCTTTTAATGTTAATGGGGTTTTGAATGTGATCAAGATGAGTAAAATATTATCTAAATTAAGGAAAGAGAAGGCCCAAATCGCACTACTTCAGGAGACACACATGAACCAAACAGACCACCTAAGATTGAAAAGAAAGGGTTTTAAGTACGTATTCTCTTCATCCGACAAAACCAAACACAAAAGGGGTGTGGCAACAATTATCTCTGGTTCTCTAAATTATGAACACATATCCGAAGTCTGCGACGAGGAAGGGAGATTTGTTAGAGTAACAGGTAGGATAGAGGGGTTAGAAATTACAATAATAAATGTTTACGCCCCACCTGGGAGTGATTGGCCTTTCTATAGGCATATTTTTGATCTAATGTTGGACTCCAGGGGGTTAGTTGTCTGTGGGGGAGATTTTAATCTAAGGCTTGATCCTAAAATAGATTCATCGAACCCGACTAATCAGACAACAACTCTTATCAGAAAAGTCTGTAGCTATATGGTAGAGATGGGAATAATAGACGTTTGGAGAGAGCGCCACCCTTCAACTAAAGACTTTACACATTACTCAGGCTCATTTAAAGTATATGCAAGGCTGGATTATTTTTTTATGTTTAATGCGGATAGTGGCAGGGTTAAGGAATGCGATATATTAACAAGGGATTTATCTGATCATAGCCCTATCTTTCTATCTATGTTGATGGCTTTGAAAAAGCGCACCACGCTGTGGAAATTTAATTCACACCTATTTAATGATTCGACTGTAGTTTCTAAAATAAAGGAGGACATCAAAGAATTTTTAGAAATTAATGACACAGGCGAGGTAGCCCCAACTATTCTCTGGGATGCGCTCAAAGCGGTAATGAGAGGTAAATTAATTTCCACCGCTTCCCACTATAAGAGTATTAAAGGGCAGAAATTAGCAGATTTACAGGCGACTTTAAAGTTGAAACAACAGACTGATATTGATTTCCCAAACCCTACTATAAAGCAGGAAATTAGGTGTTTACAGGGTGAAATAAATGATATATATACTCAAGAGGCCCAAAACAATTTAATTTTTTTGAGGCAGAAATATTATGAGCTAGGAGGAAAATCTGCAAAATACCTGGCTTATAAATTACACAAGCAAAGGGAGGAAAATGCGATCCACCAAATTAAAGACCCCAAAACTTCCAATCTGTTAACAAAATTAGAAAACATCCACCAATGTTTTGAGAATTTCTTTAGGGAACTGTATGCGCAACCCATTGTTGCAGAGGAGAGTAGTATTGACGCCTATCTTAGTTCTCTAGAACTACCTGTACTCCTGGGTCACCAAAATGAGTCTTTAACTCACCCCATTTCGGCGAGGGAAATTGATACAGCTATCTCCAGACTGAAACCAGGAAAGGCAGTGGGCCCGGATGGTTTTAGTTCTTGTTGGTATCGCAGTTTGAGGTCAGAACTAATCCCCATACTTCTTAAGTCATTTAATTACACCTTATGGGAGGGAGTAATCCCACCCTCTTGGAGGGAGGCAACTATTTCTATAATCCCAAAAGAGGGAAAAGACAGGCGAGAATGTGGAAACTATCGTCCAATCAGCGTCCTCAACATCGATTACAAATTATTTACTTCCATCCTCGCCCACAGACTGGAAAGGTTGCTACCTGACCTTATCAACTTAGATCAAACTGGTTTTATTTGCCATAGACAAACAACTGACAACATTAGAAGAATCCTACACATCTTTACTCAACTATAACAAAACAAAACCCAATCAATTTTAAGTAGTCTAGACACTGAGAAAGCTTTTGACTCTGTCAGATGGGTATTTTTGTACAAGGTCCTGGGGAAGTTTGGTTTTCAAGATGGATTTATTAGAGTAATCCAAGCTCTCTATGATCAGCCCTCAGCTCGTATAAATGTGAATGGTGATCTGTCTGAGCCCTTTGTTCTGCAGCGGGGCTGTAGGCAGGGGTGTGCAATCTTGCCACTTCTTTTCGACTTATTTATAGAAGTTCTAGGTCAATCAATTAGGCAAAATAATACTATTAAAGGGGTCACTCTGGCAGGAGTGGAGCATAACGTAGTGATGTTTGCCGACGATGTAATGGTCTGCCTGGAGGACCCAGAGAGGTCATTTAGAGAATTGATGTCAACTCTCACCAATTTTGGAATGCTATCTGGCTACAAGACTAACATCTCCAAAACACAGGTGATGACGCTGAATTATTCAGCCTCTGTCACCCTACGTAGGAAATTCGAGCTCAACTGGGATAATGAGAAAATTAAGTACCTAGGAATATATCTAACAGCGGACCTTTCTGGGCTCTTCCAGGCAAATTATGAGTCAACCTCTGCTGGTATAAAGGCTGATCTGCATAGATGGAATCTTGTCCCATTCCTGAGTCTCAGCTCCAGGGTAACAGCAATCAAGATGAACATACTCCCAAGGCTGCTTGTGGGCCTGTGCAACCCCTGGCTGGCCCATACCCTTCAAGCCTGGCAGAAGGTAATCAACATTTGTGGGTTACAGAAAATGTTAAAAATATTTAGGTGGTTTGCGTTCGATTCTGACTTCGCTCCAAATAGACAGGACTCTAATTTTAAATCATGGACGAGGTATGGTCTCACAACATTCCTCTCTCTTACCCATAGAAACATTGTGCTCAGTTTTGAGACCCTACGAAACAAACACGCGATGACACATCGAGACTTTCACAAATACTGACAGCTGAGATCATATATCGTCCATGAGTGCAAACTGACAGATTTTACAGATGCAGAGTCACAGTTTTCCCTTATCTTGAAAAGTGCTTTGATTAAAACACCAACTAAAGCAACTTCTAAACTATATAAAGCCATCTCTAGTGCCTGCGAGGCCAACACATTTTATATCAAAGACAAATGGATGAGGGAGCTGGGATCTGATATCTCTTCAGAGGAGTGGAGCCAAATTTGGTCTTTTCAATGGTCAACCTCCAGCTCGGAGGTTGGAAGAATATTATAAGATATTTCAAAACGCCTTATCAGCAGAGATATCAAGGTTCTCATTCACCATGCTGGAGACAATGTGGCGCTACTGCTGCGAATCATTTGCACATTTTCTGGGACTGTCCCAGTTTAAAGGAATTTTGGATGGGAGTCCAGACCTCGTTAAATACAGTTCTGAATATTCAAATTCCTCTGGATTTTAAGGTCTTCTACATGGGGCTGCTCCCCCCATTGAAATGTAGGAGTGAGATTAAGTTGGCGCAACTACTCTTGGTGGCATGTAAGAAAACAATTACGAGGAAATGGCTGAGTCAGGTCCTCCCCACACTAGAGGATTGGTATGGGATCATTTTAGAGATATTTAGAATGGAAAAACTGACATATTTGCTAAATAATCGGAAGACTAAATTTTATGATATATGGAACAAATGGATCTTATTCATTACCCCCATAAGAGCGGACTTTGTATGACTCAATTGTAAATCAACCTTTCATAACCTAGCAATTGATCTTCTTCTTTTGACCGTGGCACAGGCAACCCCTCAGTTTTTGGTTTTGTTTACTGTTCTGGATAAATACGTTTCATCATTAGATTAGTACAGATTCCTCCTCTGAGCATAGTCATTTTTTAGATCCCTATATATCAAGGGACTCTCTGTCATATGCTTCTATGACGGACGGGACTCTATCGCCGCCCACTACTCCTTGAGGATCCAACTGGGGACAAGGAAAGGGGGGGGGATAACAACAACAACAAAAAATCAGGAAGGACCTTGTTTCTACTTTATTTACTTCCTGTCATGTGTATTGATATGTGGTCTTTCCAAATAAAGATTTAATTGAAAAAAAAAAAAGATAAGTTTTCGTTGCGGAGATCTGCGTTTTCGTGTGGATGACAGGCCGAATCGTAGAAAAATATCTTAGTTTTGGGAGATACCCGGCTACGTGTGGACAGGGCCTGAGTCTTGGTTTTCCAAACCATTTATCAATTATAAATGACATGTTAAATAGCTTTTTTTTTATTTGTTGGGAAGGTAGTCCACACAGAAGGGGTCTCACTCCCAGAAGGAACAATAGCAGACATTGAGGACGGCTACAAGTACCTTTGTATCCCACAAGCAAATGGCAACCTCAATGAGGCCACAAGGAAATGAGCCAAAGCCAAATATGAGTAAGAAGTCAGCTCAGTGGCAAGAACAAGATTCAGGCAAGAAACAGCTATGCCTTGCCAGTAATCGGATATCCTGCAGGAATAATAAGCTGACCAAAGGAAGAAATACTGACCACAGATGTTAAGACATGGAAACTCCCAACCATGCATGGAGGGTTCCACCCCAAATCCAGCACCCACACTGTACACTAGCCGTAAGGCAGGAGGCTGAGGACTAGTGAGTATGAGAGCCACTGTCCAGGATGAAACAGCCAAGATCCATAATTCAATTCAATTCAGTTCAGTTTATTTATTTAGCGCCAAATCACGACAAGAGTCGTCTCAAGGCACTTCACAAAGTAAACATTCCAATACAGTTCAGTTCATTAAGCCAATCAGTAAAAAAGTTTCCTATATAGGGAACACAGCAGATTGCATCAAGACACTGACTGTGTGTTGATACAATCCTCATACTAAGCAAGCATGTAGCGACAGTGGGAAGGAAAACTTCCTTTTAACAGGAAGAAACCTCCAGAGGATCCTGGCTCAGTATGAGCAGCCATCCGCTACGACTCACTGGGGATTGAGAAGATAGAGCAGACACACACACACACACACACACACACACACACACACACACACACACACACACACCATATATATCAAGTAGTGTTTCTATGGCTACACTGTGATTTCTTAGTAGAAGTTCTATTTAGTAAGAGAAACTTTATTGTCTTTATCTGAGTGAATCTATAATTAATTCAATAGGTGAACTAATAGTAGCACATTCTATGT
The DNA here is from genome assembly GCA_006937985.1 of Aphyosemion australe. Classification (NCBI taxonomy): domain Eukaryota; kingdom Metazoa; phylum Chordata; class Actinopteri; order Cyprinodontiformes; family Nothobranchiidae; genus Aphyosemion; species Aphyosemion australe. The sequence continues at coordinate 561,718 of SSNS01000253.1, forward strand.
GAAAGTTAAGTTAAGTACTTCAAGGACAAGGCCCCAACAGATGACATACTCAGTGAATGTCTCAGACAATGGTGAACAGGAGGTGCTGGAAATACCATCAAGGGAGGACAAACCCCTACATGGGATTGTAGCGACATCAACCGTTGGTTTTTGTCCTAAATGAACTGTGTAACACTTTAACTTACAGACCGCGCCAAGGCTGCAGAAGAGACTCTGGTATCTGCCCAGAGACATCTATCTTAGTTTGGTCTAGGTGCCGCTAGCTTATCCAGCAGGCGACATCACGACTCGAGGAAGAAACTCAAGGATTTCGCAAAGACTTTCCTATCTTTTTCCTGAATAAAGTTCATCTTTCCTGACTCGTGAAATACTTTTACAAATATAATCTGAATGCATAAATCATACTGTTTGAATCATCATATAATAATAAGAATGATGGTTAAAATGAATGTTGTTCCTGTATTTCATATCTTTAATTACACATTTAGGACTCATTTAAGTAATGCTAATCATCATCTGATAAATATCCACAAATAATAGTATTGTGTTTGAATATTTAATTCACACTCACATTAAGTTAAGAAGTCACACCACGTTAAGCTGAGTCATCTTTAAGTGTTGATGAAACTGGTGTCTGAGGTAACTTGGTAACGCCTACTCTAATGTGTCCAAATTTGATTTGCTCAAATTTATAAACAATTAGAATAATAAAACTCCCGTGTCGGCCAGAACACATCAGTTCCTGAGTTCCTGAGTTCCGAAAGCTCCTGACTAGGTCACCTCCTCCCAAAGGGGTGAGCCTAAGACAACAAGCTATGCTTCCTTGGTTTGGCCGGCCGGGGAAAAGCAACGCTTAATAATTAATAATATAAGGAACCATCCTCTCTTTTTGATCGAGATCAATATTTTTGTGAACTGCCTCTAAGCTAAACCAAATCCACCAGACGACGCAGTCACCTGGAAGTCACCCAGATCATTGGTTCGTATCAGGGCCTGCTACAGCTCTTCATACCTCAGAGGCCTCCTCTCTAACACTCGTCAGCATCGACCTCTACTGACCCTTGAGTCACCGGGAGCTTCCACACACAAGGTGAAGTAGCCCTGCACGCTGGTGTCAAATGGTCTTTATTAATTTGATAACTTATTAAAACATCCAGATTTGATTTAACCCAGACATCATAGGATCTAAGACACTTAATGCTGATTAGGCAACCTCATCTAGCTTGCACTACATCACCTCATTAATGGTCTCAGTATCTTGTTTACAACCATCATTCATAGTAATTGTCCTGTGTCATCATTGATTGAGAAATATAGTATTAAATTTATTTTTATAACTATTTTCTTGACTCTGTCTGAATTATTCTGAAGTGTGTGGATTACTTACAGGTAAAAGAACCTAGATTAATGTTAAATTAACATTCAAAGATCATTAAGATTAATAATTCATATTTATATGAATTATTACATTTTATTGATCATTCTTTAAATGTGTGGCAATAGCCCTCACGCTACAGGATGTACCACCAACAGATAACTGAAGTGGCTGAAATCCTATATGGCTAGAAAGAGCTGGTCTGAAAGACAGCACACAGGCACTCATCATATATATATATATGTATATATATATATATATATATATATATATATATATGTATAATTAAAATTATATATAATTTTAATGATGGTATTTTTTTTAGAACCATTGTATAATGATGTTTTTTTAAATGTATGTGTGGCTGGTATCACCATCCTGAGGGACTGAAGATGGAAATTAGTCCTGGCTATAATCTTGTGTATTTTCAAATGTGTAAAAAAATATGTACAGTACAAATAAAATAGCCAGGGCTTCATATAGTTTCTGAGCTGGACCAGTTCTAATGTGATTCAAATGCAAAAAAGGTGCTGAAACTAGCCTTTATTGGGCTTTCACAAATCAAATAAAGGTCTCATGAATCACAAACTGTTTTTTTAGGATACTGCTTTCAGTGTAGAATAGTTTAGTCTAAGTTTGATGTGTTTAACAGACATGAAAATCCCTCACCTTTCGGCGAAATTCGCCGTTTTGAATCCAAAATGGGTCACCTACGTGATTCGTGCAGATATAGTTATTCAGCAAGGCGGGGTTTTGCGGTTTGACCAGTTTCACTATTAACTACGGGGGGTCATATACCAGAGGACTTTAACATGCACCAAACACCACAAACTGTAGAATAAATAAATAAGTCCGTCAGAACCGGTGACGCGCGACCCGCACGAGCGCATCTCGTCTGGAGGTCACCTGTGTAGACCTCAGGTGAAGGGCTCTTCCCCACTCTTACGATCCGAGCCCGAACCAAGTCAGCCCGACTGCTCGGGTCGGATTTGGGTCGATTAATAATTTGAGCGTGTTGAGTCGCGTTGGACAGCAGGAGGGAGAGAGAGAGAGACTGGCGGCCGCACAATACGAGGAGATGAGGACGCACCTCAAACCAAACACAGTGGAATCATTGTTATTCCTCCATGGTGGTAAAGAAGCGCTAAAATGTCTCTGTAATGAAGTCGGGCGAACCTAAACTCCGTCGGGTCATTTCGGTTTCAGTCTGGGGCTTTTGGAGACTCTACTGCGCTGCGCGGGGGGGGGGAGGAGAGGAGAGGCTCAACAAGAGATCAGTCATTTGAAATAATAACAATATTGTTCTGATGTGTCCGCCTGTAGAAGTTCTTGCTTATTGTTTCATGAACCAGGATGACTTCAAATTATGTTAAATTCAACCTAAAGAAAACTGGGAGAAAGCTTTAGTTTACCATTTGAGTTAGATGGTTGTTTGTTTTATCTGCTCCTCAGAGACACCATGGACATGAGGAGATGATAAAAGTCAAAATGTCCCTAAAGGACAGGAGGTGGGAGGGTTAGTTAGCTGGTTAGTCAAGGAGATCCATCAGGTAGCATCATTAAATCCTGATTCAGCCCACAGCCTCCTGCTGGTGTTATTATTATTATTATTATTATTATTATTATTATTATTATTATTATTATTATTATTATTATTATTATTATTATTATTATTATTATTATTATCAAATACAAAACAAACATGCAACATTTTTATTAGAAGTTTAGGATTCTTTATGGTTTTAGTATCTTCAGCAGCAGCAGAGCTTGGTTCATTCTCCATCACATTTCTGAATGAGACCATTGGGTTCTAACAAAATAAACCAGACCAAACCTGTCATTTCATGCTGATGTTGATCTGATTTCATTGATAACTGGTTTAGTTTTTAAAGCTCAACTTGTTTAAGTTGTTCATTTAAAAACAATCATTTAAATCTAATAAAACAACCTGTTTAAAATCCCTAGAATGCAGGAAATGACATCTACTTCACTAAAATGTTTCTGTGGGGCCTCCAGACCAACCCCCCATCACCATAGATCCTCTCTGTCAGTCTCCTTCCTCAGAGCTGAGGACAACGCTGGGACATGTGGTTAAACACGTCTCAGTCTTGTCCTCGTCTCAGGAGGAGCAGCAACTTGTTAGCAGAAGGTAAACAAAGGCTCTGCTACTCTGTGTTAAAATAAGAATCCCAACTTGATATAGAGTCAGGTGTGTCTGAGCAGGGACACGTAGAAAACATGCAGCCACTGTGGCCTTCAAGCACCAGGTCTGACCCCCTGTTACAGTATAGAGGTTGGTCTTATTTCTTCTAATGCTCAATGTGTAGCATGTAACTCTGGTAGATAATTTTATTCCATAAAGTTCACCAGGTTGATGCTTTTAAATCTAAGATGCCCCAATATACTTTCATTTGCAGAAGATTTACTTGCTGGGGAGTGTGTGTGTGTGTGTGTGTGTGTGTGTGTGGGGGGGGGGGGGGGGGGGCTCAACCTTTTTCACACATGACCCGTTTTCATGTCTGGTTTAAGTATTGTAGTTTTGAAATTAGAGCGAATCAAAAGGGGTCAGGGGGTTGAAAAATGAGTTGGAATTACCCTTTATCTGTTTTTCCGAATGCTCGGTAGATAAAAGTTGAACAAAGTCTACGATGGTTGTAAACACACATTTTTTCTTAAATAAGTTTCGTTTAATAATGTTAAGAAAGTCCTGTGTTGAAAAACAACGTGGGTAAGAAGTAAAATCCATAAATTACAAAAGATTAGTTGTGTTTCATGGCCGTTATCAATAAAGTTTAAATACAAAACAAAAAAAACGGATACCGGAAATAGCGCCCCCTTCAGTTCCGGAAAAAATGGCGTCATTTCCATATATGGTGTGGTCGTGCCCTGTGCCCACTCTCCGCCCCGTCATACAGCTGCATTCAACTGTACTTGGCTCAGCTGCTCATTACGTTTCTTATCCGTGAGCTTCCTGAAAAAGTCATGATTTTGGGCAAATAAATGAAAAAAATAATGACGATTTTTAACAGGTTTTATCTGAACACGTTTCAGACGAATGTTTCAAAGTCAGTGTGTCAGGATTATTCTCTCTGCACCATCGTTCCTAATAACGGGTTCCTGCTTTTAAAAACCAACAGCATAACAGTTTAGGCCCATCTAAATGTTTATGAGCATCACCGTTGATGTTCTAGAGCAGAACTGGGTGATTTATATTACTTCTGTGGGTTCATGAAAACTCACAACACTGCTGGTTTATGGAAAAACATCACTGCATTTAAGTAGGTGGACTTTGCCAGAATAAACATTTATAGACACTAAATTGGCGGCCTGATGAATCAAATAATAAATTACAGACAATATTTTTATTTCTATTTAAATATTGTATAGAATATGTATGCTCCCTAAGAGTCCATTCTGTTAAGGAAAGAAAATCATCAATTTCTTTTGTGAAAATCTACTGAATGATGCACTGATCTGCATCAATAAATTATATACAGTATAGTAATTATCAGTAAAGTAAAAAAAATTATACCAATCTGGGGATTATTGTTTTACTGAACAAAATCTGGGGCAGCTAAGATTGTCCCATAGCCCTAAAGTAAATGAGGATGTTATGAAACTCACTCCAGTAGCTCAGAGTACGTCTCACATACAAAATCATTTATTAAAGGTTAATTTAAGACTAATACTCTGTTTAATTTTTTGTAAACCTATAAACAAAAATCTTTGTCGACTAAAACCTTTTACAATTTTAGCCGACTAAAACTGACTAAACACTTTTGAGATTTAGACGACTAAAACCGACTAAGACTAAAATGCATTTTCTTCACGATTATGCCTTAGACTAAGACAAACTAAAATGCCCGCCAAAAACAACACTGTCTGCCGCTAAATATTTTTTTTACTGATTAACGGAGCAACGGCGGTGCTGGTGACGAAGTTACAGGAAGCGTCGTCCGAACCAATCACAAGCTTGAGGTCTCCGTCACTTTCGACGGATGTTTAAAAATTTGAGGCATGTCTCCGTCACCCTCTGCGAGCCAGTCGGAGAGCCCTTGCGCCGACGCAAAATGGTGGTGCGTGCGTCCGTTTCATGCAGACGGACCGAGTATAAACCATCTTCGGTACGTTCATCCTGTGTATGTCTGATTTAATCCTTTAACTTTTCGTTCTTTATAAAACACAGATAGGAGATCTTTTTTACCTTATTATGCTGACGTTTCGACCATCACTGTGGCCTTCTGAGCTAAGCTGCTGAAAGCAGCTTCACTTCCGCTTCCGGAACGACAGAAAAAATAGTAGCAACAATGAAAAAACACAAGATAAACACACCAATCAAACCATACACAACAGTTAGAAAAAGACTGGTACACCCCAAACACAAGATCCCAACAGGAAAAAAATGCGGAGTCATTTACGAAATCCCTTGCAAATTATGCAATAAAACATATATAGGAGAAACAGAACGCCAACTTAACACACGAACAGCAGAACACAAAAAAGAATGTGAAAAAGAGACAAGCAGAACACACACAAGAGCAGCAAGACAGGAAGCAGAGAGCACAATGAAGAAATCAGCAGTCACAGACCATTGCACCAGAGAAAACCACATCATGGATTGGGACAGAACAAGGATTATCAACACTGAGCAACAGAAATATAAAAGATGGATAAAGGAAGCTATCGAAATAAGGAGACGTGGACATGGGACCATGAACAGGGACGACGGGGTGTACACGTTAGACCACGCATGGGACTGCGTCATCAAGGAGGACAGCGCGGGCAGCAGGGGGCGATATCGTCGTCCCCTGCTGCCCGCACATAAACGGAAGCGGAAGTGAAGCTGCTTTCAGCAGCTTAGCTCAGAAGGCCACAGTGATGGTCGAAACGTCAGCATAATAAGGTAAAAAAGATCTCCTATCTGTGTTTTATAAAGAACGAAAAGTTAAACGAGCATAAACCAGCCTTCAGGACCCGTCCCCCCACACGAAAGCGGAGGGGGGCTACCCTCTCGTTCACCAGGGTAAACCCCAACGCACAGGCACCAAGATGGGGGGCAAGAAGTATGCCCACCCCTGCTCAACGCCTCTCAGTGGGAGCAACTCCAGAGTGGTAGAGAGTCCAACCCCTCTCGAGGAAACTGGTTCCAGAGCCATGCGTTGAGGTGAGTCCAACTATATCTAGTCGGAACCTCTCAACCTCACACACCAACTCCGACTCTTTCCCCACCAGAGAGGTGACATTTCACGTGCCTAGAGCCAGCTTCTGTAGCCGAGGATCAGACCACCAAGGTCCCCGCCTTCGGCTACCACCCTTTACACACTGCACCGACCCCTTTGGCCCCTCCCACGAGTGGTGAGCCTATGGGAATAGGGACCCACGTCTCCTCTTTGGGCTGTGCCCAGCCGGGCTCCATGGGTGAAAGCCCGGCCACCAGGCGCTCGCCAGCATGCCCCACCTCCAGGCCTGGCTCCAGAGGGGGTCCCGGTGACCCGCGTCCGGGCGAGGGAACACTGCATCCATCCATTGAAGTCATCATTAGGGGTCTTTGGGCTGCACTTTGTCTTATCCCTCACCTAGGACCTGTTTGCCATGGGTGACCCTACCAGAGGTCTCAGACAACTTAGCTCCTAGGATCATTTGGGACACTCAAACCCCTCCACCACGATATGGTGGCAGCCCAGGGAGGGGTTTGTCTAACTTGAGAGACAAAATAAAATATCGACTTCACTTGTTATTTAATATTAAACAAACCAAGGAGAAAATATTCTGTTTACAAATGAAAAAAAAAGATGAAACCATACTGTTCTGTCGTCCGATTCCTCCCAGCCTTCTTCCTGGTGTTAGTTATTCCCACCATTCGAGCACGTCCTATTAATCTTTTCTATTTTGCAAAAAAAAAAAATAAAAGACCAGTTAGAACTGATTAAAAGGCAAGTTTTGTTGATAGATGATGCTCTGCAGCCGCTCATGTTAGCATTTTTATTCTAGTATTTCTTTTCACTCTTTGCAAAAAGGCAAGGTAAGGACACTATTGTCTTTTGCCTGCATGTTTGTTAGCCAAATATTTCATGAGGCACAGAACTGAAACTCACAGTAAACAATAACTGATAAAGTGTGTTCCACTACCAGAGTACCAGGGTAAATATACCAGAACATCCGAGCATGCGCATCTCCACTTCACCTGATTGACTGTAACTCAGCAGACGCCGTCCAAAGCAATCAGCATTGGTATAATTAGAAGAGTTGCTTGTGAAGCAGAATGGAAGCAAAAGAAAATAAGCACCAATCGCACTGATTTAATATCGCCGTTACTAAACTCCCAACACCAAAAAACACGGCAGAATTCCCCCACAGCGATGTAATTCACAGGGCTTTGTGGTCTCACAGAATGCCATTAAAAACGGACCATCTTCTAGTCACTGAACATCACATTTTACATCACGCAGCTGCTCTTGTCCTCCCAATAGATAAAATTTTACTGTACTATGACAGAATAAAACTTTTAATGTTATTAATACTGTGGACGCTTTTTGGCGCTGATCAGTGACATCACTCACTGCCAAAGCAGTCGCGATATGCTGATGCCTCTGCAAAGTCCTGAAAGGGCTTAATTTGTATGAAGACACAACAGCTGAGAGGACCGGGCCAACATACCTCACACTCAATTTCCCCCTCCCAGAAATTACCCACAAGTTCTGACAATGGAAAAATGCCTATTGTGGGGAGCAGCGGAAGTTCAGGAGGTAGAGCGGGTTGTCCAGTAATTGGAGGGATGTAGGATCGATCCCGGCTCCCGGCAGAGAATTCTGCTGTTGTGTCTATGGGCAAGACACTTAACCCTCCCGGCTTGCTAGTGGTAGGAGGGACTGGTGGTGCCTGTGTTCGGCAGCCTCGCCTCTGTCAGTGCACCCCAGGGCAGCTGTGGCTACAATTGTAGCTCATCACCATCAGCGGGTGAATGTGTGTGTGAATGGATGAATGATACACTGTAGTGTAAAGCACTTTTGGAGTCCTCTGACTCTGAATAGCACTATACAAGTGTGGGTCATTTATCATTTATTGTCTAGAGGTCACAGAGGTCTTTTTCCAGTTTATGGAGAACCCTGTGTGATCGGATGTAGTGCCAGCGTTCTCGTTTGTGACTCTGCTTCCTCCTCGGAGGAAGCCAGGAGGAGCAGTTCGTCCAGATAAAACAGGATTGTCAAGTCTGCTGTGCGCAATGTCTGGAGCGCCGCAGCCAGGCATTTGGAGAGAGTGCGCAGGGCGAAAGAGTAACCAAATGGGAGCCTCTTGTATTGATATTGGGTCCCGTTGAACGAGAAGCGCAGAACTTCCTGTGTTTGGGAACAAACAGAGTGTGAAAGTAGGCGCCTCTCAGGTCTATGGATGTGAACCAATCGCCTGGGTGCACATAATCCAAGACCTGTTTGGTTGTTAACATGCGGAAGTGTTTCACCGCTATTGAGCGGTTGAAGTGCTTGGTGTGGGAAACAGGTGTGGGAGGGCAGCAGAAGGATCGTTCGAACTGACTGCTGAGGAAGATTGTGATAGGACATTGCTCTTTAGATAATGTAAATGTTTTATTTCAAAACACATTTTATCATGAACACAATCCTGAACATCACACACACATTTCCAACGCATCCTGGCGTGCGATTGCCTCTCGGGCCCGCCGAGAACGCCGTTGCAGGCTGGTTCGTTACGGGCCCGGGGCCGAGAGGGTGGCTGCGGCGCCTCCTCTGGCCGTGTTGATCTTCCCAGGTCCTGGAAGACGCGTGGGTTGTCGGCTAGGCCGAGCCCGAACCCGGCTGTGGATGGTGGCGGAGAGGTCAGAGGTCCTCTGAGCCCTCTCCACGGCATCGCGGACCTGGGAGCCAAACAGCACGTTCGGGCTGATTGGACCCTCCAGTATGTCTTTGTGCAGCTGTTCAAGGGTGGATGGGAGAGCATCCAGCCACAAAAACTATTGAACCAAGTCTGTCAGGCAGAAATCCGGGTTGCGCACACCAGGTTAGCTGCACACAGGTTCAAAATGGCGTTGGCGGATTTACAGATGAGGTTCTTAGGCTCATCCAGCAGATCACACGCCCCAGCGAAATTAAGATACTATAAGCAAAGAGAGCAATATGTTCGAAGCTGCACCAACCTGGAAGGCATACTGGTGAGGGTGGTCAGTGAACCGTGCCAGCAGTTGTTTGTATTGGAGGCAGGAATGGCACGTCATCAAGCATCTTATCCTTAGCTCCGAGCAGAGAAGCTAGGTCAGACTCCAAGGGGAAAACAGCAGGAAACCCATGCTCATAACGTTCTCAACCTTGGTGTAGGAAACAATGGGAGCCTCGAGCCTGGTTGGTTCTGCCGACGAGTTGTTCCAGTAGTCCATGGTTGCTGGGAACCAAGGATAAAACCGGGTCAGGACAGCGGACCACGTTAGCACCCACTGGCCCGCCAAGCCGTATGACGTAGGTGGCGTGGGGTGGGAACAGTCAAACCTTTAGCTCGGCTGCTGGAAAAATAATGACGGCAGCTCGTGGAGCAGCGCTTGAGTGGCCAGAAGAGGCGTAGAAGAGCGCGGGAGGACAGGGTTCGGGTTTCGTTTGGGAGCCTGGCGACCCGCTGCCTCCGGAGCATAAAAGGAGGAGTCCACAAAGCTGAGAACTTCCATATCAGAGAGTTCAGCCGGGGTGGAGTCGACGTTTCGTTGACAAAAAATTTTTTTTAATCCAGCGCGACCTCCAGAGACACATTTCAGTGTCCGGAGAAAGGTTTTCAACAAACGCTGTAAATAATCCACTTACCTCAACTTCTCCAGCGCTGGGAGAAGGGCACAATGGATAGAGTCGCTGGACATTTTAAAGAAAGAAGCTCTTGTTTGTTTAGGTGGTATGAAGAATAACGGGAGACATTCTATGGTCCTCAGTCTCTTTTATAGGACCAGGGCCCTCATGATAGGCGGGTGTACAGTAAAGCTCTTCAGATGATAGGCGGTTGTATGGTAACAACCCAATAGGCGTGGCTTAAGGGAGGAGCCATACAACATAGAACAAATCGGGGATATTAAACATGTTGAATTGTCTTGGCCCAACATCAGAGCATGTGTGGTTCCTCTGATGTTGTTTTAGAAATTAACACACTCACACACAATTGTTCTTCTGTTTATCTGTTTTTGTTCATATTTCTTTACATCATCTGGAGTCACATTGAGTCACAGAGAACAATAGTCTGCTGGTTGACTCTAGTACAGTTCCACTTCTGTCAGAATGAGGAAACTGATGCTTGTACAATAAAATCTTCCCAACTGTGTGAAGTACCATCCACGTGATTGGTTTGTTTGAGAACACAAACATGAACATGCATCAAGCCATTGTTCTATTGTGTTCCTTATTCAAATGAATTGAAAAGAGCTGTCAGCACAGGAAGAATCCCACGATAACAAAATTATACTCCGTTACATTTTAGGTTTAACTCAAAATCAGCAGAATAAACAATTATTAAGTGTACTGTTATTCATTTAAGGTTGTGTGATTGTTTCAGTGGCTTTCTGTAAAATGTCTTAATTTGTTTACAGATGACCTGCTGTTCAGTGTTTATGTCATAGGAGGCCAGCAGAAACACACACAAACCACTTCAGGAGACTAATCAGGTGAATGATAGCAGGTGTGACTGTGCTTACCTATCTCCAGTAGGGTGTTATTGGTTCTCAGCTCTTCATTTAATTTGCTGAGCTGCGTCCTCTCTATTTGCCAGTAACTTTGGTCTTTGTTCACTGTTGCAGAAATTATATTTTATTGTATTATTGCAACATAAAGTGTGCATTAGTAAACAAAACAAACGAAAGAAAGAAATAAGTTACTTTTAACAACAAGGCAGATGATTCCAATCAGGAGCAGAAGACACAGCAGACCCAGAAACACAGAGCTCCCTCTGTCAGGACTCCTCTTTAAAGGTGTTGTTTCACTAACAATAGATGCTTAAAAGCAACAAATCTATTAAAACTTTATCAAATTACTGATTTATGTCACCTTTAACTGACAGGAAATTCAGTAAATACATTTAGACAAACCACCAAAGGAATCAACAAACAACCATTATTAAGACAAAGAGTTCAGTGGTGTTGATACCTCTGTATAAGGCCCCTGAAGGTCCCTGTGATCTCGGAGACACGTCCTCCACCCAGGGGGTGTCGAACACTCTTAGGCTCTCAGAACTAACGTAGATGTCCACTACGCTTTCCCTTTTGTCCTGTTCAAAGTGGACCTTCCTAACCTCGCAAGGCTCAGCGTGTAATCCGTCCAACATTATATCCACTCATACATCAAACTTCCAGCTGCTGTACAGTATTTGTGTTAGTCTTAAAATGTTATTTCACTCTTTCCTTTGTCTCTATATAACAGTTGTGTGGGCAGAACACCCGGCATAAAAAGAGGAAGAGCACAGAAACAGGAAGTTATCGACACACGTTTGGGGCTCATTTTGTTCGTCAAAACTCAGCCAGTCATTAGTAATGTTTCAAGTGTCTGCGGTCAATTATTCAAAACTTGTCAAGGATAGTCTCTACCTTGATGTCTCTGTGAAAGATGTTCTTGTTCTGTAGGTGTTTAGCTGCTTCCACATGTTGTTTAATGATGACCTAACAGGCAGAAGTAGAAAGATCAGAGTTCCAAGAGTCCTGGGTTGTGTTATAATATATCTTTAGATCATTATGGGGCTATGGTGGCAGAGGAGTTAATTCAATTCAATTCAGTTTATTTCTATAGCTCCAAATCACGACAAGAGTCGTCTCAAGGCTCTTCACAAAGTAAACAATCCAATACAGTTCAGTTCATTAAGCCAATTAGTAAAAAAGTTTCCTATATAAGGAACCCAGCAGATTGCATCAAGACACTGACTGTGTGTTGATACAATCCTCATACTAAGCAAGCATGTAGCGACAGTGGGAAGGAAAACTCCCTTTTAACAGGAAGAAACCTCCAGAGGATCCTGGCTCAGTATGAGCAGCCATCCGCTACGACTCACTGAGGATTGAGAAAACTCTGCAAAGCAAGATATGGTCTAGTTCACTAGGCTAGCAGCTTCTGGGACTCGTCTGGAAATTGCCGCCGCGTCGCGGCTGGTTTGACACCCCCGTAGACTATAATGGATTCTGTTTGAAGCGGCGACGTTCCGCTGCAGTTCCGCGCCGCTGATGCTTTCAGTGTGCAGTAGCCTTTACGAGGAGACTCGCGGGGTGCTGAAGGTGTTCCTGGAGAACGTGATTCGTGACGCAGTCACCTACACCGAGCATGCCAAGAGGAAGACCGTGACCGCTATGGATGTGGTGTACGCTCTGAAGAGACAGGGCCGCACTCTGTACGGCTTCGGCGGTTAAATTAATCTTTACCCACACAAAGGCCCTTTTCAGGGCCGCCCAAATCAGCTATAGAAGGCAGCTTTTTCTCACAACACCACAAATATTTACAAGAACTATTTAGAATTGAAGAAAAAAGCTGAGTGTGCACTCAATTTGTCTTAAACGAAGTTGGTCAAATAGTTTGTTTTTATACTAAAATTTAGCTCATTTCTGCAAAGTGAAACTTAAAGAGTCATGAGTTGTGTAGTTTCCATTGTGACCTGTTTTCTAGAGCTTTTGTCAGATAAATAACTGATGATGAAACTGACTAGTGATGGGACTTATGGCTCTTTGAAGGGAGCCGTTCATTAGTCAGTCGTTCAAAAGACTGGCTCCTTTGTGTTTTTTTTTTTTTTTGTCTTTTTTGCAATATTTTAATCACAAGATAAACACTAACACTGATATGAGTGATGAATTTACATGTTAAAGGTGTTTAATTGGTGGCATTAATATTGTTTCTCTGTAAAACCAGCTCCGGTGGCCTAGTGGTAGAGTGTCTGCCCCGGGACTGGGAGGTTGGGGTTCGATTCCCGGTCGGGTCATACCAACGACTTTAAAAAAATGGGACCCAATGCCTCCTCGCTTGACACTCAGCACTAAGGGGTTGGATTGGGGGGTTAAACCACCAAATAGTTCCCGAGCGCTGCCACAACTGCAGCTCACCGCTCCCCACCATGGGGATGGGTCAAATGCGGAGATGTACTTTCACCAGTGTGTGATGATGACTAATGGGACTTTAACTTTATCAAATCTAGCTCAAAAGATGTGGGCTGAATTCATGGCACAATTGGTGACACACAATGGGCAAATGTAACTGAAACAATATGGAGCAGTATTCAGTATGTGTTAATTTCTGTAAAAATGAAGAAAACTGTCATGCAAAACAACTTTTTTTTATTGAAAACTGCATGTAACTCAAGCAAGATGGACTTAAATATATTTAAGTGCTAGAAAGATGCACATAAAACTTTGGCTGTCTTCAAAGCGGAAACAAAATACGGTAATAAAAGTTTGCAAAAGAAAGAAAATATCAGGAAAAAATTTACTCACTTTGACCAGCAGTTGCTTTAACAAAGCATAAACAAAGTAAGTGAAACAAATATATCTGTAAACAATAATGCTGTGTAAGGGTTTCAGATTTCTTCTGTCAGAAATCTAATCAAATTTGCATTGAGAAAGACAAGTGCTCTGACTTTTTCTGGCTCAAGGCAGTTCCTCGTTTCTGAGAATATGTGTCCCGTCTTAGAGAAGACTCAGAGAAGACTCTCTGAAGGCACCGAGGTTGCTGCAATGCACATCTTCTTGACCACCAGCTTCTTTATGGTGTAAGATTGCTGTCAAAAAGGTGTGTGTAGGATTCTAAAATTTGTATTCATATATTAGTCTTTCAATAAGTGTTGTACACAAAATTCTCCTGTCATATTTGTGAGTCTGAAAATTGTGAAGGTTGGGATTTTTTAATGTGAGTATGAATCTAAAAGTTGTGAGTTAAAATTTTGTGAATACAACTCAAATTTCTTTGACTTTGAATTTTTTCTGGCTGTGGATACGAATCCAGTCTGTGGGTTTGAGTTGAAACATACTGAAATGACGTCACTAGGATGAGCAATCGAACCCCGATTTCATCAAACACCACGTTCATGTAACCCTGAATAGCTCCAAACAGCTCAGTGCTGCTAGTCAGGATGAGCTGGACGCTAAAGCGATCCTTTTCTAATTTCTACAGTGATTTTTTTTGGTGATTATTGGCAATAATGTGTGTTGATTACTACACTGATTAAGTGAAATGCTTTCATACAATACAGTATTGTATGAAAGCATTTCACTTTTGGAGCTGCACGAACATTTATCAGTTTTATATTTTAGAAGGCAGCCAGACTGCAAACAACGTAGAAAACATGTAGTTACAGAACATACTTAGCAAAAATTAGTATAATTGTATAAAAATATAATATATAGTCCACTCATCAATGTAAGGATGTGGTTTATAATCTGAGAACTTTGTTTTCTGCATGCTAGCGGATGCTATACTGTAGTCCTAATAGACTTAAAGGTGTCAGTGGTCCAGAGCTCTGCTCCTGCTACCTTCAGATCTACATTCTCTAACAAAGCATGAGCTATTACTGTTTTCAGGATTTAGTCCTATAACCTTCAGTCTGTCTGGTGTCAGATTGAAAAGGAGCTGAATGACACAGCTGATCTATACATGCATCTGTAACCCTGCAGATGGAGCTTCCAGCCAAACAACTAGTATAAAAAAGTAACTAATTGATTAAAATGTTAATTTAACTAAAACAGTTTCTGGTTAAAACCTTATTAGATGACAAAATAAGTGTGAGTCAGCTATGCAAAACCAAATAACCAAACATTTTTCATATATTTATTTATTAAAAGTCATTGGTCACAATAACAGTAAACTGTGTGCAACAGGTTTAATCTGCATATACATTTTCAGTCAGGGATCGACACGTTTTACTCTCAAATGCACGAGACCCCAAAGAAGAACGTCTGCTTCAGTGAGCTCCACAGGCTCCAGACGTATTCAGGACATGAGGATCCCTCTCTCTGACATCAGAACCCGCCAAAGAAGACATCAACACTTTCAGCTGGAACCAGGCGTCTGCTGCTGCTTTCATGGAGCTCCCAGATGTGGTGGATGTTCTAGAGAGAGAAGCAAGTCTTTTAGAAAGCTGCAGTCTTCATGTCATGATGTGTAACGTAAAATAAGCAGCAGATTCATCAGGCTGAGATCGAGAACTACAGCTAAACAGATCTATATGCTGTCCGCTGATGGGCATCTTGGAAATAAAGAGACAAAAACTAAGAAAAACAGCATCTTGTATCACAACAAGCATACCCCCACCAACGCATCAGCACCAGTACATATGGATGGTTTGTTTGGAGGGATGTTTAGGCCCCTTACCTGTAATTTTAACATTAGTGATTCTATAAAAGTTATTACATGCATACAGAATCTTGACATCTGCAGGAGACCTCAGAATAAATAAGTAATGTTTATTTCTATAGCACATTTTACAGAAAGAATCACAAGGTGCTTCACAACAACAAAGTAGTAAAACAACAATCATAACAATGCCATAGAGAATTGCTACCAGGAAATCAAAATAAACACAAAGCATAAAAGCATAAAATAAAGTTTCATAGAAGTAAAATCAATAAAACCTACCATAGAATCAATAGAAACAAACCTATAAAGTGTAACAGAATAAAAACAAAGCTACACAAAATATAAATTCAATAAAAAGCCTGAGTAAAAAGAAGTCTTCAGCTGCTTTTTAAAAGACTCAACAGAGGTTAAAGAGCTCGGGGTCGGTGGTAAAGCGTTCCACAGTGAGGGGGCCACTGCCTGAAAGGCCTGATCACCTCTGGCCCTAAACCTAGTCCTGGGCACTACCAGTTGTTACAGTGCTTGCATTAGCGTTCTGATCACTTTAATATGAATTTTATTCTGATAGCCTCCCCATCACCCAGCCAGTTGCAGCACTCCACCAGTCCACTTACCAGCTTTGACTCCATCACAGACCGGACCGGCAGCTTCCACCAACCTGCTCCTCGCTCAGCTCACCACTCATGATCAGTCCCTCTGAGAACATGAAGATGGACATGAATGCAGTGACCTGGAACTGTTTAGTTACTGTTCTACACTTATTTATTTATGCTGAGATTTTGTCATTAATAATTCTTCATCTCTTCCATCTTGAAGTAAAGATTCTAATCCCAACTTGACCTCAGATGATAAATGAATGATATTAAACAAATGCACAGGAACAGTCCTGCAGTAAATACCAACTTTGTGAAGGTTCTAGTTCTGTTGTTCAGACGTCCTGATTCAGCTCTGGTTGCTCTGGAGGACACATCGTGTTACTATGGTGATCCTGAGTGTGTAACATGCTGCAGCAGGTCACTGAAGTCAGCATAATGTGGTTTAACTGAAAAATATGAAATAATTACTCATGTTCATGATCACATTTTACTTTACTGATGATGAGATCCCAAATGATGCTGCTGTCTGATCTATAACTCACATGGCAGTCTCAGAATAAAAACAGCTTTTCTCTAGTTGGGATGGTTTAGTAACTGGAGTTGGAATGAGATAAAGAGCTGCATGGACAAAGAAAGCTCATGAAGATTTGTTTGTCCTCTACCACTCTGAGCTGGAGCCTCCTCTTTACACACAAACATTATTGTGTCTCAATAGAATTTATTTTAAACTCAGAAATCTCCCGGTGGTGTCTGCAGTAATTCATGTAGCCAGCTGAAGCAGATTTCATGTTTTTATATTTTAGTTTTATTGATTAGTTTCTGCAAAATATTTTGTCTCTCTCAAAATCTTTGAATTTGGTCGTTTCCAAGCTTTTTAGTTGATTTACTCTGCTCACCTCACATGGACTCACTCTGGCTAAAGAAACAAAAAAAGTAATAAAAAAACATATTAGTCCTTATATTTTAAACAGTTTATCAATAAAAGGTAGAAAAGATAATACTGACAAGTGTAGCTAAAAAACAAGAAAAAATGTTACTGCTGAGACTGGAATGCAAACCTGAGCAATACTACATCCAACCTGGTGCTCTAACCACTGGACTACACAGGCTGTTACATGGCCACGAATCCTGTGCTGGCCTGGGGAGACAGGTTTCAGATCTGACTTTTTAAGAGCAAAAGTTAATAATTTCTCTTCGTGTAAAAACAAAAAAATTCTGAAGTGTTTGAGTGATGTTTCACTTCACACATCCCTTCGACACCACTAGAGTATGGCCCACATTCTAATAGCACAGCTCTGTGTGTGTGTGTGTGTGTGTGGGGGTAATTATGATATGTTTAAATACTCACATCATCAGGTTGAGGTTAGAGTCTCTGGGGAATCTTGGGAGATCACAGACAGGCTCTCTTTGGCTGCACTTTTCTGGTTAAAACAAGCAAGCATAATGTTTGACAATAATATACTGTTTATAGTACACACCTGTGGTTCTCAGTGGACATCAGTGGCCCACTGGTGCTGTGAAAACTCTAGGGCACCTAGAAATGATCCTTATTAAGTTTATTTAAATATATACATTTTTGAGAAAATACATCAAGACATGGTATGTGGGGATAAGTATTACACTCTGCCTTGTGATTGATAAAAGGATATGTACATTTATGAATGCTGATGGCCTTATGATACACTTACTGTTTGAAGGAGAACCAGGAAGCTGAAGAGGGAATAATCTCCATCTCTGAGTCTCAGTCTGACACCCAGGAAGCCTCACACTTCTTCCTCACATCTTTTGTGGGAAACCTTCAAAACAAAAACATGAGATTTGCAGATTAGAGTCTACACAACATTTTACAAAGGAGGTCAATGCTATTTTCTTAATTCCTTTTGTGTTATTCCTATTCTTCTGTTTACTTCTTCCTAAAGATTTTTTAGAACCTTTCTTTAACCTAAAAACTGCATTTCTATTGATAATGAACCAACGCTCCTGAAAGAGTAGAACCAGAAAAAAGTTCTGCATAGCAGTCCTCTTCAGCATGTTAGCTAGCTATTCTCCAGTCTGAGGGACATATCATGAGACATCAGGTGTATCTCATGTCTCATATCCTCTGGGATGCTGGACCAGCAGCATTCCATCCTGGTCAAGCATACTGGACCAGCATACAGCTAAACCAGCACCAAAACACAACATATGCTGGTCTATGCTGTGTTTTTTTCAGGCTAATTAATTCACACAAATCGAATTGCTAAAAGTGTACCAACTTAGCGTTACACCGGCAAACTCCTTACGCAAACAACGATGTCATTGTGACACAAATGAGCACCACAACTAAAATGTCAGCGGCAGGGGAAGATAATATTGTGCACACTGTAACATCATAAGTGATAAAGATAGCATAGCCACGAGTTGCTTTCTCCACAGCTTTGTTAAAAAATGCACACGACCAAGAGGGAGGTTAGCGACTTATATATTGATAAAAGTCCTATTTTGATCAGTAATGTCTTAAAATAAACGCTTCTTTTCTTGCACAAGCTAACTCCTAATGCTAATAGCGTTAGCATTAACTTAGCGTCACCGGCATGTCATAAGCGTGCAAGCTATAGCTGTAAGTTAGTTTATCTAATGACTATATGCTACTTGATAAAGTACTTTTAAACAAATCAATACTGGATGTACACTTTACCTGAGACGTTTCACTTGAGCCGGCAGCTCCACCCGTTCTATTTCCGTCAGAAACTGGAACGTGTTTGGTGAAATCGGGGTTCGATTGCTCATCCTTGTGACGTCATTTCAGTACGTTTCAACTCAAACCCACAGACTGGATTCGTATCCACAAATTGAATTCGTGTTCACAGCCAGAAAAAATTCAAAGTCAAAGAAATTTGAGTTGTATTCACAAAGTTTTAACTCACAACTTTTAGATTCATACTCACATAAAAAAAATCCCAACCTTCACAATTTTCAGACTCACAAATATGACAGGAGAATTTTGTGTACAACACTTATTGAAAGACTAATATATGAATACAAATTTTAGAATCCTACACACACCTTTTTGACAGCGATCTTACACCATACAGACTTGGGTGAAGTGCAGATTAAGTGTGCAAAATGGGCGTGGTCAACTTCCGCACTTGGGAATTGGGACACCCTACGCACTCGCACCCCTGGCCGGGAACGCGCAATTGAAGGGCGCAAGGGTGCAAGTGCGAGTATTGGGATTGGGCCACACAGTCAATGGTTAAGATTGCTGCGCCCGCGAGAGGACACCTGACAAGTACGTCGATGATTCGGCCGTGTAAAAAGAACATTATTAAACAACAATTAAACACAAATTACACACAGCACTTAGTCCATATGTTGTATAGATCGTTTAGTTTACTTTTTATGTTTTTTAAATATATTTTGTGATTCCTATCTTCTTCTCCTTCCTGCGAGACTGGTGGGGCAGCGCCCTAGCGCCCCCTATGGACGAGCCGCCACTGCTACTCTTTCTTTTGGTAGTTTTGGCGTTTACATGATCATAGAGCACAATGTTCTGTGACTCTTCAAAAAACAGTAAAAACGCTCAAAAACGCTGGCAGTCAGGGGCTTTCTGTTCAGAAAACGGCTGGCAGTTAATGAGTTAAAAGCCTTCTCAACATCCTCATCTGCCTGCTCATTGCTATCACCTGCATTTGGATTCTCACCTCAGCCTGCACGTCGTGACAGCGTGTCTTACTTGGGAATGGAGCAGAAGCACTACTTTCACTGTCTGACTGGTACCTGACGGAGTACAGGCTGAAGAACTTGACGACATACTAACGCTATCAATGTCACTCTCAACAATGTACACTGTCACCTGAATCAGTGACTTTTCTTCTCAGCTGTTCAACCGGTACAGTCGGGTGTTGAGTTTTTAAATGATGGTGCAAAGTATTTGTCGAACCAGAATTATAAGATAATATTTTTTTGCAAATATTGCACTTTGCAATTCCCTCTTTTTTGTCCGAAAAGTGCATCCAAATATTGCTTCTTTTTCGCTCACTCTCTCGCCGGTGATTCCTGGCTACTCACTCTTCTCTGACTGACTCTCTCGCTCCACTCTCCTCTCTCCAAAGACGTCTGTGCCTCTCTCCTCTGCTGCTTCGTCTTATTATTCTATAAATTTTAGGCAGACTGCATGCCATATGGCCCATTGCTGCCTTCCTCTGGTGAGGAGAGGTTACTACACCATACCAACTCCATTTTCTTTCCATGGCTATTTTTTTTTGTCCAAATGTGGTTTCTTTGTGGCGTTTATGTTTCGCCATGAAAGAAAACTAGTTATGTAGGACTAGAAGGCCATTTCAGGTCTAAAATGTCAAAGACAAATGATTATCCAGTGAAGGTCATCTCGCTGGAATATGTTTGCAGCTACATCAAGACAAGGCCCGTGTTTATGTCAACAGCTGACACTTAGCCTAAACAAGGTGGTGCCTCCAGCGTGTTTATCTGAATCTGCAGAAGCCAGTCGCCAGTCCACAGATGAGGACAGAACTCTTAACCTTCTAGCTTTAAAAAAAATATTCTTTTGTCATACAATTATTCCTTCCACTTACAGGTTGAAGAAGAAACTCTAAGTGATTTAATGCCTTAACTGTGTTACAGTAATCTTTACATCAATGAATCAAAATTTTCGTTTATGCTGATATCAGACCTGAAACACCACAAGTGATTCTATCTACTTGATGAATAATAATGGTTGATTATTCGTATATTCACATATTAACTCATTCACTGCAATTGACGACTATAGTCATTATTTCCATTTTTTTACGGGGTGGGTGTCAGAACAAGCTCCCACACCGTGAGAACAAACATCACGTGTCTAAAGCGGATCTTCATCCGTGTATGTCACACATCACGTGATCAGAAAGCGGAAAATCAATGAATTACGAGTTTGTTTTGGGACGCTGCTGTGAAAAAAATGATGCGCTGAACCAGAAAAGCATCTGCAGCGGCGCTTGGGCACCAGATTTTGAAAGAACGATAACGCGAGAAATACGGTGATTCTTCCTGATGTAATAAGTGAGTCTACTCTTTCTTTTGGTAGTTTTGGCGTTTACATGATCATAGAGCACAATGTTCTGTGACTCTTCAAAAAACAGTAAAAACGCACAAAAACGCTGGCAGTCAGGGGCTTTCTGATCAGAAAATGGCTGGCAGTGATTGAGTTAATATTACTGTATGTTACAGCCCCTGGCTGTTTTGTGTGTTTTAAACTTCTCCTCTGGTTTTCCTCCCTGTGTGTGAGGAGAAAACAAGCAGCACCTGGCTCCTCTCCCACTGATGGCCTTCTCATTGGACTCTACCAGCTGTATCCAGTTCCAATCAGCCCTGACACTGCTTTTAAAGCCCAGCCACTCCACAGATTCAGGGGGCGGCAGGACAGAGAGGTGCTCTCTATCCTGTTGTCTCCCCGGCGGTAGATTGTTTTGTAATTTTATTTTGTTTTAACAGCTCGTCTCTGTTTTAAACCTTTTTAGTAATGAAAGCTTGCTTTCTAAAAGTTTTTAGCAACTGAGGTATTCACTAGGGTTAGAGGTCTGTAACGCCCTTTTGGATGAGTCTGCTTTAAAGCAGGCTAAAGCCTAATTTATACTTCTCCGTTTTTGTCAGTTCGGACGGACGGACCGCCATGATCCGTTGTTGCAAGAGCTCTCCAGCAGGCCTGCAAGGTCGGACTGAGTCGAGCTCTCTTTTCTAAACATCCGTCCAACGAGACGGAGAGCGCAAGCTTGTGATTGGTCAGAACGCCGCTTCTTTAAATACGTCACCAGCTCCGCCATCGCCGCCTCAAAAAAATAAAAAGAGAGCCGACGATATCTAGCGGCAATCACGGAGCAGCTAAAAACTCCGAAAATATGAACGTTTATTCACCCGTGACTGGAGGAGTATAAAGATGCGCAGCAAGCGTTCGTGGACGGAAATGACGGGAAACGTGGGTTTAGAGGTGACAAGCGCATGAAGAGGTGGAGGAGAATGAGGGACAAGTTTGTCCGTGTTAAAAAGTCTCTTAAATGCAAAAAAGCACAATATAAACTGTAAATGCACTATTTTGAACTGGATATATAACAGGATACCCCAGAAAAGGGCTACGCCCTCTGTTGTCCTGGCGGGGAACTGCTTTGCAGCACTCTCCAGGTGACGGAGAAGTTCGAGAGCAAAACGGCTCCGTCAATGTGTGCGTGACTCTGCCTCGGGGAGCTGACGGAGAGGTATAAATTAGGCTTAAGGTGATCACTTGCTTAAGGATGGTTTTGTGAAGCCTTGTAGAGCAGTTTGCTTTAAGTTACCAGAGACTTTGTGGCAGCTGTTAGTAGTGGTGTTTTCCCGCCGGTTTATCCTATGTTCTGTGTTATTTTCTGTTTGTTAATAAATTATGTTATGGCTTTAATTTCTGAACATGCATCCTTCATTGTTGCCCCCAGGCCCCCTAGACAGCCTGGGTCGTAACACTGTATTAATAAATGAATGTTTAACCTATTTTCTTAACAGATCAAGAGAAATAATTATTTCTTAAGGATCTGAGGAATGTGAAGTCTGAGGGAGTTTGGTAAACACCCAGTTGCACTTGTCAAACTCTGATTTGCCAACTAATGTTAAAAGAGGAGACACTTCCTCTACAATTCAGTTCTTCCTAAAGTTCGTCCTGAAGTTCCTGCAGAACCAAAGACTTAAGCTAAAAATTCATCCTACTGGAAGTCAAACCAGACTTTTGGTGGAATATTTTTAGTGAAATCAGAGCCATCCTTTTTGAACAACAATCCTGATCCGGCAAAACCTCATCAGTCAGGAAACTGATAGCTGGCAAGCCCTAGAGATTATCTCTTGACCAACTGAGAAGAGTCAGAGTCAGCTATGAACTTTGACATCCAGAAGTAACGCCTCGGGACGAGGACCTTTGGATCTCCACACCTGGGTTTGTAGCTCTTGCTCTGGCGTCGGTGAACATAACTGATAATTTGTTAAACCTAAACAAATAATAACAGACAGCTTACTTTGACACTCAGACATCACAACCTTCCTAAGATTCTTAACAGAGGTTTGTTAATAACAGCTAATATCATTTTCCATCATTTATCATTCATGATTTCACCTGATATTACCTTGAACCATCATTTATAATCATGTTATGGTGCACCATCATTATTATCAATCAATCAATCAATCAATCAATCAATCAATCAATGTTTATTTATATAGTGCTTTACACAACCCATAGGGTGACCAAAGTATCAACATTTTAAGGTGGCAAAAATAGCAAAATTAGACACAGTTTACAACACTCCAGCGTTTTCAAAAGCCATGCGAAAGAGGTGTGTCTTTAATCCAGACTTGAATAAAGTGACATCAGTAGTCATCCATAGGTCAAGTGGGAGTTTGTTCCATAGCTTCGGGGCTACCACTGAAAAAGAGCGATCCCCCCACTGCCTGTATTTAGATCTTGGAACATGTAAATAAAATTTCCCAGAAGACCTTGTTTCTCTGCCTTGTTTTTGAAATGAAAGACTGTCACAGATGTAGGACTGTGCGAGCCCATGAATACCTTTAAATGGTGTGGTGCGGGAGTGCGTCGCACCACAGTTTATGTATTAAAAATGTAAATTTTCAAGCTAGGAGGAATATTTACAATTGACCCCATTCTTCTTCCGGCACTCGGAGAGCACAGACGTTTTTCTCTCCTCTCCCTTATCTTTTCCCAAGGCTCTTGTCCTGTCTGTCTACCAGAGCATTTCTCTGCATTCCTCCTGAAAACTCAGTTTTATATTAAATCATGGATTTGGTAAACTGGACATTCAACAAGATTTTTTCAACAATGAGAATGGAGCAGGGGGCTCCATCCTGTCCGGACAGAACGCACCCGGTGGGGTATATTCTGGATTCCTGAAAGGAGTGGAATATTATCTGCCTCTCCCAGCTGTCCGTGGAGGATGTAGAAGTATTTGGAATTTATGATTTCTGGATCTCTTCTTGTTGGAGTTGGAGGATTTCTGGTATTTCGGAAATTTGGAAAGTCGGGGGCGATTGGAATGTCACCTGAACTCAAGGAAAGTCTCAGCCGGGCAGAGACCACTCAGACTCAGACGTTGCTTGAGGTGAAGCGCAAGCTAGAGGTTCTAGCTGCGATCCCGGTGTTAGCACGCAAAATGGATGTGATCTTGGAGAAGGTTCTGCATGGTTTGGGCTAATTTAAACCCAATTATTGGATTCACTGAGGGACTGAAGTCCAGCTAAAAACTGTAAGGCAGAGAGGATATTATCTCTGCCTGTTCCTAAACAACTCTTCTTATCTGAATCTGGCGCCCTTGCAGCCTTGAGCTGCAAAGAAGATCAACCCCCACAGAAGGAATACAGACAGATGCTGTGAAACCCGCCCTACCCCCTGCCTTTGGAACTGTGGCCTGGCCTGACAAGGACACCGTACTACTGAAGGAGTCAATGTGCTCTGCGTACCCTCTATCTCCCTCCTACTTCTGAACAACAGGGATTGAGAATGCGCACTGAGGCTGCGCTCTCTCTGGAGCTAGGAGGTTCCCAGCCCCGCCCTGCCTACCTCTCAGAGACCCATGTCTGTCCATATATGTTGCTCACCCTCACCCCCCTCCCCTCTATCCCCCCCACCCCCCTTTCTTTCTAGTTATCTGGCAGTGTTTTTATTTTATTTTGATTTTACTGTATTAATCTAGCTCACTGCCTGTTGTATGTTATATGATTCTAGTTTTAGTAACTACTCATTTAGTCAGTCTTAAATGTTAGCTGGTTTTACTAGTTATACTGCTTCAGTTCAGCTCGCCCTACACTTAGTTTAAACAATCATTTATGCACTTAGTGACTTCTGGTTGACCTCGATACCCTATCAGTACCACCACTCAGCTACATTTAGTCTCACTCAAGTTCTGCCAGTCTAAATGAAGCTCTGTTAGATTATGTTAAGAGTTTCTAGCTTTAGTTGTCCATTGTCTATTTTTTGTATGTTCTTTTTTGTAATGTCTTATTTGTTTGTAAAGCGCTTTGATTTGCCTTCGGGTAGGAAATGCGCTGTATAAATAAAACTGTCTTGCCTTGATGTTGGTAAGAAATATTAATGAAAAAGGACAAGTTTGTGTACTGGATACACAGAATTTGGTATTAAACAGGTACAAATATTATACACTGGGGCTTTAAGGCTTTAAGAACTAATTATCTAAAATATCTGTTACCTCATAAATACAAAGAAATTCATTTAAAAACCTTAAACAATGATAATCCATCAAAGTAATTTATTAAACTAGATTCAACTTTGATGTTGACAAATGCTACTTGTGCAAACAGGATGAAGAATCGACTAAACATCTCTTCTATGAGTGAATCACATCAGGAGTGGCTCAACTCCAGTAAAGCTCATATAAACAATCTCTTGATTCTATTTGGCTTTATACTAAAAGATAAAAACACACGATTCAAAATCAATAATTTTATAATCTGGACTACGTGTAAAAATGAAACAAAATTTCTGTTGAGATAGAGTAAAATGTCTACCATTAATGACATGAAACTATTTCATTTTATAGCAAATACAGAATTATAATACCCCTTATATTGTTTATACAACCTTTAATATCTCCTTTGTGAAAATATATACATTTATCCTTTTTGTCTTTAGTTTGGTTCATTTTTTAAATGTTTTTTATATTAAAAACACCTCACTACAAATGTCAACGTAATGCGTTGCAGTGAATATTTGTTTTGGAATGTAGTCGTTGTGTTTTCGAGTTCTGAATAATAACAATAAAAATAGTCCTAGAGGGGAAGTGTGCAGGGGAGCGCGCATTGATACAAGTGTTGTCCGGTCTCCTCTGACGTCACTTCCGCTCTTTGAGGAGGAGTTTGTTTATCCAGCCGGCCGGCATTTTCTTTTCAACTGCCCCGTGCAGATTCCAGCCTTTCCATCAATCTTCCAGTTTTCCAGCCACTTTTTACAAATCCCTCAGTTTCACAACAGTCCGCATCGCGATGCCTGGTTTTTCAGACAGAGACCGCGGCAGAGATAGAGGGTAGGTCCGCTAACAGCTTGACAATAGAAGTGTGCAGCTTGACAGCGACGCAGTGTTAGAAGTTTTGTCAAAAGAGCGCTTGAGTCTTTTATTTCCGTGTTGTCACCGAGCTTTATGCGGGTCGCACGACATTTTGAATGATTTTACACGTCTGACAAGCCCGAGTTGATGTATTTGAAGCGTTTCCCGTGTTTCTGGGGTTGCTGCTAAAATGGCAGCGGTGGGACGGAGGCCCTGCGTCTGCGGCTCAGCAGCTGACACGCATTTTTTTTTTTTTACATCTGGCCCTACTGTGACGCAGTCGTGATTCATGTTCAGACTCTTTTTTAACACTCGCGGGGATTTTTCCCTTCGTTGCTGCTAGGGCTGCACAATTAATTGTTAAAAAATCGTGATCTCAATTCATACTTGTACGCAATCTCATTTCCAAATGACAATGATTTAAAAATAAAAAGAGAGGGAGAAAAAGAAGATGACAATTGTACCGAATTTTGATCCGGGACATAATCTGCATGAAAACAAGCGCTCCCTCTTTCTCCCTCAACAAATGACGACAGAGCCTTATACCACGTGATGTTGTATGCCACAAGATGCAGAAGCCAGCTGGTAGGAAAAAACAAGTGCATGCAGAAGTTTGTTCAAAATTGTTATTGTTTAAATTATTCAAAGGTTGTGTACGTAAAAGAAAACAAGAGACATTTATTGTTTTTATATTATGTTCAGTGTCAGTGGTTACAAAGTTGATGTGCAGATAATAAGTGCAATAAATATTTATATTGGAAAAAAATTGTGAGAATCGTGATCTCAATTCTAAGCAAAAAAATCGTGATTCTCATTTTATCCAGAATCGTGCGGCCCTAGTTGCTGCTGGTTCGTCATGACTACCAAACTGACTTACTGAAGGTTAAATACGCACACATTGTTCTGGTGAAGTGGGTCACGTCACGTCACGTCGTCCCCTCACCTCCGTGTCCCACACATCCCCAGACTGGCACCACCACCAGGTTCTGACTGTGGCCTAATTGGGATTTTGAGCTGCTGCAGGTGTTGTTGAACTATTCGGACCTGGCCTGATGGCTGTTTCTATTCTCATGGCTTCTTGATATTTTCTTCATCACGATATGTGAATTATAGAATTGGTAGTCTTCAATAAGAAGAAATGACTTAAAAAACTATTTTGTAACCCAATATTCAGAAGTACCTCGATGATAATATCCTTATTTATAATTAAAATAAGAACGCTTCAACAAATGATTCCCAGTTTAAATTAGGCCCATTAATGGTATAGCAGAAACTACAGGGATGTATTAATTTACTTTTTTGTCCTTGATTCTGAGCAGACATTTTAAACTTGCCGATACCAGGTCTAAATCCGATAATTGGAATATTTTCCATTTTTTATAGACTTACAGGCTATCAGTGCATGTTAGTTTCTGTGAAGAATCGCATCTTAAAGCAATCTAGTTTAAAATGTTTATCTGCCATCAGTTTTTTGTTCAACTCTGTCTGCAAATGGGAGTAACACACAACCAGATCCATAAAAACAAGCTTCTGACATCACAGGATATTTACAGAGCCATACCTACAGTAAACGAGCCGCTGTGGCATTTAACAAGTTCATTCTTTACCTTTGCTTTACATTGATTGACACTTCCATCTTTGTCCCCACAGGTATGGTGGTGGCCCTCCTCGTTTTGGTGGAGGAGGAGGAGGCGGCGGCGGCAACAGAGGAGGACCTCTGCTGGGAAAGTTTGGAAACCCTGGTGAGAGGCTGCGCAAGAGGCACTGGAACCTTGATGAACTACCAAAATTTCAAAAGAATTTCTACCAGGAACACCCAGATGTCACGCATAGACCACTGGTAAGAGCTGTATGTGTTTAGCTGCACCTCAGCAGAGCTGAAGTTTGAATTTACAATTCTTACATTCAAAGTAAATTTAATTTTATTATGTGTAAAGTGGAAAAACATCCTTGCTTATGCGTGTACCTGTGATTTAACACCGTCTTGTTTTTTCCTCTAATTTCAGCAGGAGGTTGACCAGTACCGCAGGAACAAAGAAGTTACAGTTAAAGGCAGAGATTGTCCCAAACCTATTGTTAAATTCCATGAAGCTGCTTTTCCAAGTAAGTCCAAAACTTATGGAGGGCCAAAAGTGGCACAATCAATCATTCATTAAATGATTATTAAAATATACAAAAAATGTAATAAATTTTTTATTAAGCTGAAGAGAATGGATGGATATTTATTAAACCATAAACAAATGCATATTGTTATTTATGACAAATGAATTTATGGAAAAAATATTGTTTTGTGTCAAAACTGTTTGTTGGTAAAAAGTTGTGCCCCATCCACTAATAATTTAAACGTTTTTGGGCGATCTTTGTCTTTTTGTCTTGCTCTTTTAGGCTATGTCATGGATGTCATTGTCAAACAGAACTGGACTGAACCAACTCCGATCCAGTCTCAGGGGTGGCCCGTTGCCCTGAGTGGAAAAGACATGGTCGGCATTGCTCAAACTGGGTCTGGGAAGACTTTGGCAGTGAGTGTCATATCCAGGTTAAATTTACGGCTTTGCAGTGTAACGCTCTGGTTAAGTCACTGGTTAAAGTCATTTGTTCCCTCTGTTTTAGTATCTTCTGCCTGCAGTCGTTCACATCCAACATCAGCCCTTCTTGGAGCATGGAGATGGGCCTATCGTAAGTGAACTTCGTGTTCATGTAACGGTATAAATGGTAAACGGTTGATATGATAAAAATGTATCCACCGGTAGAGATTTTGACTCTACCGGCCAACCACGACTGAAGAAGAAACGATTTTTTTATCTAGCGCCTCAAGATAAAAATCACAAGGCACTTCACAAGAACAAAAAAAATAATAAAAAAGATTTTTAAAAAATTATATATATTGTTAAAAATATTGTCATAAAAGTGGAAAATTTTAAAATAAAAACTGAGAAGGAAGACAAAAACGAATAAGTAAAGGTGATGCAGTATCTCAGGTCTGGGGGCCACAGCAGCAAATGATCTGTCACCTTTGGTCTTTAGCCTGGTGCTGCACAACCAGTAGGCTTTGATCACTGGACCTCAGGGACCTGCTGGGGGTGTAGGGACTGAGAAGATGGTAAATGGCCTGTATTTGTATAGCGCCTTCTTAGGGTTCTACAACCCCCCAAGCCGCTTCACAACACAATCAGTCATCCACCCATTCACACGCTGGTGGGGATGAGCTACATCATAGCTACAGCTGCCCTGGGGCACACTGACAGAGGTGAGGCTGCCGTACACTGGCGCCACCGGTCCCTCTGACCACCACCAGCAGGCAAGGTGGGTTAAGTGTCTTGCCCAAGGACACAACGACAGCGACAGACTGAGCGGGTCGCGAACCTGCAACCTTCCGATTGCAAGGTGTCCACTTAACTACTCTGCCACCATCGCCCAATCACCAAGATCACCAATGTATGATGGTGCTTGTCCATGTAAGGCCCTAAAAACCAGAACCAGGATCTTGAAATGAACCCTGAAGTTAACCGGCAGCCAGTGAAGCTGGAAGAGGAGCGGGGTGACGTGGGTGTGTTTGGAGGACTTGGTCAGCAGCCTAGCACAGGCCTTCTGGACCACCTGTAGACGGTTCAGGGAGGTTCTGCTCAGACAAGTGAAAAGCCAGTGGCAGTAGTGTATATGCATGAATGTCATCGAGCTACGTGAACTCTGGATGTTTTTAATGGGGCGGGTTGTAAAACTAGACAAAGTGATGCGGGGCGGTTTGGTGCGGGTCAGACTTTTTGAAATCTGCGGTACCCGCAGGTTGAAGAAAACCCTAACCCGCGCATCACTAGCGGGCGTTGTACCGGTCTGTCGTGGTGAGGTTTTCCGGGCACTTCCAAAGGAAGACCCAGGACATGCTGGAGGGACTATGTTTCTCGGCTGGTCAGGGAACGTCTTAGGATTCTCCCGGAGGAGCTGGCCCAAGTGGCTGGCTGGGGAGAGGGAAGTCTGGGCCTCCCTGCTCAGGCTGCTGCCCACGCGACCCAGCCCCGGATCAAGCAGATGAAAATTGATGGATGGCTGGATGGTATACTTTTTAGACGTGTGACAATGTTCAGAAACGGTCATTTTGACATGTATAAACAAAAAAGAATATATCTCGATATGTAGTTGCCACACTTGTTTTAAAATATATCGCGATATAGATTTTAGGCCTTATCGCCCATTCTTACTTGGAATGTGAAATCATGTTACTGAAAAAGAGAGAGATGGTTTAAAATTTCAACTTATTTCAACAACTTATTTGTGTCCTGATTCAACATTTAAAGTTTGAGATGAGTATGGATGACAGCCTGAACTGGAATCCTTGTTCTGTAGTGCTTGGTGCTGGCACCAACCCGTGAGCTGGCTCAACAGGTGCAACAGGTGGCTGCTGAATACGGCAGGGCCTCCCGTCTCAAGAGTACGTGCATCTATGGTGGTGCTCCCAAAGGACCACAAATCCGGGACCTTGAGAGGGGTAAGCCTAACTTATTACTCTTATCTAGATGCACAAATTGTTAAACTTCTTTGTAAGTAATTTTGTGACTTCTCTGTCTTGTCTTTAGGTGTTGAGATTTGCATCGCTACTCCAGGTCGCCTCATTGATTTCCTGGAATGTGGTAAAACTAATTTGCGTCGTTGCACCTATTTGGTGCTGGATGAAGCTGACCGCATGCTGGACATGGGCTTTGAACCTCAGATCCGCAAGATAGTGGAACAAATCCGGGTATGTAGGGTTGAAACAATTAGCCCACGCTACCAAAAACTACAGCAAGCTTCTGGTTGTCCAACAGACACAGGAGCCGTGAGAAAACACTAAAGACTCCTAAGCCTCCAGGGAGAGAGAATCTATAGTGAGACTAAGTATTTTTCAAGCTAATATCTCCACTTGCAGACCTTGAGGGGGAAACTATTCAATGTGATCAGCATGGGCGGCTCCAGGATTTTTTACCTGCAGTTGCTTTATAGTTGCTTGGGGAGTGGATGGGGTAGCTGCTCTCCACCAGTCCGGGGATTGGGGGGGGTGTGACAGGATTCAAACTCGCCAGATGTTAGACAGAGACTACTTAGTGTCGGATAGTGTGAAATTCCAATTCAACAAAAATTTGTATAAAAAGAAATTCTTTTCTGCCTTTCAGCTCTAACATGACTGTTAAATATACATAAAATTATTACTATCATCATATTTCATGTCTGTTTGAATACAACTTGAACAGCAAAGGCTTCCAGACTATTTCACAGTTCCTCTAAGTTACCACAGGCTCAGGCTCTTTGGTCCTTCTACAGTGGCTCTGAATTACTTTAGCTGAAAGGATTTAAACCATCAACTCCTTTTTAAAAATGTAAATAAAATACAATAAAACACACAGGTTTAAGCAGCTTTTCAGATTTTTCATTGAATAATTGATCAGAATTTCCACAACAAAGTAATATTTTAGATCCATTTATGTTTATTTTAAATTAATTTTCCACTGCTATCAACGTCCCATTTAAAATAACCATACTCTTTTGCAAATTTTCTTCATAATTTAGAAACAAAATGATATTTATTCTAAAATGTCAACAAATCTCTAATAGTAAATTTTTAGGGAAGAGAAGAAAAAACATCACTGACTTTAATCTCTGAAAAAAGTCAGAACTAATCCTAGAATTCTGACTTTTTCCTCAAACCTTTGAGACAGTCATCAAATGAAATCCTCTCAGCATCTCTGTGATGTTAGCTTGAGACAACACAACCCCTGTGTCCCTCCTGCATTTATCTGCTTCAACACTCAGCATTATTATCAACTGGTGTAAAAACTCAACCTGAAACCGTCTGTAACAAACATTATCCCACACAACACTAGCTCTGAGCCTGATGGCAGTGTGGACTGATATTAGCTAAATGAAATGAACCACGTCTCTTTCTTTGCATTTATAAATAAATATAGTATTTATAGCTGCTAAATTACAGGTAGGGAGTGATCTTTAGAAGTAATTATAATACTAGAAGCTATGCTAGGACTCTGACTCAATGCTAATGCTAAACAATAGCTAAACTACAGCAGAAACACTCACTTGAGGCTAACTCCGTGTCCCAACTGCTACAAGGCGTGGCTGAGACCTTGATGCTTTTATAACCTGCAGCCAGCGCTGCTACGTGCTAGTGCACGGCTACGTTGCACAGTACAGTCTCAGCCATTGGACAAGACGGATTCAAATTTCTTTTGCAAACCGCTGATGGATAGTTTTGAGCTGAAGAGGGCGCTAGACTGATGTTTTTAGGCTGAATTTTGAGTTTTTGAAGAAAATGCACAAAAATGCAAAAATTATGACTACACATGTCTAAAACACTATTAGACACTCATTTATACAGGTTATCAGCAAAAAAAAGTTGATTTTGGTGTTACTTGCTCTTTAAGAGATCCCTTAATAAGTTTTATATAAGGCTTGAATGTGGACTTACTGATATAAACCCTGACTGTAGTTTGTTTCTGCTTTCACTTGTCTCTCTTCCATCCATTATCCTGTTGGCTGAATCGACACTCAACACCCCCCACAAAACACACACACACTGGTGGAGTGGACAGAGAAAACAGGTCTTTTTATAATGAGCCTTATTATGCTTGTTTTATTTGGCCTTCTATCAGGGCTCCTGGGACATTTTAAGCTCCAACAAAATTTTATATGCTTTATAGAGGCTCAAAGATCAGTTTCCAAATTTAAATAAACAGCATTCTAGCAGCCATTTGAACTGTAATTTAAAAATTACAGCGATTACTTTGATAATACAAATGAGTTTTTCTAAGCAGAATCTCTGAAAAGCAGCAATAGCTACCTCATGGAGTTCCAAACCTGTATAGAATGTAATCATGAACTTTATCAATGCTTTGTAGAATGTGTGTGTGTGTGATTTATATATGTTGATACAGATGTGAAACCAATTCATGTAAAAGAATAGTGGTAATGGTGAAACCGTGATGACTTCTTACAGTAATTGTGCACCAAAAATGTAGTCGTTGCAACCCCACTACTTAGTTAATGTCTGTATTTTTATTTTGCCTTTAACAGCCAGACCGTCAGACTCTGATGTGGAGTGCCACCTGGCCTAAAGAGGTTCGTCAGCTTGCTGAGGACTTCCTGAAGGATTACGTCCAGATCAACATTGGCGCCCTGCAGCTCAGTGCCAATCATAACATCCTGCAAATAGTCGATGTTTGCAATGACTTAGAAAAGGAGGACAAGTGAGTCAGCAGTAGATCTGTAACGGTGTGGTGTCTAACCACTGGTTGGTTTTTTTGTTTGTTTTTTATCTGATTCCATTTTCTTGTTTATCTTTTAGACTGATTCGGTTGCTGGAGGAGATCATGAGTGAAAAGGAAAACAAGACCATCATTTTTGTGGAGACCAAAAGGCGTTGTGATGAGCTCACTAGGAGGATGAGAAGAGACGGGTAAATGTTGATTTAACCTGTTTCATGTTATTATTGTTAGAAGTTTGGTCAAGCTGTGCCTGCAGGTTGTAAGGGTTGGTCTGTCTGTCCTACAGGTGGCCTGCAATGGGAATCCATGGAGATAAGAGCCAGCAGGAGAGGGACTGGGTCCTTAACGGTAAGCTTAAATATGTTGCATTGCACATTTTGATAGTGAAAAGATTTGAATCAACCTGGTCTTCACATCAGCTGAAACTGTGAATATCATTTCAGAGTTCAGATTTGGCAAAGCTCCAATTCTCATTGCTACAGACGTGGCCTCCCGGGGCTTGGGTCAGTATGCTATTGAGTAGCAGCTCTTTATTATCAGTGTTTATTCCTATTTTAAAGAAAGTATTTTGCTTTCTTTAACTCTTCTATGCATTTTCTGAGTTTTTCCTCACCTTAAGGTGGAGTCTTTGTGGCAGGCGCTAGGCATGACAGTCCCAGGCCTCGAGAGGGAGAAGGAGGACATATTGGAAAGGCTCAACTGGCTTGCCACCCAGTGGGCCTAGAGAGGTGAAATCTCTTGTGTGCCAGTGATCTTCAAAAGGCTGTGTGGCTAAGCCTTTGTCTCTGATATGTTGTTGAAATACACATCTGTTCTCTGTCCAAGGACTTCATCTGACAAAACCCCATCCAGCTGTTTCTGACTCAAACATAAAAACCGACGCTCAGTGCTGTGACTTTGACCTTGCATGCTGTTGTGTTAGATGTTGCAGTTATGCAAGTCACTTGTTTGAGATTTGAAACAAATGTTACCTTTCGGAGCTCGCTTCACGTAGCTTGTCAAAGCTTGCAGCTGGTTTCTTTATCGTCAAAGTGTTGGACTTCTTGAATTAGAGAGAGCAGTTTGAAATCTTTTGTTTTTGAAAATTGATGAGACCTGGCACATGTGTTCAAGGGATAGTGGGAATGTCTAGTGAGAGGAGAATGAGAAAGCTCAAACCAAAGTTCCTCCCTCGCCTGTGTTTTATAGTCATGTCGAGACCTGCCAACGAGAGACATTTTCTCAAGTGAACGCTTGCTTCTTGGAAGATCTTGCCTTGATGAAGGGGCTGGGTGGGCAGTGGACGGGGTGTTGGGGAAGATTTTGTGCTCGTTTTGGAGTTCCACAAGGTTTAGTGCTTGGACCTGTTTCATTTTTACTTGAAAGGGTCCCTGTTCAAATTTTTTACTTTGTCTATTTTGTCTTGGCAAGACATGCAGTGCGGCCTTTAATATTATGCTTTTTTGAGAGTGTACTGGGAAAAGCCTAGACCTTCAAAAATGTACCACTCAGTGGTCCTATATTGGCACATGAGGAGGCCCCAGTGCATATTGTGGCCCAACTGCGTAGAAGCTCCTGGATGTCACTTGACAATTTGTGGGGGATTTCGCTGCATTGGGAAAGGACTAGTGAATGCATACTCCTCTTATGGTAAGACCTAAATCCATCTGTTTCTTCCTTGGTAACAAAAGGGAGAATGGTGTCTTTGGATCTATTTGATTATGGTAAGCGATTGGAGTGTGCATCGTTTCTCTCTTCCCACAGTAGTATTCCCATGGAGTAGATGTGCACAGTCTTATTTTGCTAACGTGCTCTTTTCTCTCACAGCCTAATAATCACTTTACTCCCCCAGCATTCACAGTGGCTAACTTTTCCCTTTGGTCTGGCTGTTGTGGTGTGCAAAATCCGGTGTGGCCTCCATATTTTGTTTTGCCACACTGCAACACTTTCACAGATGTGGAGGATGTGAAATTTGTCATCAATTATGACTACCCTAACTCCTCCGAGGATTATATCCACCGCATTGGACGCACAGCCCGAAGTCAAAAAACGGGCACAGCCTACACCTTCTTCACCCCCAACAACATGAAACAGGCAGGTGACCTGATCTCTGTGCTCCGTGAGGCCAACCAGGCCATCAACCCCAAACTGATCCAGATGGCTGAGGACAGAGGAGGTAAGATGATCTACAATAAAAATGTTAAATTAGGTTAATCAACCAACTGAAACTAGAAAGTTACTCTGCATAATGAAGATTTTTTCCCCTACAGTTAACATTTAAATTCGACCCAAATCAAATGTTCTTTTTCTTTCATTAAGGATTTTACCCCCAATTCCTTCATTGTCATGTCCACCATTTCATACCAGTCTGAACACACCCCACTTTTCTGTTTCTTCTTTATCTTCTCTCCAGGTCGCGGTAGGGGGGGAAGAGGTGGCTACAAGGATGACCGTCGCGATAGGTATTCTGGGGGTGGGAGGAGTAATTTTGGCGGTAATGGCTATAGAGACAGGGACAATGACAGAGGGTTTGGTAATGGGCCGAAGACCACCTTTGGTGGCAGCAAGGCCCAAAATAGTGGCAATTATGGCGGCAACAGTGGTAACTCTTGTGGTAGCTATGGCAACAGCAACTACAACAACAGTAATGGACAGGGTAGTTTTAATGGTCCACCTAACCAAGGTGGCTTTGGGAACCAGGGCTTCCAAGCCCCCCCTCAGTTTGGTGGCATGCAGAGGGCTGCACAGAATGGCGTTAATCATCCACCATTTCCTTTTAACGCTCAGCCACCCCCGCCACAAAATCAGCAGCCCCCACCACCAATGGTGCCCTACCCCATTCCACCACCGTTTCCACAATAAACACAATATACGCACACAATATAAAACCAACATGACTTTTGTTCAGTCTTGAAATCTTACAGTACGATTATCCTATTAATCTCTTTTGTACTGGTTAACTTTGTTTTGCTTACAGCAGGGTTGGAATTATTCAGTAAGCCCGGTGCATTGAACGGAGTCAACCACGTCTCCCAGAAAGCAAATGATTACTGCACTTTTCCTTGAAAAAAAAAGAATATATATACATTTTTTTGTTACATTCCTCAGTAATTTATTTTTAATAGTTGATTCTGTGTTTTCAGTTTGTGGTATGTTTAAAGTGATGTTATGAAAAATTATAAAAGGGTGCCTGTGGCCCTTTTTAAATAAAAACAAGAGAAACAAACCTTGTCTTGGCTGGTCTCTGCATGTCCTGTTGTGTTGTTAGTCTCCATTCCTCTAACATCTTTAGTGTACAACATGTTTTTGTTTAGATCACAGCTGATAGCATATAGAAAAATAAATATTGGAGGTTTAAAAGAAAGCATGTTGAACATAAAAGCTGACCTGCATTACTAAAATCTGTTGGGTCAAGTAGTTTTAGCTCAGCTGAAACGGTCAAGTTTTATACATTTATATATTAGAACGTTTTCTGGATGTGTTTGATTAATCAGCCAGAGTAAAATGAATGTTTTGTCAGCAGGTGTCACAAATGTTTATTTTTTTGTAGAGAAACATTCCTGTGCTATTTTATTATTTTGAATTTTATTTAAATCTATTTTATGGATACATTGGTCATCAATCTGAACCGGTGTCCCATGAAGAAATTTAAGATGCATAATTGAATGATAAAGGGAGAAATTGTCATAATTCATATAATTAATTTTGGCATATTTTTAAAGAAGTTGGTTTATAGGCTTGAGATTTTGTTTACATTTTATTTTTACAGCAATTTAACAAATTTTTTACACATGTATCTTGCAATATCTTAAACACTTTCTGTAAAACTATGATCAGTCTTACTAAATACTTAAGTTAAAAGGGTTTCACTAAAATTAAATTTGACAAACCGTATTGTAAAATGTCCTGAGAATTATGATGGATAAATGTTTTGTTCATAGACATGAATACGTAGACGCCCCATTGGGCGCTGGAGAGCGTAACAGCGTCGCCGCCATATTGGATGGGTATCTCACTCCAAACCCAACCGGAGTCAACGCAGAATAAGCAACTATGCCCGGTTTTCTATGGTTGCATGAACCGGCGCATAATGTAACTTTAAAATTTGTGTTTTGGAACTTTAAAAAAAGACTTCAAAACACGATAATTTCTATTAGTTTTCTTTGGAATTGATCTTTTTTTTTTAATTGAACATTTCCAAACTTACAGACTTTAAGGCATGCATTTACACATCTAACATTAGGTTGCAAGGCACAGAGAATATCCACATTCAACATTTGCATAATTAGCCCAGAGGTCTTCAAAGATTCTCAGGTAGTCATTTATCAAAGGCACTCAGAAGTAATACTGCTCTGTTCTTCATGTAATTTAGAGCAGTTAAGTAGTTTTCTATCAATTGCTTTTTAAATACAGAAAACAAAGGCTTTGGAATTGGTCGTTTGTTTAATGAAAATGAAAACTGCATAAATACCAGATAAAAACCAATTCCAACACCTAACCCTGGATGTGAATTAATAACTTCCGGGCCCGGGAGTGTTTTTGCGCATGCGCCGCTGTGGCTTATACAGTCTGGGTGAGACTGGTTTAGGAAATGTTTGCTAACATAAGAGTTTATTGTTTTAGTAACGGAAGCTGCTTCCCCCGGTTGGACGATGACGGGTTCGCTGGTTCGGTTTAAGCAGCGTTTTATCTCCTCCCTGTGTTCCAGAAGGTTATAGACACAGGTGATGGTTCCCCGCCATGCTGACACTGGGGTAAAGCCAGCCTCCACTCGGAAATCGACGGTAAAGTGAGCCCTCGCTCGATTTTTCGAGGCGCACGTATACCAAGCATTACGGTAACAGCGCTAGCGAACCTTTTCAAAATAAAAGCCAGTCGCCGAAACGTGCTTTCTGACTGAATTCATTTCTCCATTTTCAGAAATTGTTTAAAAATAATTCCCCTGTTATTCCACGATCTGGTGTGGACCCCTGACTACTAGACCACGTCTAGTTCATAGAAAAAAAGTTTGGTCCAAATCTGATGTGGGATTTCAAAATAAAACTTCTTTGAAAAGTGGTATAAAAGATTCATTTCTCAATTTTCAGAAATTGTTTAAAAATAATTCCCCTGTTATTTCACAATCTGGTCTAGACAGATTACTACTAGACCACCTCTAGTTCATGTAAAAAACGTTTGATCCAGATCTGATGTGGGATTTCAAAATAAAACCTCTTTGAAAACTGGTATAAAAGATTCATTTCTCCATTTTCAGAAATTGTTTAAAAATAATTCCCCTGTTATTCCACGATCTGGTGTGGACCCCTGACTACTAGACCACGTCTAGTTCATAGAAAAAAAGTTTGGTCCAAATCTGATGTGGGATTTCAAAATAAAAGCTCTTTGAAAAGTGGTATAAAAGATTCATTTCTCCATTTTCAGAAATTGTTTAAAAATAATTCCCCTGTTATTCCACGAT
>SSNS01000253.1:604307-663743 GCA_006937985.1 Aphyosemion australe
ATCGTGGAATAACAGGGGAATTATTTTTAAACAATTTCTGAAAATGGAGAAATGAATCTTTTATACCACTTTTCAAAGAGCTTTTATTTTGAAATCCCACATCAGATTTGGACCAAACTTTTTTTTCTATGAACTAGAGGTGGTCTAGTAGTCATCTGTCCACACCAGATCATGGAATAACAGGGGAATTATTTTTAAACAATTTCTGAAAATAGAGAAATGAGTCTTTTTAACAGTTTTCAAAGAGCTTTTATTTTGAAATTCTACATTACATTTTAATCAAAGTTTTTTTTTACATGAACTAGAGGTGGTCCAGTAGTCATCTGTCCACATCAGAAGCTGGCATAACAGGGGAATTATTTTTAAACAATTTTTCAATATTAAGGAATGAATAATTTATAACCATTTTCAAAGAGGTTTTTTTTTGAAAAAAAGTGTTTTTTAACTATTTTTCAAAATAGACGAATTAATCACTTTTATCAATTTTCAAAGGGGGTTGTATTTTGAAATTCCATATCAGATTTGGATTAACCATTTTTTTACATGGACTAGACATGGTGTACCACTTTTATTTTTTTAAACATACAGGATCTACTTTAAAATTTTCCAAATTTCCTTGTGATTTCCATGTTTTGGGATCATTAATGTATAAATAAAAAAATTAGCTGTTAATAAAAGTTTCAAATAAATTTCCAGCAGTGTTATGCTTGTAATAGAGCTAAAAATCACCCAGGACTCACAGAATAACATCTTTTCTTTAGGCATTTAAACCATTTTTAATATTCTTTTATTTGGAAATACCAGTTAAAATGGCTATAAAGTATTAGTAGATTACTTTTTAAGTCCAGTTTCAACATTCTTTACTTAAATTATCAGCCAGAAGGTCAGAAACCACGTTTCAGGAACTGGCTTTTATTTTGAAAAGGTTCACTTCCGCCGTTACCGTAAGTTAAAATGGATATAAAGTATTAGTAGATTACTTTATTAGTTCATTTTTAACGATCTTTATTTAAATTATCAGTCAGAAAGCATGTTTCAACGACTGGCTTTTATTTTGAAAAGGTTTGCTAGCGCTGTTACCGTAAAACTTGGTATACGTGCGCCTCGAAAATCGAGTGAGGGCTCACTTTACCGTCGATTTCCGAGTGGAGGCTGGCTTTACCACAGTATGCTGACTCGGTGCGCTAGACGCGGCCTGATGAGGTTCTCCACCGTGAGAAGCAAGCAGTGCCCCAGAGGACGTTGTAGTACGGCACCGGCCGAGGGTTCGGACCGGGTCCGGACGCTGCTGCAGCTTTGCGTGGACAGACATTACATCTCCCCCGGACAGAGCAATGCCGAGCTGTTCAGGGGGGGCTTCGGCTGCGTTTACGGACCTCTGGGCGTGGAGCTCCGGAGGAACCTGCTGGAGCAGTGGTGGTACTCTGTGACCGGTTCCAGAGCTCGCGTTTTTGGGATAAACACACTGAGCAGCAGCCCGGAGCGAGCGGACGTCGGACCGCGGATTATTGAATCCGAACATTTGCAGCGATTATTGGATGAACGCGATCTGAGCAGAGAGCAGCTCCTCCAGGAGCTCCAGGGCTGCTGGTCGGTGAGAACGAGCTTACTGCAAGGTACTCTGTCTGTCACCGCTAGGGGGCGCCTGCTGGACGGAAACTACAGCAAATAAAAACACATTTAGCTTTGAATAAAAACGTTACAAAGGCACAAAGTTCAATCTAAATGTTGCAGTTTAAATGCTGATATACAAACTCACCCTACCAAAAGCTGGAGAAGAGACCTTTATCTGATGTGTAGCGCGTTTACACCATGGTCTTATGGTTGGGTTGTGTGAGTCCATCCTACCTAGGGGTGTGCAGGGAGAACCCATCTACATGGTTCCGGGTTAGGAACGCTCTTCAACCGGCTTTTATTTTGATAAGCCACTTCCATTTGAACATCTGGATGTAACTCTATATACTCAGATTATTTTCTACATGTTTAACATTTTTATTGCTATTTAGACATAATCTCTTAAATACATGTGATGAATTAAAACGTTTCACTTCATTTTCATCAATATGCAGAGCTAAATGTGGCCGTCTATGCTTTTCACATTTATTATTGCACAACCCCCACCCACCAAGCTTGTGTTTATTTTCAGTTCTGTTATTGTTGCAGGATTCATCCCTTTACCGTAGTTATTTCTAAGGAAGGTGGTGAAAGGGTTGAGGATTGGGATGATAAGTCTGAACTCCGTTCTTTGTGAATAAACGATGAGCACCAGACATGACGTCTAAAATGGCTTCAGTGTGTAGAAGAGTTTGCAGAAATTTACAGCGTTTTTCTCTCAAACATTTAGCCGTTTGTGACCTAACTTGTGGTTTGTTGCCAGGTGCCTTGGAGCAGTTTGTCCCGTCGCTGCAGCTGGTGAACAGGAAGCTCCCGTTTGGCCTGGCGGAGACAGGCTCGTGTTTCCGGCCTCCAGATGGCTCTGGTTGGTGAGGCTTCTGATGTTGTTGTGTTTGTGTGTCGGGGCGGGATTATCCACAGAAAATGTCGTGTAGAAAAGCTGTCCTGTTCAAATACACTGTAATAAAAGCTCCCTCCCCTCCCCCAGCTCAGCAGAGGTCACCCAGACATCTCTAGTTTGGTTCTGCTCTCCTCGCACCTCCTCCCAGTGGCTGGACCACTGGGCTCGCCAAAGGCTGAAGTGGTGGAGAAAGGTGAGTATTTTTGGTCGAGTTTCTCTGAGCGTTCCACAGAGGGAGAGAAACACTCTGAACGGAGTCAGAGGCACATGAAATACTACGGCTTTGTCTCTGTGTAAAAACCAACTTTCATCAGTGACCTGGTGAGTTCAGCAGCAGGTCAGGCTGCTGACTGAGGAACTGGAGCTGCTTGGTTCTGTTTGGGGTCACTTTGGGAATCTTTGGTTCTGGATTAAAGAAAACACCTGTGCACCATGCTGGCTCACCTGTAGAGGAGGAAGAACAAGATCTGCAGACTGACTGTGAAAAGTCAGAGCCTTAACCAGGACTAGATAAAGCTGTGTGATGGTTCCAAGCTAAAGATCTGCTGGTGCTGCAGGATTTATTATTGAATAGAGTCCAGCTGTGGGACCCCTCCCACTGACACTTAATAATTATGACCTTAAAGAGTGAGGGGTTCACCAGTAACTCACCTTTCTGTTCCTACAACCCGTGTAGTTTGCCCTGACGCCGTCGGAGTTCAGCAGCAGTGAGGTCCCACAGGAGGAGCTGGAGGAGGCGGAGTCTCGTGGAGTGAAGATCTCGTACAACTTTCCGTGGGGGTTGGAGTCTCTGGAGATGATGAGCTGTCGAGGAGACTCGGAGCTGCTGCACACACACAGAGGGGTCCACAGCAAACTGCAGGTCAGCCTGTTGCTCAGAGGCAGCAGCACACGCAGGACAGAAAAAAACTCGTAAAACACACACGTAGTTTCATAGATATTTATTTACATGGCACCTCCAGTACGATAAAGCTGACTGTGTTTATAAACACTTTTATTCTGTTATTTTCTGGATTTCTTCTCCTGTTTTAGTGCCGCGATGGCCGAAAGTCGGTTCCCCACGTTGTGTCTGTGAGCGGGAACATGGACCGCGGCCTGATGGCTTTCCTGTCCAACTCCCTCCAGCAGCTGAAGAGAGAAGATGGCAGAAAGAAGCTGCAGCAGAGGAGGGTAGGTGATCCAGAACCAGAGCCATCACCAATCAGACCCGTTTCACCGAGTTCTGCTTCACGGTTTCATTTCAGGTTTTCAAGTTGCATCCGACGCTGGCTCCCATCAAAGTGGCGCTAGACATTAGTAAAGGAGCCACGATGGAGCTGAGGCAGGTAAGAAGAACTATCAACAGGTGCGCCATCTCTGATTGGTTCATATGGGATCAGGTCTGCAAAATTACGTCATTTACGTGTGTGTGTGTGTGTGTGTGTGTACGTGTGTGTGCATGCTGTAGGTCTGTGAAGGTCTTCTGCAGGAGTTCCTGGAGGCAAAGATCTCCACCTGGCCTGGATTCCTGGAAACGGTTCCAACATCAGTGGAGCAGCTGAGTGCCAAGTAAGTTATAGCTGATGCCGCTCTGCTGTCAAATTACTCAGAGGACGTCCTCACGTGTCTCTGTCCCACAGATATGATGAGATGGGAGTTCTGTTCATGGTGGTGATCAGTGAGAACACGCTGGAGAGCGGCCTCCTTCAGGTCCGCAGCAGAGACACGAC
Organism: Aphyosemion australe; assembly: GCA_006937985.1. Classification (NCBI taxonomy): domain Eukaryota; kingdom Metazoa; phylum Chordata; class Actinopteri; order Cyprinodontiformes; family Nothobranchiidae; genus Aphyosemion; species Aphyosemion australe. The sequence continues at coordinate 608,532 of SSNS01000253.1, forward strand.
CATTAGAGAGACCGTCCACATCTCGGAGATCAGGAACTTCCTGTCCAGATACGTCTCTGCAGCCGGCAGCTTCTGAGACGAGAGCCAGGACTTTGTTCAGAGAATTAACTCACAAATAAAATCCTCCTGGTCCAAACAGTGGTTGTGAAAATTTTGGGTTTGAGTTGCAGAAATGAACAAACAGGTAAATGTTGAAAAATCAAGACAGCCTGACGGGTCAAAAAGGGCAAATACTACAGAGGGAGAGAAAGAAATCAATAATTAAAGGTTATTTTTCACAAATTCCCTTTCTGCTACAATCTGGTGAAGGTGGATGCTTATTGCTTACCTCATCTCTGCAACCATTATGAAGGTGGACCAGCACACCCTTGTCTCCCTCCTGAGCTCCTGACATGTTCCTGTGTTAGAAAAACCCAGTTACACCAATAAAACATGGTTTCTATTAAAACATGTTTGTTTTTATTTTTTAACACATGTTCAACACAATCCATGAATGAAGGGTCCTCAGGATGTCTGCGGGGTCGTTAAAAGTCTTAAATGTGGTTATTATTATGTAAAAGGTTTTTAATCTCAATGGGATTTTTATCTCCTGGTTAAATAAAGGTTAAAAAAAGTTCTTAACTTCCAAACCACAGCCGGTGTGAATTCTCTGATTGGACTCAAAGATTTTTGATCCATATGGAAACCGAACCAAATCCTTTCTGTTCTGCATTTGGTGTGAAAGATGCTTCGGGGGGACTAGCCTGAGTTAATGTGTATAAAATAAATCTAGAAATATTTATTTCTTTGCCTCTTTGAGTCAAAATGTCACTGAAATGATCCAACCTTCAAAAGCTCATCCTTACAGGAGCACTTGAACTATTGCTGCTTGAAAGGTTAACAAGTGGGTCAATAATTTAGCTTTGGTCTAAATTTAGTGAAGGGAAAAGTTGCTGCTTTGGTGTTGAAAGATGACATCATCACCACACCAGTGCTTCTTCACCAAGAAATGGAACGGTGTTTTGCTCTCGATCTGCCACAACGTAGCGCTGGTAAAGTGGAATGAGACAAAAGTAGAGGTTCTTTTTAGATTCTTTGGAGGCTTCAAACAACCCCCCATAAGTTCAGGACGACAACAGGAAGGAAAACTATTTGAACATGAAGAAACCTGCAGCAGAACCAGGCTCAGGAGGTGGCCTGAGGGGGTTGGGCCTCTCGCTTCAGCTGAAACAACAGAGAAGGAGACTCTTACAGTGGTTGCTTTAACATTTGGGAACATTGTAGGAGAAAAAAAGCACATTAAAGAGCTTGATGCTGTGAAAATGACTCAACTGCCCACTGAGAGCAACAAAGCTGCGTTGTTGTATTAATTACATCTACAGGTGTTAGGATGCAACACCTGTAAGATCTTAAAGATGTAGATGGGACAGAGACCACGCCTTTGGCCAGCTCTGAGGGTTTCAGGATCCTTGTTCAGGTCTGGGTTTAACACAACCTGGACGCCAGGAGCAGAGAGGCCATGAGAAAGATCCTGAAAGCTGTAAAGCTAATTCCTGATGGTCCAGAGACGACTGGACCATAGAAAACCACCTAAAACTGGTCTAAAAGTTAAACATTCTGCTATGACTGAGTCACTAGAGGGAGCTGCAGCTCCTTCATGTTTAAACCTAGAACCAGATCAAACTCACTGATTTAAACCTGAAGTCTCCTCTCTGCCTTAAAAAGCTGTGGAACGACCACCCATGATCTCACCCCACACACCTGCTAAAGGCTGCAGCAGGTAGACCATCATTAAAGCAGCCAATAGAAAAACCCACCTTCACTCTGGGTTTATAGAGATAATCCCACCAAACACAGAGGCCAGACAGCCCAGACTCCAGGTAACAATGACATTTAAACCCTAATGCTATGGTTGACTGGTGCAGTAATAACTGTGCTTTTTAACATTTAATAAGTGGATAAAAGTACGTGAACGACAGAGCAGTCATTTAGAGAACAGATTTGGTTTTATTTTGTTAAATGTGCTCAAATCTACCCGTGTGCATAAAAAAATCAAGCATTTGATTAAGAAAGTATTTATTTATCATAATTAGATTAAAAAAAACATCGAATGAACAACAATAGCCCACATGACACAGATTATTATGGGATGCTTATTAAGTAGATGTATATGTGAGCCACATTTAGCATCAAGTGCTAAAATCTAAATCTGCTGCTGCGGGTAGAAAGTTACACATAATTGTTTATTGATCTGAAAGTTATAAACTCACTCTTTAGGACCTAAATCAGCCTTTCAAAGTAAGAGCTGGTTGAAGAGATCCCTTATCTCTAATGTCCCAGAGACATTTAGATGGTGAGTTTTGTTTATTTATTTTATTTAACTTGGATCCATCTGCACCCAGGCAGTAGATTTGTTAGGTTGCTGTTTTATTTTGAAAGTTTTAACCGGAAGCTCCTTGTTTATTCTCGCAGACTTCATACCTGTGTTCTCCTTCAACGTGGTGAAAAAAATCTAAACAAGTTCTGCGACTCCCACCGGACACCAGCGGATCCTGTCCGGACGCAGGTAAGCTAGGACTCACCTGGATCCTCTGACTCACCTGTTTTTAATTATTTATGGTTAAAAAAAATAAAGAAATAAAAACTCTTAACAGAAGTTTAGAGTCGGATTTAACTTTATATAACTCTGGGAGACTGTTTTTTTCCCGGATGAGTGTAAAACCCAAAGGAAGAGCTTTTCTTGTCTAAAACTGGTGCTGTTGGTTAAAACCTGGATCCTGTTTAATGAAACCTGTAAGAATGTTTAATCTCTAAATCAAAACCTCTCCCAGAGGGGATGAGAGACTTCTTATTGTCTGACCAGTTTTTCCACATTTAATCACTCATTCAGTCAGTCAGTCAGGAAATGACCACCCTGAAAACCTGAGAGTGAAATTCCATGTTTTCTGTCCAGAGAGCAGCAGCAGCAGCAGCAGCAGGATGATCCCGGTGGGAGAGCTGAAGACCCTGGGAACAGAGCTGAACGCTCAGTTCCGGGTGCTGAAGCCCTGGTGGGATGTGTTCTCCGAGTACCTGTGCATTGCTATGCTCATGATTGGAGTGTTTGGCTGCACGCTGCAGGTGAGGCATCTGCAAACAGCGCTCTTTACTAGACACACTCACACTATGCCTCTTTAAAAAAATCCATTTGGATCCTTTAGATCAGTGGTTCCCCAACCACAACTCCTACACAGACATACAGAGTTTACAGAGCTTTGATTATACTATCAGGTGTGTTATTAGGATTTTATAAATGTAACTCTGCAATCTTGAGGGGACATTAAGTCCTGGTTGGCCTCGTTCCTGTTGGTCCAACACCAAGGTCATAATGCTCAGCCCTGGTGAAAGAGCTGGAGCAGGGGCCGGGCCAGACTGGTCTTGCCTCCTGGGCCCAGTATGAGAAGAATGTGGTCACTAATTTGTGGCCTTTAAATTTGGTGCACAAACAAACATGGTTGTGCGGTCATGTTTTTTTAATTTACGACGGCTATCCAAGATCAAGAGCCCATTTAGAAACAGAGGTGCATGCTTTTATCATGTCCCACATCTGTGATGCGTTGTATGCAGGAGGAGTCCGGCTGCAACTGCACGGCTCCAACTTGTCCAAAACTCTACTGCCAGATTTCTGACTGGGTCTAGACGGAGGGACCACATTACTCCTGTGCTAGCTTCTCTGCACTGGCTCCCGCCCGGGGTATTATCGGGGGAGATTTAAAATCCTTCTCCGTGTGTATAGGGGTCTGCATGGCAGTGCTCCACCTTATCTGGCTGCATTAATACACAGGCGTGTCCCCTCTCGGGCCCTTCGCTCTGCTGGGCAGGAGGAGGTGCTGGAAGTCCCACGCCCTAAACTGAGATCGAGGAGGGACCAGGTCTTCTCAGTAACCAACCCTCTGGCAGTAAAGCAGGCTCCATCTCTTCAGGTGTTTAAGTCTTGCTGGAAAACCCATTTTTAGTTGTTAGCTTTCCCCCAATGTGTTCGTTGACACTGGCTTTTGTATAATTGCTTTTTATTTTGCGTCATTTTTAATGCTCTTACTTGTTTTTATCTATTTATTGTTCTTGTGCTATTATCTTCCTTTTAATTGTTATGATGTCTATCTATGTTTTTATATGTTTATATGTTCAGCACCTTGGGCTTCCGTTAAGGTTGTAGAAGCTGCTATCCAAATAAAATTTAATTGGTTGAGCCCCATGGGGGGTCACGGACCCCAGGTTGGGAACCACTGCTCTAGATCAATTGAAAAAACACATTTCCACAATCCAATTCACTGCCTTACAGCAGGGGTTCCCAAATTGGGGGTCGGGACCCCCAAAGGGGCCCCCACAATGTTGTCTTTGCTGAGGTTGTGAGGTTAGCAAGATTAAAAATGACATTTATAAAATCCCAATAAGACACCCTACAGAAAAATCAGACCTCCATATAAAAGTTATAACTCTGTCTGTAGAAAGTTTGTAAATGATCACATTTAATGTGTTTATGTTGGGTTTGGGGGTCCTGGCTTGTCTTGGACACAGGTAAGGGGGTCCTCAAGGAAAACGTTTTCAGGAACCCCTGCCTTACAGCACAAGCTGATAGATTTCTCTTTTGTCAGATTAGATGAAATAATCTCAAGTTTAAATCTTTATTTACGGGTTAGGGTAAACACACACTCCCTGGGTTCATGATTTGAGATTGATCCTATAAAATACAATCCATAATATAGTCCTACAGATATAAATGGTATATCTCCATGGAAACAACATTTAGAAAGGAGACATACTGCTGGAGGCCTGTGCTCATAAAACAAATGCGTTCATTATTCTGTGTAACAAATCTGATGCAACGACACCCTCAGGAGTGTAACACTGCTCGGTTGAACCTGGTTCACACACTTTTGTTGGATTTTTCTTAAACTAGAGTTATAATAATGGCGCTGGCTAATTTTAGACCTTTATCTAGACTTCCCTTTCTCTCTAAAGTCCTTTTTAAATAACATTGAAGAGGTTTTTCAGTCGGCGTTTAAATCAAACCACAGCATGGAAACTTCATTATTAAAGGTTTTTAACGAAATTCTGCTTGCGTTCAACTCCGGGGACTGTTGTCCTGGTGTTGTTAGATTTGACTGCAGCCTTTGATACTTTGGACCATGAGGTCCTGGTCACTAGGTTAGAGCAGTGGGTGGGCATCTCTGGTCCAGCGCTGGAGTGGTTTAGGTCTTTTCTGTCTGATAGGGTCATCAGTGTGCATGTTGGTGATTTTAGATGTGCTCCTCTCCCGTTCCTTGCTTCATCGTTTGCAACACTATGTTGGGATTTCAGGACTAGTCTTGGAGTGGTTCAGGTCGTATCTGACCAACAGGATGATGTGTGTCAGGATGGGTAATTCGTCATCAAAATACTCTCACTTAACATGGGGGGTTCCACAGGGCTCGATATTAGGGCCGTTACTGTTTTCCATCTACATCTTGCCACTAGGTGACATTTTGCGCAAGTTTGGGGTGAACTTTCACTATACGCCGACAATTGTCAGCTATACTTGCCTCTGGACAAGGACGGGGATCTCTCTATTAACAATTTCATGGATTGCTTGGATGAGATCAAAACTTGGATGACGGGGAACTTTCTGCGTTTGAATGAGCAGAAAACAGAATCAGTCTTGTTTACACCTAGTGGTCATACAGATACCGCTGGGATAAACTGTGGGATGTTTAATGGTCAGCTAAGGAAATCAGTGACCAACCTTGGTGTGAAACTGGATAGTGCGCTTTGTTTTGAGACTCACATGGTCTCTTCATCCTTTTTTCATCTTCGCCGTTTGTCAAAAGTGAAACCATTTTTATCACGCCATGATCTTGAGACGGTGGTTCATGCTTTTATTACAGTACGCTTGGACTACTGCAACTCGGTTTTATTCGGTGTGAGCCAGGGTTCGCTAGCAAGGCTGCAACTAGTCCAAAATGCTGCAGCTAGATTTTTAGAAGGAATTCGTAAACATGATCACATCACTCCAGTCCTGGCAGCCCTGCACTGGTTGCCCGTTGACATGAGAATTTGTTTTAAGATCCTTTTATTGGTTTTTAAAACCCTGAATGGTCTTGCACCACCTTACCTGGCATCTTTACTCCAGCCATATGCCCCAGCTCGGTCGCTTCGTTCTGAGAATAACCTGTTACTCGCCGTTCCGAGGTCACGCCTGAAGACGCGGGGAGATAGGGCTTTCGCCGTAGCTGGCCCAAAGCTTTGGAATGACCTTCCACTCAATATTAGGGCTTCAACTTCTCTGGCTGTTTTTAAAGCAAGACTGAAAACTCACTTTTATGATCTGGCTTTTAACTAGTCTTATTGTTTTTATGTAACTGATCTTACATAATCTTGGGCCTTTGCTTTTTTTCTTTATACTTTCTGCCACTGGGTAATATTCTCCTCCGTAAACCTCTACACAGATGACTGCCAGATTTATCTGCCTGTTAGGAACACTGGTGCTTCCTCTGATTGACTGCCTCAAGGACATTAGGAGCTGGATGGCCCTCTATTCCCTAGGGCTTAATGATGATGAGACGGAGGTCATGTTGTTTGGGTCTAATGTTCCCGATGAGATATTTGAGAGAGATTTGCCCTCTCTCACACTCTTGGAAGTCTCTCATCTCAAACCTGGGAGTTAAGATGGACCCACGTCTGAAATTGGATAGCCACGTTAGTGCAGTCATAAGATCATGTTTATATGAGTTGAGGCGCCTCAGAAGTATCAGTTTCTCCCAAGAAGCTGCCTTGAGACTGTAGTCCATGCCTTTGTCATATCTAGGCTGGACTACTGTAATGGCTTACTGTTTGGGTCTTTCAGGGTGGTCGCCTCCAGCTGCTGCAGAACGCTGCTGCACGGTTTTTGACAAAGACACCTCCTTGTCTACGCGTAGCCGTGTTTTTAAAAAATGAATATCCGCCCTCCCAAAAACTCCACACCACCTCGTTTCTAGAAAAAACTCCATCCACACGTAACCACATTGGTGCATTGTTAAGCACGTTCATAGGCATGCCAGACCTGTAGGTGGCAGTAGGTCCCCCGAATCCTATCCATTTCGTCTTCCTGCTCAACTTCAACAAAACATGAAACATGGCGCCTAGCTTGCTTGTGTGGATCGATAAGGAGGTAGAAATGCTCTAAAATGGTCTGACCCAGAACCTGCGTCAGTGTCTTTGCGAAAAACCTTCCTTGGACGTGGAAAAGCAAGGTGACGGGCAATAACCTCATCCTTCACCTGTGGTCTTCAACAAGTAGCAATGCTTGTAGAAACAAAGAGACAAAATGCTCTTGGACGATTGCTAACGCGAGCACAGCTCTGAGCATCCATGTTGTAGCGTAAACACAGGTCACATGGGCCGTCAGCATTTTTGTCGCAGATAGTTGCGTAAATGTACGTTTTCGTGTGGATGACGGGCCGAATCGTAGAAAAATGTCTTTGTTTTGGGAGATACCCGGCTACATCTGGACAGGGCCTGAGGTCTGAGAACATCACATCAACCTTGGCTTCCCTCTGGTTGCTGCTGCATTTAAGGATCCGTTTTAAAATTCTCTTAATGGTTTTTAAATGGCTCATGGCTCTGCACCTACTTCTCTTAAAGCCTTATGTACAGTCCCGTTCAGGGGCGGAGCGGGGGGCGGGGCTTAAGCCCAGGTTGTTTTTTCAAAAGCCCTGGGTCTTTTGTGACGCATGGGCGAAGCGGGGGGGGGCGGGGGCTGCGGGAGGGAACTAAAGCCTCTGGTTTAGGTTTAAAGTCAAGTTACATCTAAGCCAGACACCCACTTCACCTGAAGCCACGTGACCTCACAAGAGGAAGTTCTTTTCATAGTTGTTTGGCTTGTGGACTGATGAATTTTGCTTGGTGGGAAGTTACAGAGACAATGAAGGTAAGAAAGACTAAAATAAAAATAACTTACCAGACAAGAATGGAAAAAGTATGTTGTAAAGTGCAAAGAATATATTGTAAGAAAATAAAATTTCATTAATTAATTATATTTTTCAAATAATTTCGAGTTATCTACAGGGTTCCTACAAGTTTCTTCAAGTTAAATTCAAGTCTTTTAAGACCATTTATGTAAAAATTTAATACCTATTTCACAGCCCTACCGTGTGTTTTGGTGTGTTGTCTAGTTCTCTGCTTCCCATCTTATATGTATAGTTAAAATTTCATTGTACAGTTTAGGTTGTATTAATATCACTCACTTTTCTCAAAATATATCTACATATATTCACATATGATCAGTAGAAATGAATGTATTTCATTAAGATTTTTCAGTATAGCTACTGGAAATGCTAATAACATTTGAAGATTTCTCTTCCTCTTGAAGAGTTTAATAAGTTTCACGTTCAACTTGATTGTGAACGTGCTACCTGCTAGCATTAGCTTTAGCAAACTTGCTCGTGGATTGATGGTTGATCCCAAACTTCGAGCGTTTTAGCATTTTACAGTGTTTTTTGTCTTTGCTGGTTTCTTTATTTTCCTCCATAACACCTAGATGACCATGTTGTTTGCCAGTAGAAGGTGTTCAGGTTGCGGTGCAATTTTTAAGACCCAGATATCAAAATTCAAGACTTTTTCAAGGCTTCTCAAGGTATTATTTCCAAATTCATAAATTCAATGCTTTTAAGACTTTTTAAGACCTTGTAGGAACCTTGTATCTACACTATTCATTAGAGAAACAAATCCAGGAAAAGCATTGATAGTCTGAGTAGCTGTGTTCTTTTTTATTTTCAGTTTCTACCTGCTATGGCTAAACTAAATACTTTCTAAATATACTGATCCCAGATATAGTAAGTCATGCAGTGTTTTAGCACAATTAGGCTAGTTGCTGGTGAAAGTTCTCAGTCTTTCTTCCCATGAATATTCCTCCTCCCTACACTACGAGGAGTCGTCAACGTCGTTAGCCCGTATTGTGTTAGACTGGTTGTTTTGATTAGATGCGGGTGGGTGTGACCTAGACTGAAACTGTTTAAAAATCAGGCTCAATGTAGGTGCTAGAAAGGCGAAACCTGAGGACCCCTTCTGCTAAATTCAGGTCTTTCCTGTTTAACATAGATGGCTTTCTTTATTCCTCTCCTCTGGTTTCTCCTCCTGCATCTAATCAAAGCAACTAGTCCAACACAATAGGGCTTGATGGGGTAGGGGGAGGGTTATTCATAGGTAGTTTCAGCTCGTTAAGCAACAATAGACAGCTATGAGGATGAGAAGCGACATCTCATGTTGCCATAATAAAGAGGATTTACCAGTGTAGCGAAAGTCAGGAGCAAAGACCATCATCTTGTTTTGATTCTGGTCCAGTCCTGAAGCCCTGATATTGAACCATTAACACTTCTGGTGTTTAATATGTCTTGTTCACATTCATTATAGTTTGCCTCAGGGTTATTATCGTAAACGAAAACTAACGAAATAACGAAAACTAGATTTTAAAAAAAATTTCGTTAACTGAAATAAAAATAAAAACAAAAACTGAAACTAACTGAAACTGTAATGAGCGTTAACAAAACTAACTAAAACTAACTGAATTTATAGAGAAAATTAGCTTAGTTTTCATGTTTATGTTTATTTGTGTGTGCGCGTGCCACAACAGACGGCTCGTCAGTCAACATCGAGCTCCGCCTCTGGTCCCGTTCACTTAGGTCAGCTGGTCAGATGCTGCTGCAGGTACCTGTCGTACGCTTAAAATCCAGGTGGAAGAGAGCTTTTAAAGTGGCAGGACCAAGACTTTGTCATGCATTGCCCCTTCAGGTCAGACTGGCCTCCTACTTCCCCATTTTAAATCTCGTTTGAAGACCCATTCTTATTCTCTGGTTTTTACTTGAGCAGAATGTGGCGTATATTGTTTTTGCATAAAAATGGACTTGTTTTATTGTGTGGTTTTAATGGACAGCACTTTATTCAGCTTTGTTGTAATGTGAAGGTGCTTTACAAATAAAATGGTATGCTATAGTAAGATCACAATGATCCAGTTTGGTCATGCTCCTTTGAGCCAGTAGATCTGATTCTCTAAATGAGAATGTTCAAACAGCCAATTCTAATAATCCTAATTATATTCTGCAACGAAACAAAATACCAGTATACCAATAACAACAACATACTGGTGTGTAACAATTCTCCCATTCCCATCTCATTTCCATAACATCCCTCTGTTTTCCACAGCTAACTCAGGAGAAGATTGTGTGTCTACCCAGCCACTTCACCAGCCCAACACCAGGGGCCATCGACTGCGGCCAGATCCTCGACTACAAGGAGAACGAAACGTTGCAGAGCACCTTGGTCACACCTGCAAGCCCCATTATACGGGAGGTGTTTGGGCGCAAGAACAACCTGGACATCCACCAATACGTGTTCATCAACCACTATTGCTACGAGAGGGCTGTGCACTGGTACGCCAAGTACTTCCCATACCTTGTTGTGATCCACACCTTGATATTCATGGTAGCAAGCAGCTTCTGGTTCAAATTCCCTGGAACATCTTCTAAAATTGACCTGTTTGTCAAGATTCTGCGGAAGTGCTTTGACTCGCCCTGGACCACGAGGGCGCTGAACGAAGTTTCCGAGGAGAGAGGAGAGGAAAAGCTGGTGACTTTAAGGAAAAACAACTTTTCAAAGAGTTTTACTGAACGAACATCAGATGAGGAGGACAGTGTAGGCCTCCTTCGCTCCACTTCTGTGAAGTCCAACTCAGAGAAGAAGAGCCCAGAGCCCCAGTCTAGCCTCTCTTTGCTGGACAAGAAGGAGGGGGAGCAAGCCAAAGCCCTTTTTGAGAAGGTGAAGAAGTTTCGGACTCATGTGGAAGAGGCAGACCTCTTGTATCTCATGTATGTGCTGCAAGCATCTCTCAAAGTCTTAGAGTTCCTTATTATCATTGTCTACAGTGCAGTGTTGGTTCCAAACATTGAAGTAGTCGTGCGCTGCAGTGTTCCTCCTGAACTCACTGGGTTTGACATTTACTGCTGTAACCACAGCAAAGCCCACTTGTTCTCCAAGCTGGCCTACTGCTACATCTGCTTTGTGGGGGTGTATGGACTCTTGTGCATCTACACCCTCCACTGGGTGTTCCACCAACCTAGGAAGGAATACTCCTTTGAGCACGTCCGACTGGAGACGGGCATCAACGACATACCTGATGTAAAGAATGATTTTGCATTCCTCCTGCACCTTGTGGATCAGTATGATGCTCTTTATTCTAAGAGATTTGCTGCATTTCTGTCTGAAGTCAGCGAGAGCCGCCTACATCAGCTAAACCTAAACTATGAGTGGACCAACAAGAAGCTGCGCACCTACCTCACCAAGAACAGCAGCAATCGGCTAGAGCTCCATCTTCTAATGCTGCCGAGTCTTCCCGACACCGTCTTTGAAATACCTGAAGTGGAATCTCTCAAACTGGAGCAAGTTAGCAATGTCACCATCCCATCAGGTGTGGTCAAGTTGGACTCTCTACAGGAGTTATCGCTGATCTACACTCCAGCAAAGCTCCAGCTGTCTGCCCTGAATCATCTAAAGGAACACCTAAAGGTTCTACGTTTGGCCTTTGAGAGTCCAGAGGAGATCCCCGTGTGGATGTATGCCCTTCACGGTCTGGAGGAGTTATACCTCACTGGTCGTTTAACCAGTGACGTAGCTAAAGGCGCCACTCTGGAATCCCTGCGAGACCTTAGAGCTTTGAGTCTCCTCAGTCTTCGATCTGGCCTTAGGAAGATCCCACCCAGTGTTGCAGATCTTGCATCGCAGCTGCAGCATCTGTGCATTCACAATGAAGGAGTCAAGCTGCAGGTGTTTAGCAGCATGAAGAAGTTAACCAACCTAGTTTCTTTAGAGTTACTGGGGTGTGATCTGGAACGCATCCCAAGTGCAGTCTTCAGCCTGAACAATCTGCAGGAGTTGGACCTGAAGGACAACAACCTCACCACCGTGGAAGAGATTCTGAGCTTGCAGCACTGCCGGCGTTTAGTGATTCTCCGGCTGTGGCACAATAAGATCACCTACATCCCTGAACACATCAGCAAGCTGCAGACGCTGGAGACGCTGGACCTCAGCTGGAACAAGCTCCGAAAGCTTCCCTCGCGGCTCTTCTACTGCACCAAACTCAGGCACCTGGACGTCTCCCACAACCAGCTCACCTCTCTTCCTGCTGAGGTGAACATCCTGCAGAGCCTTGAGTTCTGCTCTGCTGCTTTCAACTCCTTAGAGGTTCTGCCAGAGGAGCTGTTCTCCTGCAAAAGACTAAGGACCCTGGTTCTTAGTAACAACTGCCTGTCCTCTCTCAGCTCCAAGGTGTCCAACCTGGCCCAGCTGGTGCGACTGGACATTAAAGGGAACCGCCTGGAAGGTCTTCCTGTGGAGATAGGGGACTGTCCTCTGCTGAGACACAGTGGGTTGATAGTGGAGGACAGCCTGTTCGACCAGCTGCCATCGGACGTACGAAATAAAATGACTCAAGGCTGAAGCCGGAGGATCAAAGATGGCCGCAGACGTTCCTTTTTATGGTCAGTTGTGTTTGGACTAGGATGGAGAAGGTGGTTGGATGAAACCGAGAACACAACTGTCACCTCAAACACGGTGTGTCGACAAATCCACATCATAACTTTAAACGACGACTTTCAGTTCCTCCTAGTTTTAGTGGTTTTGTTTTATTGGTGTAGATAATGTTAAGAAAGGTGAACTTTTTTATTTAGGGCAAAAAAAGTTCCTCGAGGTACACAACAACACACAAAACAGCAAACGAGCCGAGCTTAACCTGCTGCGTATGTCGCTACACGAGTCGTAACCAGCTGAGCAGGTTGGGACAGCTCTAACGGGAGTGTGTCAGGTCATGACGTGGCTTTAGCTCCAGAGCAAACACAAAAAACACCGACAGACAAAACCTGTTCAGTGAAACAGAGAAAAGAGTGAAAGCATGGACAGATTCTGAATAACTGCTTTTGTTTCCAGCGTGTGAAAATAGCCGTTTCCATTTTAACCTTGTGTAGAGTAAAATACAACCAGAATCATGGCGGTTTCAGCCATTTTCTTGGGTCTGTCACATCCTTTCATCTGCTTCTCCACCTGCAGCTTTGAACAAAGATGATAAACTTCAAAACATGCAGCTCAGCCAGGAATGACTTACTGTAGCGGTACGTTGTATCATGTGGACAAAATTAGCCAAAAGTGCAAAAGAATTCCTCTTACACGACAACGGGAATGATGGGAATGTGGTAAAACAAGCGAGAAAAGCCCAGCTCTCTGGAGCTCTACCGCTCAGGTAGACGTCTCAAAACCATCATCTGGTGTTTAAACAGGAAGTTGGACTTTACACGACTGAACAGACATTTTAATACCTTTAAGGTTTTTACACAAATACAGTTTATGTGTGATGAAGTGTTGAACTAACTCTAGCTGTAATACGTGTAAACCTGTTCTAATAAAATGATGGAAACCATAAAAATGTTAAAGTGTTGTTCCTTCTCTGGTTCTCCCTGTAAGCTCTGCTCTCTTAGCCTGATGCAGTCGTGTTCTGGCCTGCTGGGTCCTGTCAGCGCAGACATACCTGCGTCTAACCCAGATGCCCTCTGTTCCAATTAGGTTTACTTTTATAATCAATCTGAGGAGAATTGGACAGGAAGCCACCAAAAGGTCTTGTCAATAATTACCAAGTTCCCTTTACTGCAGAGTCGAGGTGGCAGTGAACCGTGTCACCAGTACTAACCAAACCTGACGGGAGCAGGATTCTGGGTGGTGGTTTCAGCGTGACAGGAGTAGTATGTTACGGTAAAGGTGTGACGGGCCGGTGTTGCCACGGTGTGTTTGTATTTTAACATTTATGTGTTATTCTATGGGTCAGGTTTCATCTCCTCATGTGAGTCACCGCAGCTGTGGGTAAAAAGCTCCGGCACAACCAAGATGAAGCCAGATGTTACTGTTGGCTCATCAGTCTCCAGATCTCAGATCAGATCTGCAGGAGCAGCCGTCCGTGGAACGGTAATGAACCTTCATACCTGTAGCTCAGGGGCAGGGAACCCTGGTCCTGGAGAGCAGCATGTTTTAGAGGTTTCTCTGCTCCAACACTTGCTTCACCTGTTCAGCAGCTCACCAGGCTCTGCAGAAGCCTGTTAATCACCTCCTGATTAAAATTAGGTGTTGAAGCAGGGAAATCTCTAAAACATGCTGGATAGCAGCTCTCTAGGACCAAGGTTTCCTACCCCTGCTGTAGATATTTGAACAACCTCAGTTTGGAGAACTAGAGATGAGACAGCAGTAGGACCAGATTCTAACAGGATTCTTCATTCCCATAAATCTTGTTGCAGGCCATGTAAATGCTGTATTAATGCCATTTTAAACCTTGATCCCACCATTAATTACATATTACATGATGCTTGTAGCAAACATGAAATTCTGCTGTAAATGACTACTGGTCATTTTGAACCAGTCTGATTATTGATGTTCACCTTTCTAGTCAGCTAATCTAAATTATCATTGGTAAATATAATTAGAGTTTGCTGTAAATATAATCATAAAATGATAAAAGTTCTATTTTAACACCTCTAACGTGCTAAACCCCACAAATATTCGCTCACAGAAATTTTTGGTCAATAAGAATTTTAGAGGATAAGACATGAATCCTGTTCAAAGATATTTTAAAGAGCAGGTTCACTGAGAAACCATTTTTTACTTATTATTTTTGAAAATGACCAGTCACTCTGAGGTTAACATGCAGGATGAGCATGAAAATCGTCTTCTTCCCCTATTTCCTGTGTTAGCTTCTGATAGAAAATAGGCAGGGAAACGCTCAGTTCAAAAAAGCCTGACACATCTACGTCACGCTGTCACTTAAAGCTGTTATAGTGAATCTACAGAACAAGCTAGGGTTTGAACACAAACATTCACCTCTCCCCTCAGGTATCCTCCCTGAGACGAGAATTGGAAACCCGTGTTGTGAGTGGAAACTAGATAGTGCTAAACGCCAGTCGCTGTTTTCTACGTCCTAACCAAGAGGCAGCCTTTGTCTGAATTTTCTGAAGCCAACCAGGAAGTGACAAAAATTGCAGTTCCCCCCTCATCCACTAGGGGCTGGCACCAGAAACGAGCAAATCCTCATTGTCTCCCATGTTAAAAATGCCAACTTCACAGCAGAAATAAACATGTTTACAGCCTGGTTCAAATAACCATTCTAGGTTTAATAGGTCTAGATTACAGTCATGACAACTCTGAGGGGGGTGACTTTTTTTCTAACTCTTCCATTTAGGTGTAATTAAATTGTGAATAATTAGATTTGATTGACAGCTAGCACGAGCGTCGAATTAGCGTAAGAGGCTAGCTCCAAGGAAGGCCTCAGCCTCACGTTAATAGATGTTCGGCCATTTTGACTCTCTGAACTTTAGATGTGTCCTCTGTGTGTTCGTGTTTGGATGTTAACTCATTCACTGCCAGCCGTTTTCTGATCAGAAAGCCCCTGACTGCCAGCGTTTGTGAGCGTTTTTCCTGTTTTTTGAAGAGTCACAGAACATTGTGCTCTATGATCATGTAAACGCCAAAACTACCAAAAGAAAGAGTAGGCTCACTTCTTACATCAGGAAGAATCGCCGTATTTCTAGCGTTATCGTTCTTTCGCAATCCGGTGCCCAAGCGCTGCTGCAGAAGCATTTCCGGTTGGTGCATCGTTTTTTTCACAGCAGCGTCCCAAAACAAACTCGTAATCCATTGATTTTCTGCTTCCTGATCACGTGATGTGTGACACACACACAGCGTAAAGGGGGTATGGGGGCCGTCTCTGTGCTGCTGTGGACTTCTGTGTATCTTGGACATAACTTGCTTTTTATTGTGATCAAAGCTGCGCTCCTTTTTAAGTATTTTTGACAATCCGCTCCTACAGGTGTCTGTCATCCACCGTCCCCGTGAACTGTCAGGTGATCTGAGCTCCAGCTCTAACGAAGAGAGGCTCCCAGAGCGCCGCATCGCTCCAGTTTATCATCTCATCTGATTCTCTTTACAAAAGTGAAACTTATGCCCGTGTTTACTTTCATTTTCAATGTAGTTGCCGGCCGGAGCTCGGGAGTAACTCCCCACGTGATCAGGACACCATCCTCTGTTGCGTCAAGGCGCAATGTGCATTCACAAGACCAGCATTACGGCAATATTACTAAAAAGGATGGCGGCACGAATGCCGCAAAATTCCCACAACGTCATGCCGCCATGGCGCGCTCAGCGCTTTGTGTTGCTTTCATTGTATGAAAAGCGCTTCATAAATAAAGTTTGATTTGATTTGATAAGACACACTGTTGCGGTAATATTACACTGATTTGTCGGTGTGTCTTATAAAAAGGCTTAGGTGTTGTAGTTTTTGAACTGGACCAGTTCCTGCGTGCGCTCCAGACCTGCGTAAAGTCCCACCTCCCAGCCACTGCTCTCTCCTCACAAATAGTTTTTGTAAGTCCAAGGGGTTCAAATGAAGGCAACTGGACCTCTTTGGTACCAAAGAGGTCCAGTTGCCTTCATTTGAACCCCTTGGATTACCATGACCTGGATGACTGAGAACCTTCACCAGCATAGTTAATGTAAGATTTAAACATGAAACGGAAAACTGTCAGCAACGCGCGACAGTGTCTCAATTAGCGCGTAATCTGGTCTCCCTTAACTGCAGCATATCAGCCACTCAGGAACAGGAAGGTGGCACATGGAGCGCCCAGAGCCCGACTCTGGAAAAGGAGAGCAGGATCAAACCACTTTTGAGGCGGGGGAGGTTTGCTGCATTTTGGTTGTTAAAATATAACAAGTGTCTTTAAAAAAAACAGTAAAAATAAATGTTTAAAATGATCACATTTTAGGGGTGCTGGGATTTGATTTAGGGGTGCTTCAGCACCCCCCAAAATGGGCTAAAAACACCCATGGTGGAGAACCTCTCACACCAGTGGTGTTCTGTTGTTAAATACGTGAGTGTGGAATGAGTGGAGGACCCAGGGAAGTTCGGTGAGACCGACAACCGGATGGTCCAGTGGTTGGTTCTGGTCTGAAATGTGTTATTGGTGGAGGTTTAAAGACACATGCAAGAGAAAAACTTTATTAGTTTTTTTCACTTTTTTTTGTCTCCACAATATATTTATAGCCATACTATGTTAGAACGTTAAGAGCCATGAAAAAATGTTTTACGCTGATTTGGTTTCCAAATGTGCCATTGTAGCTCATTCATGGACTCACCCATCATGACTCACGACGGGGAAGGCTGTTGTTGGTTTAGCGTCCAGGAAACAGCAGAGAACGTCTGGGCTAGTAGAAGCTAACCGTTAGCATTAGCAACTCCACCACACAGCAGAACTCCTCCAGGCTTGTGTTATTGGTGGAGATAAAACATCAACGTTGCAGAGCAAACAGAGTCAGTGGTACAGTCGTGTTGCTGTTAACCAATCAGAGGAGAGATGCCCACATATCAGGAAGTAAGACTCCAGATCCTGCCGTCTGAAGCTACTTTCTCCTCCAGCTGACTTCTCCGTCCTCAAACAGCTGCGCCAGAGCTGTTTTTCTTACAAGACATTCATTCCTACTAGAGACCACTGCAAATGTATTAAAATATGAGTAAATCTGACCTTTAAAGGTTAATCTGTTAAACCTGTGATTATTTTTATTTGATCGTAAATGCACCCAGGCTGGTTGTTGCTGCAGTGTCTAACAAACCACAAAATCCAGTTAAATCATTTTGATCCGACTCACAGAATCGTAAATTAAGCAACCTCTCATCAGTTTTTCCAGACAGAAACACTCGACTGGAGTCCCATGTTTACACACACACGAGTGTTTGACTGTAGACACAATGGGCTGGCTCTGGATCTGCAGACTCTTTATCTCCCAGCATACAGGACAAACCAGCCAGTGTACTCAGAACACACCTGGTGCTCAGTGAAGCCACTCAGCGCTATCTAGTGGCTGAATGTGGGGAACATTAACTCTTCAGTTAGTCAAACGAGATGCTTTCACTCAAATGTGTTTAAAATTTAAATTTTCTGACTTATTCTGTTAAATAAATCCAGAATCTCTGGTCAGAAGTTGTGTAAATAAATGATTAAATGCACATGAGTTATAGGTAAGGTTGTTTCTGCATAATTCTAGCGCATCTGGGGAAGTCAGCTCTGAGCACAACCTGGGCTAAAGTTACCCAGCAGCTCCGGCAGAACAGAGACCTCATTCATGTCGTTATCTTTGTGACCTTTAAATGGCTTTTTCTTGTTTTCTGCATTCCTGAGAGGAGCTTCGGTCGTGTCCTTCATCAATCACCTTGGGGAAGCGTTGAGCAAAAAAATATATATATATATAATTTCTTTATTAAATTCCCATATATATATATATAAGGGGTTGGGAATTTAACACGTTAATTATGATTAATTAGAAAAAAATAACGCCTTAAAAAAAATTAATGCATTTAACCCTTTAAGCCCAATTGGGGGATGTTGAAGTTTAGCAGCAAAACCCATGCCCTAAATATCAATCAAGTCACGCTGCCCCTCTAAAGAAAGCTCAGAGCCTCGGCTACAAGACCATGTAAACCTTTTTCATGTGCTCCAAACACAACTAGAACTACAATCACATGAGTGATCAGAAATCCCTCTTCATGTGTGTTGCTCACACATGCTATCAACCCATTATTATTATTATTATTTTAAAGACAATACCATTATCAAAAGGTACTTAAAATAGTATTGTACTTTTAGGTCTGTCCTATTTTTGCCAGTGATATACATATATTTTTTTCTCCTGTTTTGAATTGAAATACAATTTTAAAGCATTTTTTTTAGAAATTAAAAGAGCTTGTGTTTACAATAATAATGTCAATGACTATTGTTTGATTCTCTGCTTCATTATTTTTAATTTTAAAAAATTGCTTTCAGGCAAATTTTCTTGAACAATTAAAATGTGATTAAATCAACATTAATTAATTACAAAGCCTCTAATTAATTAGATTAATTTTTTTAATCGAGTCCCACCCCTAATATATATATATATATGACTCATGGTTTTTGAGTTTATGAAACTTAAAATATAAGAAAAATTATTCTAACATTAATTCCTTCTTGTATAATTATGTACTAGGGACAGTTTTTAATCATTTTATTAAAACCCAACATTTTTAAAGGTTTCCTCTCACCTGAGAGTTAAAACCACCTCCTATAATGATATTGATTAGATTTTCAGCACTGTCTCAAACGGGCCAAACCACACAAATATTAATTTGCTCACACAAACATCAAGTTCATCACTTTATTTTGTGCTTTCTTCTGCAAATATTAAAGTGAATAATCTCACTTTTGTCTTAAAAGTATTTGTATAAATAACATTTCAACAAAACACAAAAAATTGCTGTCATTTACAACATCACAAAAGGAATTTTGAGTCATATTCCAACAATAAATAAGTGAATTCAAAGTCTAAGTTCATCTAATTAAGAAAAACAACTATGCAAAGCAATCAGGGTTTGTTTTTAAAAAGAAACGCGAGTATGAACTGCTACAACTCTTACACAATCAAAACAATGAAATAATTAGATAACACTGGGACAACCATCTACAAATGTGCACTCCCTATAACAGGGAAAACAGATATATGTAAATTTAAGGTGCCTAAACTGCACTGTGCAAAAGGTGTCTACAGTATAGAGCCACCCATCCACAACAATAAGCTGCCAAGACAATATGTCCTGTGTCACATTAATGCTAAGCCACCAATAACTCAGATTCTTTCATACAGCAAAATATTCAAGTATCAAAGCAAAAACAAAACAGTGTGAGGTTTGAGTTTAGATCATTCTTATGAACTGTGGACGTGAGCGAAAAGCGAGTCCATCATATCCGGCACACACGAAGCTCTGGCTGCATCTACGGCCGTCTGACCGCTGGTGTTGGCGTGTTTCAGGTCTGACTGCGGTGCCAGGAACTTCACCACGTCCCGATGGCCTTCTCGGATGGCGATATGAATGGGCAGCGCTCCGTTGTGGTCGGGAAGGTTCACCGAAGCCCCGTGCTCCACCAGAACCTGCAGGGTGTCGAGGAACCCGGTTCTGGCAGCGTCGTGGACGGGCGCGATGCCATGTCTGTCCTGGAGGTTGGGGTCAGCTCCTTTTTCCAACAGCAAACTGGCTATTTTGGAGTTCCCCATCATCATCACCTGTAGGACAGACGAGGACAAAAAGGTTTATTGGTCGCTCATCACGCCCACATGTCCCAATTTTCTAAAGACATTTGTCCAGTTCTTTAGAGAACATGTGGATATAATCCATCTGCAAGACTAATTTGTATTTATTGAAACTGAAACTATTTGTAGTTGACAACATAAAACTCACTCATTTAAACACATTAACAGATGTAATAGTGCTCCATGGTTGCCAAATGAATTTTTTTAAATAAATGTCTTAGACTAAAGGTAAGCGTGTGACTGAGTTTTTTAAACTTGATCATAATGTCTGATCCTAGTCTCGGTGGGTCACTATCCTCCCTGTTTCAACTTGATCCGAGTCATTTGTGACCAGCAGGATTTCTGTATAACTCGAGGACTTGCTGAGGAGGTAAATAAACCATTTCACTAGGTGAGATGGAGCTCGATCAGACTGACTGAAGTATTACAGATCATTTCATTTAAAACTACAGATCTCCTGTAGCTGGAGGACTCTTCAGCATTAAACCTTCAGAGGAATTATTTATGAACCGTGAACACATGTTTAGCTCCTTCTGGCACACAGCCGCTCTCTAAGAGCTGGAATCCTGAGAGGATGGAGAGCCGCTCACCTGCAGCGCGGTCCGGCCGAACTCATTGACCGTGTCGGGGTGCACTCTGCATTCCTCCAGGATCCGCTGCACCTCGTCCGTGTTCCCTTTAGCTGCTGCCGCAGTCAGCGCTTTCCCCGCGTCCATCTGACTTAGCACCATGGTAGCCTCTGTTCCTGTCTCACGAGAGACACGCGGCCAGGTTAGAACACTAACCACAACTACCAAAACAAAACCAACACGACAAAGAGCGAAGAGCCAGGGACAAGGCTACACCTAGCTAACGTTACTACAGCATCCGGCTAACGTCCCGCAGCTCCCCGCTGACGCCATATTACGCTGCTGTAAGCATACAGTGGTTACACTTGGTCGATTTAACCGAGTTTCCTACCAAACAACACCGCTCGACAAAAATATTCCCCGTCTCGATAGTTATATTTCACTTTGACCAGATGTTACAGACAGTAGCATCCTGGCTAAAAGCTAACAGTCTAACAACCCTGGAGCTTTCCAACCTACCTTCTTTAGTTCGCCAAGAGCCGATGCGTCGCTGAGTTTTAAAGCCCGCTGGTTCTACAGACCGGTTCTGTTTAAAGACAATTCAAAAGTGAGAAGTTTGTCAACCTTAAAGCCAGACATTTGCGCGCTGAGATCCAAACAGCTATGTGCCCAGTCTACAATTTACAAACATTGGAGAGAGACTACACTGACCAATCACAGCGTGCCCGCGCGACGTCATTCCTTCATATATGGTCAAAGAGGCGGAGCCACGATGCTGTTACTACGCTGTCACTGTGGTAACAGTGGCAGCTGACCAATCAGATCACGAAGCGAAGAAAGCGGGCGATTCGTATACGTCGGTGTCCTCCAAGGGCAGTTCATTCGGATTTTCATCCTGTGGGTCCTCTCAGCAGCGTAAAAAGGCGGGTGCTGGGTTTTAATTTTGGGCGGAATTTATAGACACTGACTCCTTAGATGTGTGTGTGTGTGTGTGTGTGTGTGTGTGTGTGTGTGTGTTCAAAATCTTTAAAACCCTTTAGAAAAGCAGGAACAAAAGACCACTGATGACTATTTGCTTCAGGGGGTTCATTTTAATTTAAATAAAGTTGATGATGCATCACAGAAAACACACTGAAATCAATCTGCAAACACATTTAATAAAACCTTTTAAAACAATAATATTAAAGCAGGTGCACAGGTGATATTTAAAAGACCTTCTTTCAGTGCAGTAAAGGGATGATTTTGCTCCTTTTCACCTCGTGGGAGCGTAGGAGATCCTGAAGGCTTTACACGTTGGTCCTCAGTTGGTAATCTAAATAAAAATAGAGAAAATGCAAGAGATTAAAGAAGTTATGACTGTTTTTCTTTTTAAATATACTTTACATATTTTAGAAAAAATGTAACCCTAATGTACCTCCACTCTGTGTGATATAGCGGACCCAAGGTAAAGCCTGATATCCACTTTTCTCTATGATCTTCATGTATCGGACCTAGATAAAAGCAATGAGTGAGACGAAACGTGTTGAGGCAGGAACACGAGCGTGCATCATTAAATCAGATTAGCATGTGTTTCTCCACAGTGAGCTCATCAGCTAGCAGGACATGACTTGACTACATTACTCTATAAACTGGGAGTGACGACTAGAGCAGAACAAGCAGCTTAGGAGGTGTGTAGATAAACAACACCACGCCTGGACAAAGTTAAGATCCAGAACAAACACTTCCAGATGTACTAGACTGTAGCTTAAACACGCACACACACACACACACGCGCGCGCACACACACACACACACACACACACACCTGAATTCCTGAGACTGTGAAGTAGGGGATTTCAAATTTGACCGTGATGGGAGGTTTTCCCTCCGCCTCATCGTTCTCCACACTGGGCAAACCAAAGTGAGCTCTCATGAGAAACTCTTTTCCTCCCTGCACAGATGGAGCCACACAGGCATAAATAAGCAGGTTACACACAGATGGGAGGAAACGTTCCATTTTAGTTCCATAGAAAAGGCTCTTACTGGGAAAGACTTGATGGTCCACACCACCAGGTTCTTCTCAGGCACATATTTGGCATTGCCTGTGCTGGTTTTGAACTTGGGCGAGTCAGCATCACTGGGGACAGGGACCCTCACCTCCACATTATTTGCCACAGACTGTTTTTTAAACTGTCCTTTTGCCTGAAAACACAATGCAGACGTTTATCTGTGAACACTTTTGTGAGTTCAATGGGAACGGTTTTGTTAACCATGTAGGTAATGTTCATGTATCTTCGTTTTTTAAAGAACTCAAAATAGTGCAGAACAGGCCGACAGGTGAAATCCCAGTTTTATAGAGGCTGTGTGGAGGATTTCGAAATGTGAAAACTAGTCACAATGAATGCCTTGCAAGCCATCCTCAAGGCAAAAAAAGCCCAGAATTTCTTGGATCAGCACCAACAAGTCTGCTACCGCACAGCGTGGTAGCAGACTTGTTGGGCTTTTTTTGCCTTGAGGATGGCTTGCAAGGCATTCATTGTGCTGCTTTTCCTTCCAATTCTGCCATTCTTAGGATCCCTATTACCTTTCCTTATAAATTTTCTATCTTCCTTCTCATTTTTTAATTTCAATTTTCCATTTTCCCCATTTTTTATTACAATATTTTTTAATCATTTTGTAATTTTTGTTCTTGTGAAGCGCCTCGTGATTTTTATCTTGAGAGGTGCTATATAAAAGATAGACTCTTCTTCTTCTTTAGCTCTTTACGGTGTGACAGTGGCTAAAGGCTTAGGAGTTTGCCCTGTAACCGGTGGGTTGCCAGTTCAGTCGTTGTGTCCTTGGGAAAGATGCTTCACCCTCCCAGGTTGGAGGGACCGGTGGAGACTGTGTACAATAGTAAATATCTAAACGTTTTACACAGAAAACTTTAAAATCTTTTCAGGTTTAGTTCGAGGGATG
The DNA here is from genome assembly GCA_006937985.1 of Aphyosemion australe. NCBI lineage: Eukaryota > Metazoa > Chordata > Actinopteri > Cyprinodontiformes > Nothobranchiidae > Aphyosemion > Aphyosemion australe. Next base: position 632,210 of record SSNS01000253.1, read on the forward strand.
ATCTCAAATTTCTAGCGACAAGTCTGAAATGCTAGAAATGACATAATAAATGAATGTTTAAGAGGAGTGACTTTTAAATGTGCTTGGGGTTGTGTCCTCCAAAATAGCTGAGAGTCGGTAGTGGATCGTACAACGCACCATCACAAGGACGTACCTTCACCATGATTTCTACTCTGCTGTGAGAGAATTTCTCGATGACAGACTCGATCCATATCAGCGGTTTCACCTACAAGACAAAACAGGATTTGATCATCCTCTACATGCATCCCAACATTTACTCGTGTTTGCAGGAATAAAACCTCAGGACATACGTGGGTGTTGATGCGGTAGGACATGAGTTCAGACTCTCCATCCGGAGGAATGAAGGAGATGGTACGATCGCTCTCGAAACGCGAGAGACGAACACACTGATGGAACTTCACGTCCTCCATCACCACAGTCTTCCCTTTATCACCTGAAAACAAAATCACTTTTACTCATCTCAAGGTGGGGCGGCAGGTACGCGCCAGACACAGGTTAAAGTAAAGCAGAAGACTCAGACTTACGTCCAGTGAGGGCAAAAAGCACTCGATCGTTGAGACCCAGGCGCAGTTCAGGCATCCCAGATAACATGGTCTTCAGTTTAATACTTCCCACGATGTCGCTGCTCATTACACTACCATTAGCATTCACCTGGGGAGGGGGGGTCACACAGATCTCTAACGGTGTTCCTAGTCTGGGTTTAGTTGGTATTCTGATGGGTCTCCTACGCTACACGTGGTTCATCTCACCAGCACGTTGATCGATTCGATGACGTCAATGAAGACCTCGTTCTTCTTGTATTTGATGCCCTCTGACCGCCAAGAGACGGCGTTGGTGACGGTGGTCGGAACTTTGGACTTTGCCACCTCCAGCTTGGCGCCTTCCTGAGTGATGTATCTGCACGAGACGAGAAGACATCCCATAATGCAAAACAAAAATCTGACTCTCTGAACCAAGATATGAATTAATTATATTTATCGTCCACTTGTGTGAATGTGGGCGAGCCTCACTCCTGAAGGATCTTGCTGTCGGTAGTTTGAGGAAACCCAAAGTCCATCAGCTCGTCCAGAAGCTCGTAGACGACCACAAAATTATCCTGAATGCTCTCCTCCTCCAGCTCTTTGAAATACTCTGTGAACACCTGCAGGACACAGGCTGAGTAACTTTAGGTTTTCACAGTGGACAAACAGCCTGTCTGGCTGTCAGCTTCATCATATCGATTCATTTAATATTCCAGCGGTGCACGGCAGACTCACCTCTACTATTTTGTAGAGAAACGAGTAAACGAGGGACGCATTGGAGTTCTTGTTTGTGGTGGCAACAACTAGGGAGTGAGTCAAGGATCACGGCTCTAACTGCTCATTTAACGTTAAACTTCAGCACACAGTAGGTATAAAACTCAGCAGGATACGGTACAAGTTGCTGTGTTTGATCCACAGGAAGTGAACGCTGCCGTGGGAGATGACAGGACAGACGAGACCTTCCTCTTCATGCTGCATGAGCAAAGGCATGAAGTGGTCGATCTCCGCCATGTCCACGTCGCCTTTGTAGTTACGGCAAATCAGGACCTGAACAGGAAGAAGAACATCTTCAGCGTTAGTGAACCAGTAGAGTGTCAATTTAAAGTCACCTAATAGTATTTTTATTCTTTTCTTTTCTATAAACTGAATGTATACTGAGATCAACAGGACGGGCCGTGAAATTCAGACCAAAAAAACAACGACAACATATCAACGATTAAAACTTTAAACTCAAATAAGAAATTGCTCTACAAGAGAGCCAAACACCTACACAAATAGGTTTTCCATGTGTCCCTTCTGGAATCATCATTTATCAGATGATCAGAAATAAAACAGAGACTGCAGATGATTGGCTCTAAAACCAGAGCACTTCCTCTAAACAAAAAGACCACTATTTCAACAAAGAACCACTTTACTTCTGAGAACATTTAAAAAGGAGCTAGAATGCAGTTAATCAACAATCTAAAACAGCTCTGAGCCTCTAAAAGCATCAGAAATGTTCTTTAGGCTTTCATCTGTCCCAGGAGCCCTGATACAGGCCATTCTAAACCCCCTAAACCAGCCTTGCTGTGAAAAGAGCTGTTAGCCCCTCCCACTCGACCAGGACATGAATATGATAATGAGCTGCTTGCTGATTGGTTGGTTTCCCCAGAAGGCCTCAGACACTGGAGACATGCAGGTTTGAGGAGGCGTGGCTCCCCCTAGTGACGCGTTAAGGAAGGATTTCTCAGATCAGAAGTTTTTCTCTCGCCTTTTTCAACTTTCTAATTTACATAAAAAGTAGGTCACACACGGCTTTGACTCTGGCATGCTGCTGTTGACCACCCAAGCTGTCTTTATTTCTAGACAGACTTACGCACGTTGGAGTCTAAATAATCCAATGTTGATGACAAAGCCGTTTCAAATGAACGTGGTTCCTGCACTGCTGCCATGTTGTTTGTGTTCGCGGCCGCAGCGCTGACGTCATCGGCTACTCCCGCTCTGCGATTGGCCCACAATACAGAGCGCTGTGATTGGCCCAACCAAAACTATAGCGAGCTGTGATTGGACAGCCACAGCAGTGGATCAGGCTGCGAGGGTTCCAATGAAGCGTGCCTAGACCAAACTTTGCAAGGAAAGAATTTAGTCTAGTTCACTAGGCTAGGTCTTTACTCAACAACAAGGAAAATATTGGTTTACATTCTAGATCATCTGTAAGATGTCCAAGATAAGATAATTAAAACAGGCCAAACCTGCAGCAGTTCTTCATGCAACAATCAAGATCTAAACCCCACCGAGAGTCAAACAGAAACTAATAAAGGACTTCATTTAATTCTAAAGAAAATAAGCTGGTTTGATTAATTTAATGGTTTAAACCTCCTGGAACCCTGGTTTATCTCCTTTAGGTCAACTTATATCTGCTTTTGATTATTTAGGGAGACTTGATTTTAGTTTTTCCTTGGGGGGACATTTATTCAATAAAGGTTTTTATTTTTGTTTTTCATTTTGAGATTGTTTTTTATTTCCTAATAGAATAAAATACTTTTCACACCCAAAAGCTGTTTTCAGGTCTGTTAGATGCTGTGAGTGAGTGAATGAATGAATGTGTTGTTTTATGTGACCTGGAGGTTAAAATCCTGTCTTTGATGGCGAGGATGCTGCTGTTACAGGTAACAGGTGCTGGTCACTTTCACCTCCCTTTAGGGACTACAGGTGGTTTCTGCTCAACCCGGAAGTGGAAACACAGACCAGTAAATTAGTCCGTCTCAGGGTTTTCATTAATTTTTAACGACGCCATTAATGTTTAACCCTTGAAGGAGCCGCTGCTAGGATGACTGTTTGGACCTTTTTAACTTGTTTAGCAGAAAAACCGCCAGAACCAAAAGCAGAGAGCAGCTTTAGCCCGAACTCTGGTCTTACCTTCCCCTTCAGGTCCAACACAAAGATAGCGGAGGCTGACATGTTGGTGTTCGAACCCCGGACCGAACCTTCACCCAGTTAAAGTTCAGCTAGATTCTCCACGGTTCGGTTCGGCCATTAAAACCCAGAGAACCGCACCAGTCTGAAGGGCTCGAACCACAGAATCCACCGAGTCGTTTGTGCTGAAGTGACGTGACGTGGGCTCAGGCAGGTGAAACATTAACCAGCTCACCTGAGCGGAAGGGACAGGTGGCGCTGCTCGGGTCTGTCCGCTAGAGGGCGCTAGAGGCCCGCAGGTCAGAGCTCTGGGTGACCCTGAGTAAGTCCTCAGGTCCATACTTGGGTCCAGCTGCCTACAGCTGTTTACATGTAACAGAATTATTGAAACGGTGAGTTCTGACTGAATCACGGTTTAGTTTCTTTGCTCCTTTTTTATCTGTGTAACTTTAGACCCCTAGGCAAACCTTTGTTGCTACCGTGCTACATAAGCCTCTGATTTCAGTCCCATTCTGTGTTAGCTACTGCACCTGGAAAGATCTTCTCTGGATAAAAATCTGATCTTTACCAAGAAAATCTGTTATTACCAACTAAATTAAAAGAAGCTTCTTTTAAAGTAACTCATAGATTTGATCCAACTAAACATTCAATACAGTTACAGAGCTTTTGATGTAATACATTCACTGCCACGGATCTGCTCCATGATGGACGGTGGTCCAGGAGGCCAGCTTTAAAGGGCGTCCGACACGGATTTCTGGTCCTGGGGACTCTAACGGGGCCCAAACAAACCTTGTCCTGTTATCAGGAAAACTGAGGATCCTATGTGTATATACATGTATCCTTGTTTTTATCTTCCTTCTAATTACCCTTGAGTGATGGTGCTGCTGTGACAAGTGAATTTCCCCACTGTGGGATCAATAATGTCTATTCTATTCTATTCTTACGGGCCACAGAGCATGCCCGTAAGCCCACAGGAGGCTCCTTATTGCAAGCCAAATGGCGAGTGGGTAAAGCTGGGGCTGACCTGCGGCAGAGCCCTTTGTTGCTGCTGATGACTTGTTCTCCTCAATGGAGGTGGGGAAAGCATGGCTTTGCAAGCATTGACAGGTACCCTGGGGCCTCACTTCAAGGCTGGGGACCTATGCTCCGAGGACCACCAAGCACATAACCTGGTAGTTCTGGAGAATGGTGACGGATAGCCTGGGCCCAATAAATCTTCTCCAGCTGTGCCATAGAAAACCTGCACGACTTGGTGGACAGGATAGCCGGTCCACTCGCTCCATTGGAAGTTGGGGCCAGGTAAACATTCGGGGAGGGAGGCTCACCATCCTAGACTTCTCACCACCATCCAGGTCAATGAACTGTCTGTAGCCTGGCATCACGGTGCATGGACAATGGCTTCCCCCAGAAAGACGTGAGCCTGGCAGCAAAGTCTGGGAAAAGCAGCAGGTGGTTCTAAACCTCAGGAGAGGAGGTAAAAACCAGTAAAACGAGACCTCTTCTGGGCTGGAGGAGGAGGACCAATCCAAAGCGGGAGAAATGAAGCGTCCTCCCAGAGATCAGAGTTTCATTTATTCTTACGAGCAGAACCATACCTCAGTGTGTTCATGTTACGATTTGTGTTTGTTGGACTTAAAGTGCAGAGTTAGCCATTCAGAGGGAGCTTTGAGTGAGGATGCTGAGTCTCTGGCTGAGGACAGAGAGCTGTGGCCCAGGGGGAGATGCTCTTCAGACCGTCCGGGTCGACAACTCTTCAGAAGTTCGGTCCATTTCTGCAGGCTGCTGGACGGCTTGCTGACTCTCAGACAGGGACGGGTCCTGTTTGATGTTCTGCTGGAAGAGGGTCGACCCGTCCAGGCCCACTGACTGCTGCTGGCTAACGGCCTCAGTGCCTCATAGTGACCTGTGTAGCGTGGGCTAGTGCCACATATTTAAAGATGGATCAATGAAAATGTAATATTCCATATAAATATGAATTATTAATCTTAATGATCTTTGAATGTTAATTTAACATTAATCTAGGTTCTTTTACCTGTAAGTAATCCACACACTTCAGAATAATTCAGACAGAGTCAAGAAAATAGTTATAAAAATAAATTTAATACTATATTTCTCAATCAATGATGACACAGGACAATTACTATGAATGATGGTTATAAACAAGACACTGAGACAATTAATGAGGTGATGTAGTGCAAGCTAGATGAGGTTGCCTAATCAGCATTAAGTGTCTTAGATCCTATGATATCTGGGTTAAATCAAATCTGGATGTTTTAATAAGTTATCAAATTAATAAAGACCATTTGACACCAGCGTGCAGGGCTACTTCCCCTTGTGTGGAAGCTCCCGGTGACTCAAGGGTCAGTAGAGGTCATGGCTGACGAGTGTTAGAGAGGAGGCCTCAGGCATGGAGCTGTAGCAGGCCCTGATACGAACCGAGGGTCTGGGTGACTTCCAGGTGACTGCGTCGTCTGGTGGATTTGGTTTAGCTTAGAGGCAGTTCACAAAAATAGTTGATCTCGATCAAAAAGAGAGGATGGTTCCTTATATTATTAATTATTAAGCGTTGCTTTTCCCCGGCCGGCCAAACCAAGGAAGCATAGCTTGTTTAGATTCACCTCTGAGAGGAGGTGGCTTGAGCTTTGCTTTGTTTCAGGAACTGGAGTGTTCTGGCTGGCCTGGAGGCTTTATCACTCTAATTGTTTATTAATTTGGGCGAATCAAAGTTTGACACATTCAAGTGGGCGTTACCAAAATACCTCAGTGTTTCATCAACACTTAAAGATGACTCAGCTTAATGTGGTGTGCATCTTATTAACTTAATGTGAGTGTGAATTAACATTCAAACACCATACTATTATCTGTAAACGTTTATCTGATGATGATTAGCATTACTTGAATGAATCCTAAATGTAATTAAAGATATGAAAACAGGAACAACATTCATTTTCTCCATCATTCATTATATTCTATGATGATTCACATTTCACATAACGATGATTCAAACAGTATGATTATACATTGAGGTTATATTTGTAAAAGTCTTTCACGAGGCAGGAAAGGTGAACTTTATTCGAGAAAGAGATAGGAAAGTCTTTGCAGAATCCTTGAGTTTCTTCCTCGCGTCTGTGATAGCTACAGGAGAAGTCGGAGACGTAGACCAAGCTAAAAAGCACATGACTCTGGACACGATATCAGAGTCTCTTCTGCAGCCTTGACGTCCTGTAAGTTAAAGTGTTACACAGTTCATTTAGGAGAAAACCATGGATTGATGTCGCTACACCTGGCCTTCTAAAATAACTCCAGTAAGCTGATCAGGCCTGAATGGTTTCTGTTAAAAGCAGCTTACGTTCCAGTGATTTAACATTTTCTCTTCATATGCATCATGTATGCTTGATACAACCTTATCAGTTCAGGCAGCCAAACCACACAAGACCCATGATTCAGTGCAAAGTCTAGTTCAAAAAACTCTTTTGGCACCTTGATGGAGCTCATTGATGGTGTTCAAGACACACCTGACTGGAAAAGGTGGAAACAATAAGATTCCAGTTTGTTTTGTCATCAGGTGGTTAGAGATGATCTGAAACTCCATTGTCACGTCAGAGTTAGGAACACGACAGTATTTCTATAAATACTAGGTGTATTTCCAGAGATATAAATAACAGTCGTGTGATTTTTTAGGGACATGAATGCATGTTTAGTAGCCTGGCAAACCATCCTATATATGTGAATATATAGTCTGGCCACGACCCATTGACGGCTCTCAGTCGTGAGGCGGGATCTACGGTTGTCTTTCAAAATGTCAGCACGCAATTGGATAGCGCTAGGACCAATCAGAGTAACGAACAACGTGACGTAATCACAGCGATGGAAAAGCGGGAGGCTTTAATGGCGTCTAACATCAAAGATTTCTGTCGTTTTTGTATAAAAACATGTGAATATCAGGTGTACTGGGACATTGCACTACTTTGTTTGATGAAAATAAGAAGCCGCTAAGTATATCAGACAGACTTACGCACGTTGGAGTCTAAATAATCCAATGTTGATGACAAAGCCGTTTCAAAAGAACGTGGCTCCGGCGCTGCCGCCATGTTGCTTGGGTTCGCGGCCGCAGCGCTGATGTCATCGGCTACTCCCGCTCTGTGATTGGCCCACAAAATAGAGCGCTGTGATTGGCCCAACCAAAACTATAGCGAGTTGTGATTGGATAGACACAGCAGTGGTTTGGGCTGCGAGGGTTCCAATGAAGCGTGCCTAGACCAAACTCTGCAAAGCAAGAATTGGTCTAGTTCACTAGGCTACATGTTTAGGGAAGTCAAATAACATCCACTCTGCATTAAACCAGTTAAAAACTGGGAGCCAGTAGAGGGCAGTAGAGTAGTTACTGCATGGAGTCTGACCCATTCAGTTCACTGAATGGGTCAGACTCCATGTTAATGACAGAGGAGGTGTTTACATCAGCCTTATGGTTTCTGACACAGATAGTCGATCACAGATCAGTTCCTCTGATAAATCAGAACATCTGAGGGTAAAATGACCCACAACCCAAACATAAACACTGCTGTGATGCCTGATCCACTTAAAGTGAAGCTGAGTTCAAAGTATTAAAAGTCGGGCTCGTTTCTGGTGAGAGTTGGACTCCGCCAAGGCTGCTCTTTGTCACCGATTCTGTTCATAACTTTTATGGACAGGATTTCTAGGTGCAGCCAAGGTGGTGAGGGGATCCGTTTTGGTGGCCTAAGGATCAGGTCTCTGCTTTTTGCAGATGATGTGGTCCTGTTGGCTTCGTCAGAACGTGATCTCTGGCTTTCGCTGGAGCGGTCCGCAGCCGAGTGTGAAGCAGCTGGGATGAGAATCAGCTCCTCTAAATCTGAGACCATGGTCTTGAGTCGGAAAAGGGTAGAATGCCTTCTCCAGGTCAGGGACGAGGTCCTGCCCCAAGTGGAGGAGTTTAAGTATCTCGGGGTCTTGTTCACGAGTGAGGGAAGGGTGGAGCGTGAGATCGATAGGCGGATTGGTGCTGCGTCTGCAGTGATGCGGGCGTTGTACCGGTCTGTCGTGGTGAAGAGAGAGCTGAGCCAGAAGGTGAAGCTCTCAATTTACCGGTCGATCTACGTTCCTACCCTCACCTATGGTCACGAGCTTTGGGTAGTGACTGAAAGAACGAGATCACGGATACAAGCGGCTGAAATGAGTTTCCTTCGCAGGGTGTCTGGGCTCTCCCTTAGAGATAGGGTGAGAAGCTCGGTCATCCGGGAGGAGCTCGGAGTAGACCCGCTGCTCCTCCACATCGAGAGGAGCCAGTTGAGGTGGCTCGGGCATCTGATTAGGATGCCTCCTGGACGCCTCCCTGGTGAGGTTTTCCGGGCACGTCCAACCGGGAGGAGACCCAAAGGAAGACCCAGGACACGCTGGAGAGATTATGTCTCTCGGCTGGCCAGGGAACGCCTTGGGATTCCCCCGGAGGAGCTGGCCCAAGTGGCTGGGGAGAGGGAGGTCTGGGCTTCCCTCCTTAAGCTGCTGCCCCCGCGACCCGACTCCGGATAAGCGGAAGAAAATGGATGGATGGATGGAACTTCAACATCCCCCAATTGGGGGACCCTCAGGCTTAAAGGGTTAAATCCGTTAACTTTTTTCAACGCGTAATTTTTTTCCAATTAATTAATCATAATTAATTCCCACCCCTCAATGTTACATGTGTCTGACTTTACATTAATTATCTGAACATATTGTTGTCTGTACTTTAAATAACGTGTGATTCATTGAAGTGCTCCTCTGATACCATACTTACTAAGTTTATAAGAAGAATTTTATGATCGATGGTATCAGGTGCTTCTTGAGGTCAATAAAAATGCTAACTGCATAGTTTTTTCTATCTATTTCTTTCATTAGTTCCATTATTGTCATTGATGTTGAGGGATTTGCCCTGAATCCAATTCTGACTACTGCCAAGGAATTTGCCCAACCTGGCAACAAATAATTTTTCTTGTATTTTTGAGAATTCTGGCAGCAGAGAAACCGGTCTGTAATTTGAAAAGATGTGTTGGTTTCCATTTTTACGAAGTGGAATTACTTTGGCCGTTTTCACTTTTCCAGGAAATGTTCCTGTTGAAAATGCTAAATTACATATGTAAGTAACAATGATCTGTTATTTTCTTCACTAGTGTCATGTCCATATCATCACAACCAACTGAGCTTTTACTTGCACATTTTGTAATTACTATATGTATTATTTTATTTTTTCCACCTTATCCAAAAATATACTGTTTAAATGATCAATGATGTTATCACCTGTGTCTGGAATTTTGTTTTGTATCATGCATGTCTGAATTTTCTTTAGCAAAGTAATTTGGAGAAGTTGATGTTCCTTTATCCTGTTTTGCTACACTATTATTTCCTGTTATTTCAGCTGTTAACTTTATTTTCTCTCTAAGTGTTTTTCTCCCCAGAAGAAGCTACACTGGCGTTCTGCTGAGCTGTGGTGGCCTCATGGAGGGGGCCATCGGCTGGCACACTGCTGCCAACCACTGAACATTCTCCCTCTCCTGATATTACATCTTACTTTCTTTAACATAGAATGTGCTACTATTAGTTCACCTGTTGAATTAATTATAGATTCACTCAGATAAAGACAATAAAGTTTCTCTTACTAAATAGAATATCTAAGAAATCACAGTGTAGCCATAGAAACACTACTTGATCTATATGGTGTGTGTGTGTGTGTGTGTGTGTGTGTGTGTGTGTGTGTGTGTGTGTGTGTGTGTGTGTGTGTGTGTGTGTGTGTGTGTGTGTGTGTGTGTGTGTGTGTGTGCCTGCTCTGTCTTCTCAATCCCCAGTGAGTCGTAGCGGATGGCTGCTCATATGGAGGTTTCTTCCTGTTAAAAGGGAGTTTTCCTTCCCACTGTCGCTACATGCTTGCTTAGTATGAGGATTGTTGAATTGATGCAATCTGCTGGGTTCCTTATGTAGGAAACTTTTTTACTGATTGGCTTAATGAACTGAACTCTACTGGAATGTTTACTTTGTGAAGAGCCTTGAGACGACTCTTGTCGTGATCTGGTGCTATAGAAATAAACTGAATTGAATTGAATTATCCCCATGTAGCCTTTATATTGTTGCTATTTTTATTCAGTAAATCACTAAAGTATTGTTTTTTATGTCTCATTATAGATATTAATTTATTTTTATACTGTATCATAGACCATGTTCACATAAACCTCGTCCCAACTTTGTTGTTCCAGGTCTCTCCGAGGCCTTTTGTGATCTATCCCTTGCAGGTTTTTCTGGTGTCACTCGTGTTGTATTATACAACTGTTTATAGACTGGTAAATGGTAATACTGGTCAGTGGTCCCTAACACCAGTCATCAGAATCCCACTTCCTCTCAGTCCCTCTGATACATTAGTGACAATGTTATCTATTGTTGTTGCACTCAGCACAGTGATTCTTGTTGGTTTGGTTATTGAAGCAACCCAAGCACATTCATTTGTTGTCCCCCATGTTTAATTTGACCATGATGGATGTTAAGGTCCCCACATAGAAACACACGTTTGTTACTGGTCCAGTCAAGCAACTCATGATTTTATCAGTAAATGAATCTCCTCCAAGTCATGACTTGGAGGAGTCCGCTCCGTCCACCAGCCTTTCTGCTCCTCCACCCAGGTCAGCTGCTGCTGAATGGTATGGCTCCTATGCCTGGTGGAAGGTTAGTTTTAGTTGGTGAACCCAGGCCTGATGGGTTGCTGGTGGTATGGGAATGGGATGGGATGTGCTGGGCTCTCTGGTGGATCAGACAGAAATAGATATGCAGCGGAGGTCTTAGCCATGATTGGAGAACACCAGAAGGTGCTCGTTGTTGAAGCATTTGGAGACGCTCCTGAGTTCTCATGAAAACAGATCCTTCTTTTTGACTCAGCAGGTATCAGGTGCATCCTCCCAGAGCCACCTGCCGGGCCCTCAGGATGCTCTGATGAAACCAAACATGGTGATACTTCTCATCAGGACCTTTGGAAACAGAGGAGTATCGGTCCTCCACCCTTCACACCCCCACCCCTGAGGACACTCCTCTTTGCTGACGAGTCGGTGGTGTGAGACACAGCTCCACCCTGTTGGTGTCACCTGGCCAATGGGAGGCCAGCCATCACTATGTAAACAATGAGGGGAGAAGAGAATGTGGATGGAGGCCGTTAAGGTGTCGTTTATCACCTGAGTCTCACTGGTACCTGCCTGTTGCCTCATGGGTAGCTACAGTCAGGGACAGAAAAACAAAATAACCTTCTTGATTCTCTCTGACACTAAATAAACAAAAATTTTCAAACACAAGCTGAATAAAACTGGAAGTGACATTTTTATCTAGATCGGGTGTGATGGGTGTGTTAGTCCTTCACACAGGAACGTGGACGCCGGTCCTGACTGACAACATTCTTCTAACTATTTTAAAGAAAGAAGATGGAGGTACAGCATGTCCCTAAACAAAGCCTGCCGCTGACGCCTGACTCAACACACACACACACACACACGTTTTTAGAAGAAAGGTCACGATTAACCGTGAGTGTATTTGTCACCACTCAAGGTGAAACAGTCTTGTCTGTTTATCAGTTCAGTTCACGGAAATGTGGTCAGTATGTCCTCCAGCAGTCTGAGCCTATAGCAGCATAACTAAAGGGATGAGCCAGGACGACCCAGTATGTCCTCCAGCAGTCTGAGCCTATAGCAGCATAACTAAAGGGATGAGCCAGGACGACCCAGTATGTCCTCCAGCAGTCTGAGCCTATAGCAGCATAACTAAAGGGATGATCCAGGACGACCCAGTATGTCCTCCAGCAGTCTGAGCCTATAGCAGCATAACTAAAGGGATGAGTGAGTCAGCTGAGGTTTGAGCATCAGAAAGTCTCCTGGTTTTTGTCTGCTGGAGGATTTCTGGAGCCTGACTTACTGGAGGGGTTACCTCTATGACCCAACCCTAAACACTGGGTGGGTGGAGCCTGTCTGTTGGGAAGTTGATGTGTTAGAACAGCACCAACTAAGCAGCCTTTTAGGACTCATTATGCTTATATTTATATTTTAACATTTTTGGACAAATGTTTGAAGATTATGAAAACCAGTGGAACTGCTCTCTAAATCAGTTAGAGTGAACCCAAAAAAAAATCTGTACAAAGATCATCTTAAATCATCATCAAAGCCTCGGTGTTTTCTCTTTAGAACAAAAGCAGCAGCTGAAACCAAAACCGTCATTTAAATGAGTCATTTGTTTATCCTGGGGGGGGGGGGGGGGGGGGGGGGGGGGCAGAATTTCCCTTCAGTGAAAAGAAACTGGAACAAATTCAGGAGAGGGACGGGTTATTTATTTTATATTATTTCATTTATTTTTTCTAAAAAGTGACTTGCTCCAACAAAACTGAGCAATAAACCTGACACACATGAAAGAAAACATCATGCTTTGCACCTTAATCCCAAAACAAGAGCATTTCATCACAGTTACAGAATAAAGGAGGCAAAATAAATAATCAGAGTCACGCGTGAAGACAATGAACAATGGTCTGAGTGAGGAACAGAAGGTCTCTTCATTCTTACAGCGACACCACCAGCAGTCGCTCTACTGCAAAAGCAAAGCAGCAAGTCATACAGGAGAATGAGCTGGAGGTCAAAGGTCAGGCTTAAACAATAGCTGCACAATGTGGAGGTGAGACCGACTCTACTGGACCAACGCGTCACACAGGTCCTCTACCGACAGCCAGTTCACAACAATCAAGACCTTCCATAAATAAATAGAGGAACTTTTCACACGTTCATTTGATCATCTATACAAGCGCACCGTTAAACCAAGAAGACCTTTACAAAATATTTACAGCTATTTACAGTGGTGCAATCAGTTACAATCTTCATCTGTCAGAAGAAAAAAACCTTTCTTCATTTTGGTTTATCAATAAAAAAAACCTCAGCAGCTTCTTCATTTAAAATGTAAACCACCTGTGGCGTCATGCAGTCATGTGGAGCTCAAACAAAAGAAAACACAAACAATGTCGAGTGTTAGCAATAAATATGAGGGTAAAAGCTCCGATCAAGGCCTCGAGAGAGCCGTCTCTGCTGAGGGAGGGTGAAGGCACGTCTGGTTCATGACGCAGCAGCTCAGGAGTTTAAAGGTCAGTGCAGTGCAAAAGGTCAAGTAGCTGATGAAGACGGTGAAGGTCATGTGGTGGTTTTTTTACGTTAGTATGGACGGTGCAAAAGCATCAGGAGAGTCAAAGCTCTGGGAGAGAGCGCATCGTCCTCTGAACGCCCTCTGCAACAGACCTCCCCCCCACCACCACCTGTATTTATTCTGTGGAGCGTTTGTTTATTCCATTTAAATCTAAAAAATATCATTTTCTAAGAGTAATGACACAATAAATAGCTTTAAAGAGGTTCTGAGGATATTTGTTTGACTCCATTGACATAGAAGTGATTTTAACATACTTCAATGGGGGTGCAGCATAAAACAAGGTCAGAGGGGGAGGGGCTGTGGAGCAGCAGTTTGTGTTTTTTCAGAAGAAAACATCTATTTAAAGAGAAGGCAGAGCTTTCTTCATCTTTAGGTCAGGCCATGTCCATGTCCTCCATGCGCAGCACTTGTCTCTGCAAGACAAAGTTCCATTAATGAGGAAAAAGGTAAAATGACACAAGCTACAGTGTTTGCTGATGACAGCGTGAAGCTAACCTCAGAGTAAACATGGCCGTCAAAGCCGGTCCTGCAGATGTGCACCTCGTCCTCGGTTGTTTTCTGGTACACTGGATTGGCGAAGTGGATGGTGTTGGTGTTCTTCACGCGCCAGTGCCTCCACAGCATCACTGCTCCAAACAACAGCATCGCTATGACCACTGTGGAGGGAGACAGGACTGTTAGCTGCTTTTGTTGAGTGAAGATGACAGAAAAACTATGAAGACACTTATTTGTGTGGACGTTAGAGAACTCTGGGGTGAAGGTGGGACTTACCAATTGGCAGAACAATGTAGAGAGCTATGGGGTGGGAGGAAGGAGCCTCTTCAGGCATCCCCGACTGTTTCCTACCTGAAGGTAGCAGGAAGACAAAGACTTTCTTTAGTCACGTCTTACTGAAGGTCCAGTATTGCTGGAAGGATGAAGTTTCACTCTCCGCTGCTCACGACAGTTTTAAACTAAAATCATCTTAATCTGCTTTGGTCGATTCTTTAGAATAACATCACGCCAGCTCTCATGAGATCAGTCAGCACTCAGAGCGCGTGTTGTGTCTTAGCCATGTTGCTAATGTCGATTAGCTTTGGGGGCCATCTTGACTTGTGTTGACGTTAAAAGTGAATCAGTTGTAGATGAAGAGCCAATCGTTACTTTATGGGAGTTTGATTAAAATCTGTGTGATGTTTTAGTAACAAACAGTTTCAAATATAATGATTACAACTCAGGACTATCACAGCAACGGTGGTGGCGTCTCTGAAATGTTTTATTAAAGCAACACTCCGCAACTTTTACACCTTAAAATTATGCTTTTTTGTAAAGTTTTGGTGTCATAGTATTATCTATTATGTTCATTTTCATACCTGTGATAGTGTTGGGGGGTCCCACGTCTGTTTACCGCACTATACAGTTTTTGAGCTCGGGTCATTACCGGATGTACTGACTGGGTGTTGCTTTACGGCCGAATATGGCAAGCCAAAGGGATAAAAAAAGTGCACATTCTAAATGCGCGTTATGTCCGCCAAAATGCGCGTCTTGAATGCGCGTTTTGGCGGACATAATGCGAGTTTAGAACGCGCATTTTTTATCCCTTTGGCTTGCCATAATTGTATAACGTAGACTCGCTGTAGCAGCGGCAATTTTCACCAAAGAAAGCTAGAAATCCCTTATCAGAGGAATCTAGGAAAAGAAAAGAAGAACGTGATAGAGCAAGAGCAAAGACCAGAGTTATTATTGGGCCGTCTTTTCCTCGCTGGAGAGCTCTTGTAGAAAGAACAGCATGAACTACGGACTCTGACCTAGCCGTGCTGCTAATGGCTAGGTAAGTAATAAATGATTTCACCAGGGTTATTGTGTTTGGTTGGGCATGAAGTTGTTATACAGGCCTGATAAAACTATTTATTCAATGTGTGGAGGTGGAAAAGTTTGTTTTCATTGTTTTGCCTGACATTAGGAATGTAGACATGCCTCTTATGCCCCAGAGAGAGATTTAATGTTACGACAGTGACGTTACGCAGCAAGCCTCTAGAGGGCGACAGAGAGCATATATCTGCAAAGTTCAGGAATGTGGCTTTAAGAGTCATATGTTGAAAGAATTTGATCACAGTTTTTCTTCCAGTAGGTGTGGAGAAACGCTCTGGTTACCTTGAGCAGGAGCAACAGGTTTCTCTGTGCTGTGTGTGGTCTGGGTAGGTGAAGTAGTTGTAGACGTGGTGGTGGTGGTGGTCTGGCTGGTAGGAGCTTGGGGTGCTGCTGAGACAATAAATAAAATTACAGGTGCTGCTCTTAGGATGCAATATTGTAGGAAGAGTGTATAAATGCATGCAGGGAACACGTACCTGCCACACACTTCTTCCCATCAGAACCCAGCGTTGTGCTGTCGGAGCAGGAGCAGGTGTATTTAGGAGCACGTTCCCCACTGAGAGGAGCCGGGAGGCACAGAAACTCACAACCTCCATTCATACTGTTGCTGTTTCTGCACCAGTTTACTCCTATAAACAACAACAAAGGAAGGTTAGACACGAGCACAAATAATCTCCCTCATGAGGTAAACGTAGCATTAGCTCTTAGATGGTGGACATGTCTCTGTACCAGCTGACTGCTTGAGTTTGTGGTAAAGGACAATGTCCTCTGGGCGTTCTAGGTCAACCGCCAACGTCGTGATGTTCTTTCCTGTCAGGCGGTTGGCGCTAAAAACAGCCCCGCTGATGACGTCAGTCCAAAAGATTTTCTCCTGGAAAAAATAAATCATGCATTTACAACAGGTATGACTCACCCCCCCAAACCCTAACCCTGGTCCATTTTCTTCACCAACAGGTTGGCTGGAACCACCTCATCTTCTATCTTCAGATACCCTGACACTAACCTCAAAGACGGCCAGTGAGAATGGCCAGCGGAGCTGATCCTCGCTAGAGATGACCGCATGTCTGCTCCCTCCATAGACGTCGATGCTGAAGATCGTGTGGAGTTTGGCGTCGACCCAGTACAGACGCTGGTTGACCATATCTGTCCAGACAAAAGGGGCAACACCGTTCTGCATGAGTCACTACAAAATAAAATTAATGATTTCTTTTTGTTAAAAAAACAACCGAAAGCTCGGTTTACCGAGGGTGATGCCGTTGGGTCGTTCAATGTTTTCCTTTACCAAGACTACACGACCGGCGCCGTTTAGTCCACACTTCTCAATTTTAGGCTCCTCCCCCCAGTCTGTCCAGTACATGAAGCTGAAGAAAGAGCATTACACTGATCAGTGATAAAGGTCGGAGCATAAAAGCTCAACTTGATCCTAAACGGACTCAAACGCCAACTCAACGTACCTGTTCACTGGGTCGACTGTGATAGCTCGTGGCTTCCCGAGGTTCGTTGTGATGAGGGTCTTCCTCTTGGCGCCATCTGTCGTTGCTACAGAGATGGCCTTCAAAGTGCTGTCAGTCCAGTAGATGTTACCATAGATCCAATCTACTGCAAGTCCCTCTGGGGCCTCGATCCCGCTGCCGATAACCTCGGTGTGACGAGAAGGGTCATCAACCTCATCTATACTGGAGCTGTGGGCAAACAGCGTAGACTGACTTTAGAGCAGGAGGCTACTGTATCTAGTCCACATCTCAGACTCAGAGAGAAGAAAAGGGTTTTAAAGTATCCTGATTAAAAAGAGTGAGCTGAAAACAAATGAATTAATTTTGACTTTTACCTGTAGATTTTCTTCAGAGACAGGTCTGACCAGAAGATCCTCTTGTTTGGTATGTCCAAGTCCAGAGCAACGGCATTCTTCAGCTGTGGGATCAGCCTGACGTACTCACTGCGGTCCACCGTGATCTTCCTCACCTCATGCTGGTTTGTGAAGAACAACGTGGGTACTGTTCCTGCAGGAGACAGACACGGACCTGTTTAGTACCCAGACAGGTCACTTATCCTCCAGGGAGCAGAGTCATGACGTCTGCTGTTTGTTACCTGATCCAGCTTTGCATGCGTGGCTCACTGGGTCGATCTCATAGCCTTCGTAACAGTCACACTTGTAGCTGCCAAGCAGGTTGACGCACAGCTGACTGCACTTGTCCGGCTCCTCGCATTCGTTAATGTCTGCAGATGGATGGATGGACACAGGTTTAGGAGATATTGGTGAAAAACCATAAATCTGAAATGGGCATGTGGC
This sequence comes from Aphyosemion australe, assembly GCA_006937985.1. Lineage (NCBI taxonomy): Eukaryota > Metazoa > Chordata > Actinopteri > Cyprinodontiformes > Nothobranchiidae > Aphyosemion > Aphyosemion australe. Next base: position 649,988 of record SSNS01000253.1, read on the forward strand.
ATTTGCCAATTTTTTCCTCATTCATACAGCTTGCATGGAGGTGAAGGACATTTATTTGTTTGCAATTTGTTACTTGTGCCACTAGATGGCACTATATCACACAGTGGACCTTAAAAATCACCTTGACAGGTTTTGTTGTCAGACTTCAGGCTGTATCCAGCAGGACAGGAGCAGTTGTAGCCAATCTTCAGGTTATTGCAGGTATGGGAGCAGCCACCATTTGCTGTAAGACACTCGTCTACACCTGCAGAAACAAAACGGCACAAAGACTCTCAGTAGGACTCGTAGCAGCTGATTCCTCATAGTAGTTAATTATTATGTTAAAGGGTTAGGGTTCTCATTTGCAGTGGTCTCTGGTAGGAATAAATGCCTTCCAAGCCCAGTGCTTGGATCAGCACGGACAAGTCTGCTGCAGCAGAAGCAGGATCTTACTTCCTGATATGTGGACATCTCTCCTCTGATTGGCTAACAGCAACACGACTCTACCACTGACTCTGTTTGCTCTGCAACGTTGATGTTTTATCTCCACCAATAACACAAGCCTGGAGGAGTTCTGCTGTGTGGTGGAGTTGCTAATGCTAACGGTTAGCTTCTACTAGCCCAGACGTTCTCTGCTGTTTCCTGGACGCTAAACCAACAACAGCCTTCCCCGTCGTGAGTCATGATGGGTGAGTCCATGAATGTTCAGTGACAGTGTGACGTAGATCTGTCAGACTTTTCTAATCCGTCTATTTTCTATCAGAAGCTAATGCAGGAGATAGGTGGAGGAGACTATTTTCATGTTCAGACTGCATGAAACACTCAGAGTGACCCATTGGAATCACTAAAAGATGATTTTTCAGTGAACCACACCTTTAAGTTGTACAGGAACTGTGGACTACTCACCACATTGACCCTCAGGTTCATCAGAGCCATCGCTGCAGTCTCTGTCCTTGTCACACACTTTGTCCACGCTGATGCACTCCCCACCGCCACACCTGAACTGGTTTGGATCTTTGCATGTGTCTTCTGTGAAGAATAAAATCTTAGTATTAGAAACGGGTCTTTTCGTAGACATGTGGGCAGGTAAAACTACAGCAGGCTGACAGACTCACCTGTGTGGCACCCAGTCTCATCACTGCCGTCTAAGCAGTTGTGCACTGAGTTACACCTTAGGCTGTCGCTGATACATGTGCCGTTATCACACCGGAACTCATCATGGCGGCAAGTTGGGTGGCCTGGAAAAGGTAGGGAAATAATATAAAACAAAAGCACAAAACAAACAGAGATGTAAAAGCTTCATATACAGCAACAGAATTATATTCTGTGTCCAAAAATTTAAAGAGAAGTTGTTGTCTTACTGCAGTTGAGCTCATCCGATCGATCCGTGCAGTCTATTCCTCCATCGCAGCGCCAGCTCTTGTGGATACACTCCCCGTTTGCACACTCAAAGTCGTGTGCGCCACATTTTGAAGGCCTCGCCCCCGGCTGTTTATCAGGACAGTTCTCTGGCCACTCGTCAGAGCCGTCCTGACAGTCTGTGTCCCCATCGCAGCGCCATATGGCTGGGACACACACGGAGCTGTTGCACTGGAAGGACTGAGGGCTGCAGGTGGGTTTGGGGCAGGAGCTCTCGTCCGACCCGTCGGAGCAGTCGTTTTCTTTGTCACAGACGAACGCCTTGGACACACACTGGCCGTTGGCGCACTGAAACTCACCGTCTCTGCACTGTTTTGCAGCTGTGTTGAAAACAAAAAGATCGACATCATGCTTGTGTTCTAACTGCAGACAGGTGTGAGACAGGTGTGTAAGTGTAAATGAACCCATGCAAAACCAGATAATGTAACTGGTCCACAGCTGCTTTCTAAAGGAATGTTTACATCTTTGATTTCATATCGTTTCATTTTCTGAAGCTGATCATCTGTTGCTGATGTTGCCTCAGCCTGCACGACACATGAAATCACTCAAGTGCATCTTAGACACAAATACTCCATGTTGGACTCTTTCATGTGTCCTCCATAAGCGTTCACTGCTTGTCGAGGGAGTTTCCTGTTATTGATCCAGAGAATACTTTATTATCGCTGAACTTACAGCAGTCGGTCTCATCGGCGCCGTTGCTACAGTCTGCGCTGCCGTCGCAGTGCCAGCTCTTCGGGATGCACTGGTTCAGTGGAGCGCCACAGTTGAACTGGGACTCGGGGCAGGTTTTGGTTGCTGTGGATGGAAACAAAACAATTCAATCGTTTTAAAAGGCGATAACTTAAAAATATATGTTTTGGCTATTTTCAGTAGGGATAGCCGACAAAAGACTGATGTTTTCTGATGAACTGGTTGTGATCAGCAGCTGAATGATCTGGTCTAATCTTAAAGTGTGTTTCTGTGAAAAAGGTTAAACAATTACCTTCTTACCTGAACAGAGTTTATCCTATAGGACTGATGAGCTAACGGTTAGGCTGAGCTAAGCCTTCAGACCAAAGCAGATTGCTCCTTTCTTAATTAAAACATCTGTGATTCCCCATAGAGGTTCATGCAAACTTCATTTGAATAAACCTGCAGCTTAAAAATGTTTCAGTCCAGGAGTTTCTGATAACCGTCAGACGGCAGCGTAGAGGTTTATAAAATAAAGTTTCTGTGAAGGCTTTGACATTTAGCTCAGAAGCTATTAGCACATCAGCCCTGAAGGATGTAAACATTATTTCTCCAAAGTGAGGCTGTTCATCTGCCGTGGGTGCCAGTATAAGATGGTCGTTTTCACACATAAAGACACTTAAAAGAGACTGAAATGTCCCTTTAATTGTCTCTTTATTCTATTTGTCTTTATTTCATCTCATACATCTGTTACTGCCTATTTTCTGTTTGAGGTGCAGAAATGTTGCTGAATGTGTTGGTAAATCAGGAAAATCAGGAAACACTGAATGTTTTTTTTATATTAGGGATTAATTATGACATCATAACTCCATCATGCAGGAGTCAGAACGCCAGAGTGACCTACCACAGACAGCAGGAAGTTCATCGCTCGCATCGCCACAGTCATCGGTACCGTCACAAATCCACCTGTGTGTGACGCACCTCCCGTTTCCACAGGTGAACTGGGTGGAGCTGCATGCGAGTGCTGCTCCTGTGTGTGATAGAGACCGTGTTGCATGAGGACACACACACACACACACACTTACATTCACCAACTCAAAACATAGATAAAGGTCGTTATCAGGAGTTTTACAACTTAACCAACCAGCTTGAGTCAACACAGCTTTACATCCTCATCGGGTTAATGTTTAACCCTGAACTACATACAGGACATGTCTGAGAGCAGGCTGTGTGTAAACAGCGTAGTCTGTGGCTACCTGACTCATGGTTGTAGAGGAAGTTTCATCACTCAAGCATCAAGTCCAAGACTGAAACTTAAAGGACTGAATTTTGCTGTAGATGTAGGCTAGTGGTGATCAGACGTGAGATAAATTCAATTTAACACACTTCCTTTGTTTGGTTTGTTCTTTTCATTCAGGTAAAAGAGCCTCATCATTCTACTGATGTGGTTTAATTAGAGCTGGAGGAGGGTCACACCTGAGTGACCCGGGTCTTAAATCATTCATGTCTCCTCTCAGAGGACACGTCAGACTGTGCCTTTAAGACAATGGCATGGGAGGAGTTGAACAATCACACCACCAGCAGCTGATTGGTCCCAGGCTGGCATTCCTAACAATAGCATCTCATCAGTGAGCCGCAGGCCAAGGCGGAGACTCCAGCACAATGAAGTGTGTCAGCGTGACACTCGGCTCAGGTGTGACAGATTCTGAGGAGGTTTCAGGGAGACTTTCACAACCCTGGACTCAGAGCCACCTCCCAGAGGGAGAAGTTGGCCGTTTGATCCTTTTCTGATAACTGACTAAAAGGAAAAAGCCCTCTACCTGTCCTATAGAAACTCATACACAAGTGCTCTGACACACGGGGTGAAGGAGTTTCAACGTCATAAAAATACTCACATTTCCACCCATGTTGGAAAACGTTCCTATTTGAGGAATCATTGAAGAGGGACCACAAGTAGGTCACGTAGTCATTTCCTGATCTGAGTGGAAAATATAAACCCTGTTTTCATTCTGCTTCATCTCCCAAATCTACTGAGGTTAAAACCAGCTTTACTGGGGATAAAACGGCAAACGAACCCTTATTTTTACCCACTTCCTTCTTCTTATGTTCCCTGTTACTGCTAATGATGAGCTATGATGCAAATCACTTAAAATCACAAAGAGCAGCTGATCCATTAGGATGAAAGTTCTTCATTTGCCTCTCCAGCTCTCTGCTCACGGCGTAATCTCACCACTGGCAGGCCAGCAGAGCTGTTTCACCTGAGACCTGTCTGACAGCAGAAGCCCAGCTGGTTGGGTCAGGATGAGGCGTGACCACCGTCCTGCTGTGGGATGACTCTTTGTTCGCTCACAAAGCCCACCTGAACAATGAGGTGACTTTATGTTCTCAAACACAAACCCTGAAGGTAATTAATAACCAGGATGTTTGTGCATTCTTATGGTTTTTATTATTGAGGTTAATATTTGTGCAGCGTGTGGATGTGGCTGAGGACAGCTGCAAAGGGCTCAGCACTTCTTTAGTGGCTTGACTCGATCAGCTGTAACCCTCAAGAACAAACAAATCACCAAACCAACAAGTTATTTTCTTCTTCATGTTTTAAGAGAAGTCAAATTTACATCTTTCAAAACATTTGAAAGATTAGTTTCCCTGAACGTCAAGGAATGCAAAGTTTGTTCTGGAGCAAACAGCTGATCTGCTTTCCTTCCTCCTCTCAAACCCTCAGCAGCAGATCTGACTGGATGCGACGCGGTTCACATGCAGCACACATGCGGGTCCTCTCTGAGTCTGCTTTAGTTCCACAAACTATAGAGGAAAAGCTGGACTAGAGCAATCCATTATTCTTCTGACTGTAGAATCTGTTTTGAAAACAGTATAAAAGTCTATTTGACAGGGAAACTAAACTAGCCTTCCTAAAACGAAACCTTTCGGTTTTATTTTGTTTAAAAGCTGGAGACGAAGTGTTAAATAAAAGCGGTGACGCAGTTATAAACAGCAGGAACATAAGAAGTCAAAGACGCCTTTTCTGTTCTAAGCTTTATGCTGCGTTCACACCGGCCATAACGTATGCGTCGCCAGCGTCAAGTTTCAATGTAAGTCTATGGTAAGGCGCTTCAGAGCTGCGTCGCTTTGTGAGCGGTGGGCGCGTCAAAGCTTGATACTTTTCACGCTTTTCAAGCTTTGACGCATACGTCAAGGCCGGTGTGAACGCACCATTAGGATTACAACAGCACTTTTCCGCTTTCCGCCACTTCCTGACAGCTAGGAGCTGTTAGCTGCTAGCTTCGCTGTTAGCATGTTGGTCCCGCCCACCTCAGGAACAACCTCCGAGTCGGCGGACGTGATTGGCTGTTCTCAGGCCTCAGCATCCAAACGGACCAATCACAGCACTGTGCGAACATTTCACTCAGTAGTGAAACTCTTAGGATTTCAAGCCGGTAAAACTTGATCAGCCGGGTTCTTGCTACAAACCAACCGACGTAGGCGTTAAATGACTAGCAAATAACGAGTTAACGAGATAAAAACAAAGTTAACTTCTAAACTAATTCAGCAAAGCGTGTAAAAATATATGTTTATGCTCGAACCTTCCAAATTCACCAAATTATACTAAAACTGTATAGAAACATGGATGCATGCAGCCTTTCCCTAGGGATTTTTAATTGAAATGATGTTTTTATTACCTGTCTGAGCCAAGCAGTGAACCAGCATCACCAGACACCACCATGAGGACAGTCGGGCGAGTCCCTTCCACATCCTGTCTCCTCGTCCTTTTCCTGACGGGTCCTGGTTCCAGGCCTCTGAGGGATGCTCCCAGAAGTTTTCTGTCCTTTGAAGAACTAAGAATGAATAACAGAGCCCCGAGAAGCTGAAATTAAAAGTGGTCAGAGTCGCATCCCATGGCTTTTAATGTGCCTTACAGAAGGGCGGGGCTTAAGCAGTGGTGTGATGTTGAAAATTAGACGTGAGGGGGGCGGAGCCACGCTCTGCGGCTGTATCACCTACATCAGTCGGCCTCATCCCAAACCTGTTCTCTCTCCACTGTGTGTGTGTGTGTGTGCGTGCGTGCGTGCGTGCGTGCGTGTGTGTGTGTGTGTGTTTTATGTTTCATTTAGATCATATTCATATTCTCTCTGAGTTCTAGTCTTAAACATCTCTGTCCCACTGACTGCTTTTCTGAATTCTGACCCTGACCATTTCAGTTCTGACCAAAATCTGACTGTTGTGACAAATCAAGGGCAGTTTGTGGGGAGACCTGTAACTTGAGTCTTTGTGTGTCTGGGAAGTGACATCATCACTGACGAACAGCTCGCAGTATCCCAAAATAAGCCCCTGCTTCCAAGGAAACACATGGGACTGTTTATGAGCGACGCTGCTACCTCCCATACAGACTCGTTTTATTTCTGCTGCTGTGCCTTTTGCATGACTAGTGCTGGTGATGCTTTGCTTTGCAAATTAATTGTTTGCTTTTGGATTAGAAAAATGATGGAGGGCAAAAATAAACCAGATGTTTTACATCTGCTGGGTCTAGTTTAACACCAGCTTCTCCAGCTGGACCAAAGATTCCTTCTCTTAGGGTGAAATAGTAATATTCTAAAATAATAATGGATGAATCACAGACCTCTAACAGCCAGTGAGAGGGGGTCAGACCTTCTCCCCCGTGGGGGTCAGACCTCCTCCCCCTGAAGGGGTCAGACCTCCTCCCCCTGTAGTGGTCAGACCTCCTCCCCCGTGAGGGTCAGACCTCCTCCCCCATGGGGGTCAGACCTCCTCCCCCTGCAGGGGTCAGACCTCCTCCCCCATGGGGGTCAGACCTTCTCCTCCATGGGGGTCAGACCTTCTCCCCCATGGGGGTCAGACCTCCTCCCCCTGTAGTGGTCAGACCTCCTCCCCCGTGAGGGTCAGACCTTCTCCCCCGTGGGGGTCAGACCTCCTCCCCCTGTAGTGGTCAGACCTCCTCCCCCCTGAGGGTCAGACCTTCTCCCCCATGGGGGTCAGATCTCCTCCCCCGTGGGGGTCAGACCTCCTCCCCCTGTAGTGGTCAGACCTCCTCCCCCGTGGGGGTCAGACCTTCTCCCCCGTGGGGGTCAGACCTCCTCCCCCAGGGTGGGGTGAGTGGACTTATTTGTAAAATGTGGTCAAAGCGGCTGGTTTACATTCCTCATTACATCATCACCAGGTTAACACACCCACAGAAAACACACAGAATGTTTGAGCTGCATACTTTAAACGGACCTGCCTGTTAAACGTCACCATGAGTCATTTTAAATCAGTGCTTCTGATAACGTTCAAGTCAAACTTTAATCTCCTAAGATTCAAAAACCAGACGTGGTTTTGGGATAAGGACATCTGCTGAATGTCTAAATGTAAATAAAATGTGTCCCCTCCGGTTTTCTGTCAAACACGATCACAAGCGACTAAAAAAGGAAAATGTTCTAAATTTTTAATAAATTGCTTCATCAGATTCTCCTCTTTCTCATACTTCTGAGAAAGAGCCGTTGAGTCATGTCAACAATGAGACGTGACGGGCTAGTAGTCGAGGTCACAGTGTCCCCAATGAAATAAGTAAAGTCAACCCTTCAGTATCCATCAGCAGCTTTATGGTGGAAAACAGCAGTAAATACACTGTAAAGGTGTTTATCTTGTGTTGAACAAGCAGAAGCACCTGAGTTTTATCTGTCCAAGAGTCCAGATCTGTGCTGTTCCGGTACTGATCAGCTGATTATCCGCCTGATCCAGTTAGCTTCTCTGTCTCGTTAGTTTGCACCAGTTCAATCAGAAATGACCGGTTTCACCTGGAGAAAAATATTAGAAATGAGTTTAGCTTCAACATCTGAGAGGTTTTGTGGCAGAACTTCAGACACTTTTTAGTATTTATTCTCATGATCTACAACCGTTTTCATCCTCTGAGAGGAAAAGGAATAATCGGTTTCTTATTGTAAACACCAAATTCTTTCTAAATGTAGGTTTTACGTGTTTATAAATGTTAGAAAAATGCAAAAACTTTGTTTTTTCTTGAATAGCCTGTTGTGGTTGTCCTCAGTCAGAGCTGAATCCGTTTAAAAGTTTGTTCAAAGCTGTTGATGATCTGGTAAATTGATTCAAGGCAGGACACTCTGAACTCCGACTGCAGAGTCTTCATCAACATTAGATACCGACACGTTCCTGATATGAGGACGGCTCGCTGGGACTCAGGACACTTTGTGCTGAGTCGTGTAAAAATCACACAACTCCTAACAGATCTGTGACGAACACACCCTAACACAAACAAACCCACGGACACTTTGGATGTAAGACATCATATCAGAGGAACACACACACACACACACACACACACACACACACACACACACACACACACACACACACACACACACACACACACACACACACACACACACACACACACACACACACACACACACACACACACACACACACACACACTGTTTATCCAAGCATGACAGTAAAAAGTAATAAAATGTGTTCGTTTATTCTGACTTGAACAACTTCCTCTAAAGAGAGTCTGTAAAAATGACAGTTTGAGGATTTATTAACCCTAACCCCAAACAGAAGTGGACTTGTTCCTCTGAGGCACCAGTCGGGGTTTAGATCTGGAATTTCATCTGTAATGATAGGGACTGGTTTTATAAAGATGTGGAAAATGACTAAATGAAGAGTCAACGACTTTTTGATCTGTTTAACAACAGAACGGAGTTGGTGATGGTTATTCACAGCTTCATCCTAACCAGGGTGGTGGGGAGCTGGGGTCAAAGGTCACCCTGGACATGTCTCCAGTCCATCACAGGGACACATGGGAACAAACAAACCAGTAACACCTACTGGGATAATTTAGAGTCTGTGCCCAGAACCTGCGGTCCTGGTTTATACTAACACTTACTGTTGTTTTGATGACTGAATAGAATAGAATAGAATAGAATAGACTTTATTAATCCCACAGGGGAAAATTCACTCGTTACAGCAGCACCTACACTTAGAGACAAGGAAGAATAATAATAATAAAGTACAGTTAAACACACATGAGCAGTAAGCTATTATTCACACCACTAAAAACAACAAATAAAAATAGAAAATTGGGTTTATTTTTACAGGGTTTTTTTCAATCACTTTGCAACAATTTTCACAACATTGATGTCTTTTGTCACAACTCAAGACACAAAATCCATAACAGTCATCACTTGTAACACAGGCTGTCCAGCGTTCAAAACACTGCATTGTGCATTCACGTTTAAAGAAATGTTGCACTCGCACAAACATTGGTTCAAAAAACTAATTTACTGTGAAATACCATTGAAACAAAACTGTAGGTCACCCACACACAAGTAACCCATAGTTTCAATAAGTCGTTGTTTGAACAATCATTTAATATTGTACAACAAAATAGGCGATACAGGTTTCATAGTTCAAAGATTCAAAGTTTTTATTGTCATATGCAAAGTGAAAGTAGAAAAATGTTTTTCTGCACAATACAGTAAAATTCTTACTTTGCTGCCAACACGAGATGCCAAAACAAAAAAGTAGAAACAAAAAGATCTAAACAAATATACAAGCTTACAACTCTACCTAGCAGAACAAAATCACATATGGTACTACATGTCCACACATCTCTGGGAAAATACTGCAGTAGTAGAGAGAATACTACAGAGAGAGTGGAACCAATAAACAAATTCTGAAATATATTGATCCAAAACACCACAGTGCAATCATACTGTAACATAGGTTTATTTGAATCAAAGCAAAAATACAGTAATTGCTGTAAAACAAAATCAAATGCTGTGTTTCTCAGCTTTCTATCTCTCAGAAGGGGGGCCTGTCCTCTGCCATTCCTTTGACAGACACGTCTTCTTCTTCATTCTCCTCCCACCACTGCTTGACCTCCATAGTAACCTGGCTCTCTTGCTGGCCCCAAATCACCTCTTTATATACTCATTCCACAATGTGCATCCAATCATCAGTAATGAGTTGGCGGAATTGGACAGCAAATTACTGTAACCTATTGTTTGATTGTTTGTCTTTATCCATACAGCATTGAGAGTATTGCAACAGTTACTTATCATTTTGAGTAGTGTTACGACCCAGGCTGTCTAGGAGGCCTGGGGTAACAAGGAGGACATGTGCTCAGGTGTTAAAAAGGTTAGCAGAAACTGTTTTGTTTACACAAAATGCATTAAAGGAACTGAAACTACTTAAACACAAAAGAGACTAATCAGCAGCAGTATCATTACAAAACAAACAGTAAACCTGTGGCAGGCCACCAGGAGGCTCCACTCACACCCAGAAAAGAGGATGCAAACAGGATGTGATGTGTGAGTTGTTGTATGTATGTTGCGTGTTGTTCTGTAGTACTGATCAGTTGGAGTGATTAAATGATGTGATCAGACCTACTCACGTGTCGTCCCTGACTTCCTCCACAAACCTCTAATTAGCCATTCTTACAAAGATTAAACTAAATCAGGGAAACCCCTGCACACTCACAGAATCAAAAATGGCTAAAAGAGATCAAAACAAAGCACGCCAAGGAGACACCAGGACAGAGACTTTCCCTCCAGCCTGTTGCCCCCTGATGATGAGGGCTGGGTGGCTTTAATGCAGCTGCTGGTTGTCATTGCCACCAGCTGGGAGCTTCAGTGTGGAGCTGGGCAGGGTGAGACGAGTCAGGTGCTGCAAATCAGCTCCTCTCAGTCATGAGGGTGCAAACACAAGGAGGAGAGGTAAAAACAAACCAAGAACAGCCCTGGCTGTAACAAGTAGTTGTATCAATTGATAGTTAGATCACTGAAAGGAAAGGAATAGACACTCATTTGAAATGTAACGTGTGAACTGCATTTTGAAATAGTAGCACTTTGATGTTAAGTTGTGACAAATTGAACTGGTGGCTGTTGTTAAATGAACAAACGATCTAAGTTTTATGTGTGTTGCATCCAAGCAACTGAGAAACATATTTGTGTTCTTGATGTTGTGCTGACCTTTGACCTCCAACCGGTTGACTAGAGAACTTGTTACTCTGCTGGAGTAAAGCGAGTCTCTGATTACGGTAAGCTGGGACTTTTATTATGATGCAACTGTTTTACACAACGGTGCTGCTAGCTTGGTGCACACCCAGTGTTGCACTTCCTGGCTAGGGTAGTGGTGAGAAGGCAGCTATAGTCATGACTGCTGTTATTTACTGCAGGCATAACCTTTTTCCATTAGCCACCATAAGAACACTGGTGAAGGTTGTGTCCTCCAAACTTTAGATAAAGGAAAGTGAATCAAAAACATCTGAAGGTCAAACAAGGACAGCAGCTTGTTTGTATCATGAAACTAGTTCAGTTTAACAGCTTTCATGTGTGTTTTCCACTAAATGCCAGAGTCACCTGCTACGTTTTATTCTGAAGGAGTCCCTCTGCTGCTGCTACTCAGGCATCCCATCATGCAGCAGGTGCATCCCTCTGTCTGAGACACATCAATGAGAGGAGTGTATTAACGTTGTCCTTGTCAGACTCACTGAAGCAGCATTACAATTAATACTTTACCTGTTTATTCCATATTTCTGCTCTTTGAATGGCCTCAGTTTGTAGAAAGAGAGATAGTTGAGCTAGTGGGCAAAGACCAAAGTGAGCAAACGCAGCCTTAAAACCTCTCTAACCTAAAAAAAAGCTTTTTTAAAACCTGCACATCGGTGTTCTGTTTACTTTACCTTAAATCTTGAGACTATCTGTTAGCATTAACAGCAGCAGCTAGCTATCCCAGTTTGGACTGGTGCACTTCAGATGGAATATCAGATCTTTGATCATGATACACAGACGTTAACAGAGAGCATCGCAGGAAGTGACCTGAGGTCTGGAAGGAGGCTGGACAGAGCACGCACCTGCAGGCAGGCAGGTGACTACTGAGGAGATTTTTCCAGGGATAATCTTTCCCAGGAGTAGAGCCTTGAGGAACACGAGCCTCTACCTAGGAGGCACTGAGGAGTGGGCGGAGCTCAGCTACGCCCAAACACCTGCAGGGAATGACTTCCAAAGGTTTAACAATCAGAAAATAACCCGAGATGTAGCACAGAGGGCTTGACTCTACAACAAATGCTGATCATCAGGTGGTTCTGGTCACCCAGCCTGATAGTGGGAGCTGTGGTCAGGTGTGTGAACCCAGACACACACTCCAGGTTACCTGTCCAGGAAAGTCTCACAACAAACACAAACTGATGATAGATTATAACAACAATAATGTATTGTTACATAAGTTATTATAGTTTATGTTAAAGTCAATACAAACTGGATAAAGATGACATCATCAAACTGCATAATCAGCTTTAAAGCATTATTCTAATGTTCTTCTGATAACTGTTAGCTAAAGAGCTAGATGTATGGTCCCCCTGATATTGCTGCGGTTTGTGTTCACCTTGGTGTGTTTGCACCTCCAAAAACATGGAGTTCCTATGGTTGTCATGGTTACGTATCACTTCTGTGCAGAGTTCAAGTGATTTTCTGCTAGAATAACAGAGAACAGAAACGTTTGACCCCGAGCGATCTACTTCAGTCTTAGCCGTTTTAACTAGCTGTTAGCTCTTCGCTCCTGTCAGAAATCTAATCTGTTTCTTCAAACTGAGGCTATTCAAAGAGATGCAACAGTTTATTCACAGAAACCCAGTTTCAGAAGTTCTGAACCATCCTCTTATGTGGGGTTAGGGTAAACCTCATCTAAACATCCAGAATTCCTATTATTAAACTAATTAGAAAGAAGAAATAAAGACTTTTATGTGGTTGACTTTTCAAAGACTTTATTAGTTAATGATTTGATTTGTGATAATCAGATTTCTCTGTTTTGTCTCACAGAATCCTGGCTGCAGCAAGAGGACTATGTTAGTTTAAATGAGTCCACTCCTTCTAATGATTTAAATCATCATATTGCTCGTAGTACAGGGCGAGGAGGAGGAGTAGCAACCATCTTTCATTCAGATTTATTAATCAGTCCCCTACCAATTAATAGCTACAGTTCTTTTGAACATCTAATTCTTAGTTTGCCTAATCCGGATTGCAAAGCTCTAAAACCACTTTTGTTTGTAGTCTTGTATCGTCCACCAGGCCCCTACTCTCAATTTTTGGATCAGATCTCAGATTTCTTGTCTGATTTGGTGTTAAATACTGATAAGGTCATTGTGGCGGGGGATTTTAACATTCATGTTGACATTGAAAGTGATCCTCTCAACGTAGCCTTTAGTAATATCTTAGACTCAATTGGTTTTACTCAAAGAATCCATAGCTCCACCCACTCCTGCCATCATACATTAGACCTTGTGCTGACATATGGTATAGAGTGTGAGGAGATAACAGTATTTCCACACAATCCTGTCTTGTCGGACCATTTTATGATAACTTTTGAGTTTATTATAACCGAGCTCTCCAGACATGAAAGTAAATTCCACTATAGTCGATCTTTATCTGATAACGCTGTAGCAAACTTTAAAGCTACTGTTCCATCTTTACTGTCTTCAGAATCTCAGTGTAACTTAGCAGAGGGCAACTATTTCATTTCTAGCCCTTCACAAATTGACGGTCTAGTTCATAGTGTTACTTCCTCTTTACGTGTGGCATTAGACAATGTTGCCCCTTTAAAAAAGAAGGTCATTAAGCACAGGAAGTTGGCTCCCTGGTTTAATTCTGAACTGCGTACTTTAAAACAAAACTCTAGAAAA
>SSNS01000253.1:665831-703331 GCA_006937985.1 Aphyosemion australe
CAGCTGTTAACTTTATTTTCTCTCTAAGTGTTTTTCTCCCCAGAAGAAGCTACACTGGCGTTCTGCTGAGCTGTGGTGGCCTCATGGAGGGGGCCATCGGCTGGCACACTGCTGCCAACCACTGAACATTCTCCCTCTCCTGATATTACATCTCACTTTCTTTAACATAGAATGTGCTACTATTAGTTCACCTATTGAATTAATTATAGATTCACTCAGATAAAGACGATAAAGTTTCTCTTACTAAATAGAACTTCTACTAAGAAATCACAGTGTAGCCATAGAAACACTACTTGATTTATATGGTGTGTGTGTGTATGTGTGTGTGTGTGCGCGTGTGTGTGTGTGTGTGTGTGTGTTTGTGTGTGTGTGTGTGTGTGTGTGTGTGCCTGCTCTGTCTTCTCAATCCCCAGTGAGTCGTAGCGGATGGCTGCTCATACTGAGCCAGGATCCTCTGGAGGTTTCTTCCTGTTAAAAGGGAGTTTTCCTTCCCACTGTCGCTACATGCTTGCTTAGTATGAGGATTGTATCAACACACAGTCAGTGTCTTGATGCAATCTGCTGGGTTCCTTATATAGGAAACTTTTTTACTGATTGGCTTAATGAACTGAACTGTATTGGAATGTTTACTTTGTGAAGAGCCTTGAGACGACTCTTGTCGTGATTTGGCGCTATAGAAATAAACTGAATTGAAAACTGAATTGAATTTTGTTTTGTTAAGAAGAGACCTCCTCCTAGTGGCAAAACTGGGTCATTGCATGTTGGAACAAGGCTCCAAACCCAGAATCTGCTTCAGATAACAACAAAACTACAAAGACTTCATTAAAATACTTTCTTTCATCAGATTTAAAACACAACTCTGATCATGTCAACATTTTATTGTTTCATTCTGAGTTCAAGCGACAGTGATACAACGCAACATGGACAGATGTGGAGAAAACATCGATGCTTTGGTTCGCTCCTGTTACCTACTGTAACGAGAGTGAAGTACAGTACTGAACTCGCAAGCTGTGCAGACGTGCACTGACATTATAACCTATAAATTCTCTTCACAGTATATCCAACACCATCCAGCCTGAGGCGGTCACAAGCAGAGAGGAGCCGCTGTCCCTCTGGTCCTTCGTCTTAAAAAGAGAGAACATAAAAGGTGTAGAAGAAGAAGATGAATCCCAACATCACCACACAACAACCCAAAGAGAAGCAAAGAAAGCTACAGCGTCATCGATGGATCACAACTCAAATATTCTTCAAAACTACAATCAGCAGACGGGATCTGTGCTGGAAGTGGAACGAGTGAAGCAGCAGCAGGGTTGTTTACGCCGTTGACCTCTGAGCAGCATCAGAGAGCGCCTCAGCCCCATTAAGCCTCAGTCACATGACTGTGGTGAGTTTCTACACAGAGTCTGGAAACGCCCAGCAGCCACAGCGGGCCGGGTCACCGACCCAAACAGCTCAGCGCCGCAGCTGTGCTCCTGGGTGGAAACAGTTTCTATTTACATTCAGTCGTTCTCCTCATAAATGATAATAACTTATCTACATCTGTGACCCTGACCCGCTCACGTCAGCTCGTTGTTCAAGCAAAAACAATCACGTCAAGTTTAAATAAACAGATTTAAACGGGATGATCGGCGTCACGAGCAGCAGAACTGAACCTGACTGAGGCCTGACGGACTGAGGCGTGTTTGGATGATCATGTGGTGCTTTTATTTTGGTGGAATGTCCCTTTTGTGCCTCCTCCTGTTTAGGAGTCCTCGTCAGTGCCGCTGGGCGAGCGCTCCTGGAAAACAGGAAACAGACGAGCAGGTGAACAGGATCTGATGCCGCTAACATCAAGAACAGGCTAGCTGCCATCTTCGTTGCCTTCCTTCTCAGTTCCTGCTGGACAAACTTACGTCTGAGGTCGTACGTAAACATGTTCAGACTGAGTTACCTCCTCCGGTTCCTCCTCTGAGTCATCATCACTGACCACGGGTTTGGCTCTGGTCCGGCCCGAGCGTCTGCTGCGTCCCTTCCCTCGCTCTCCTCCTTTATCCTTCCTGCCCAGGCGGATTTTCACCTTGACTGAGCGTGCTGTGCAGGAACAGAGTCCACATGTGTAAGAAGGAAGCAGCAGGTCCTACAGCAGGTCACACACTGAGGTCATCCACATGCTCACATTCAGACTCGGACCCGTCCTCCAGATCTTCGTCGTCCTCCTCGCTCTCCTCCCCATCGCTCTCCTCCTCCTTCTCGATCTTCTGCTTCAGGCTGGTGAACACAGACTGGAGCACGATGGAGTCCTCATAAATCTGCTCAGATCCAAAAACAGTCATGCTCAGAAACTTTAGCTTTCACCACATTCATGAATAAAGTGTGCGTGAGAGTTGTGTCTCTTCTGATTTAAGTGCATAAAGAAGCTGAGGCAGGACGGTTTGGGATCCAGGAGGAGTTTCTCACCAGGGAACCCTCCAGGTTGAAGGTCTGAGCGTTTTGGAAGAGCAGCATGACGTCTCGCTCCAGATCCCCCAGACTGCGGTAGCGATGGCTCCGGATCCTCTCCTGCAGCATGGGTCAGACGTTACATGACACTGCTGCTGTTTCTTGGTGCAGCAGTAAAGCTGTTTGGCTCAGAACCGTACCTTGATTTTCCTAAAGTCCACCGGCTTGCGGATCAGTTCGTAATATTCTGGCAGTTCTTTTCTAGACGGCAGCTGGATGAACACTTCACTTAGCTGGCGCCCACTGGTGCTGCAGGACGGACAGTTAACCCTCATCTGAAAATGTCACTTATTCAAATTTCCAACAACTTATGCAAAAGCTGATGACTGGAGCGCGTTTCTCTTTACCCTGTTTATAGACAAAACCTCCAAAATGTAACAGCTTTGTTTAAAAACCAAGTTCCCTTGTTTTTTCATTACACCTGCAGTGGTCTCTAGTATAAATGAATGTCTGGTGAATCGATCTCTGAGGAAAAACAGCTCTGATGTTCCTGTTTCAGTTATTAGAAGTCAGTCAGAGGAGAAAGTAGCTTCAGATGGCAGGATCTGGAGTTTTACTTCCTGGTATGTGGACATCTCTCCTCTGATTGGCTAACAGCAACACGACTCTACCACTGACTCTGTTTGCTCTGCAACGTTGATGTTTTATCTCCACAAATAACACAAGCCTGGAGGAGTTCTGCTGTGTGGTGGAGTTGCTAATGCTAACGGTTAGCTTCTACTAGCCCAGACGTTCTCTGCTGTTTCCTGGACGCTAAACCAACAACAGCCTTCCCCGTCATGAGTCCAGATGGGTGAGTCCATGCTAATTTGACATTACGACATGCAAATGTCACCGGCTTTTCTAATCTGAGTGTTTCCTCGTCTATTTTCTATCGGTGACTAACACAGGAAACTGGGGTAGGAGACTATTTTCATGTTTTGCCTGCATGTGAAACTCAGACTCAGGTTCCTCAGTAAACCTGCTCTTTAATAATGAGTGTAAAATCATTTCTGCATGAAGCTCCGTCTCACCTGAGACTAAAGGCTGGTTTATTCTCTCTGTGAGCTCCGCAACGGAGAGACGCACACGGAGCGTCTGAAAGGTTTTCACATTGAACTTCTGTTCAGGCAGCGGAGTGCTGCAAAGCAATTCCCCGCCAGGACAACAGAGGGCGTAGCGCTATTCTGTGATATCCTGCCACCATGACGCTCATGTATCTGGTTCACGATAGTGTATTTACTCATGTGTTTACATTGTTTTAATGTGTTTCAGAGTCTTTTTAACACGGACTAATTTGTCCTTCATTCTCCTCCACCTCTTCATCCAGTCGCCACCTCTAAACCCACGTTTCCCGTCGTTTCCATCCACGTTTGCTCCATATTTTGTACTCCTTCAGTCACGGGTGAATAAACGTTCATATTTTCGGACTTTTCCGATGCGTTCTTCAATCTATTCTGGGTCTGCCGCTAAATATTTTTTTACTTATTAACGGAGCAACGGCGGTGCTGGTGACGAAGTTACAGGAAGCGTCGTCCTGACCAATCACAAGCTTGCGGTCTCCGTCACTTTCGACGGATGTTTAAAATTTGGGGCATGTCTCCGTCACCCTCCGCGAGCCAGTCGGAGAGCCCTTGCCTTGTGCCGACGCAAAATGGCGGTGCGTGCGTCCGTTTCATGCAGACGGACCGAGTATAAACCAGCCTTGAAAATCCTGCAACATTTATACGACTTGTGTCTTTGCATGTATGATGTAGGAAAATGTTGCATCCATGAACTTTTGAGATTCAGCTCCAGGTGCAGAAACATCTTTATGGTCATGCTAACACACACCAACTCCTTTCTGCGCTGCAGGTCGACTCAAACCTTGAATCAGGTTGAACTCAGAAGCAGTTTTTTGGTTTTAGATAATTTCTCACCTATCTTTGTACTTGATGACAGCGTCTACAATCTTCCTCATCTTCTTAGTGAGGGCGGGGGGGTTAGGGGACAGCTTCTCAGCAGGAGGTCGTCCCCTCTTCCTCTGCCTCTTCCCATCGTCATCCCTGTCCCCTCGTCCTCGGCTCCCAGAAGAACAGGAGGGGCCGGGGACATCCAGATCGCGGTCCCTCCTCCTCTTACGGGTCGTCTTTTTGTGGCGCACCTCTTCCTCCATCTCCTCGAGCGTGCCTTCCTCGATCGCCTGAAGAGACGACATGGCTGTTAGATTGAAACAGGTGTTTACACCACCTGTTGTTTGCCCAAACCACCTTGAGCCACTGCTTCTCCGTCAGCGAGTCGCTGTAGTCCACCTCCTTCCGCTGACGAGAACCCCGTCCAAACATCTTTTCCTCCTCTTCCTCGCAGGTCAGTCGCTCAACCTCAGCGTCATCCTTCATGATCCAAGTGGGAAGCTCGTCCTCCTCCATCAGACGAGGTTTTCGACGGGGGTTACGGGCCTCCTCTCGGCGCCGGTCCAGGTCCATACGCTGGGGGAGGAGTGGAGCGAGTCACCGGAGTAAAACTGACCTGTGGACATAATTAAAATTCACATCTCAAATTTTACCATGAACTGCTCAAACTCTTCTTCACTCCTGGCGATCATCTGGTTGACCGTCTCGTCGTCCGGCACCTCGTCCTCCTCCTGGATACAGCAGACACACATTGGCAAGCAGAGGATATAAGAGAGCACTTATTGAACTGCGTGTTGCAGGTGCAAGCACACACATTCATGACTTCTTGGCCCCAGACCTCGTCTTGCTCCTCGTGCTCCAGGATGGCCTGCAGGAAGGCCCTGCGCTCGTGGCTGGAAGACTTCTGGTCAAACATGCCAGCCTGGATGACCTTCTGATCCACGTTCAGTTTGTACTTGGCTGCTGCCAGGATTTTCTCTTCCACACTGTTGACTGTGCAGAGACGAAGCACTCGCACCTCGTTCTGCTGACCGATCCGGTGGGCCCGGTCCTGAGCCTGCAGGTCCTGGATTCAGAACACATTTAGTAGTGAAACGGCACCAGCTGCAGCTGAGACACAGCCCACATTTACATAATAATAATGATAGTAATAATGATAAGTTGGAAAAGGGTAGAATGCCTTCTCCAGGTCAGGGACGAGGTCCTGCCCCAAGTGGAGGAGTTCAAGTATCTCGGGGTCTTGTTCACGAGTGAGGGAAGGGTGGAGCGTGAGATCGATAGGTGGATTGGTGTTGAGTCTGCAGTGATGGGGGCGTTGTACCGGTCTGTTGTGGTGACGAGAGAGCTGAGCCGAAAGGCGAAGCTCTCAATTTACCGGTCGATCTACGTTCCTACCCTCACCTATGGTCACGAGCTTTGGGTAGTGACCAAAAGAACGAGATCGCGGATACAAGCGGCCGAAATGAGTTTTCTTCGCAGGGTGGCTGGGCTCTCCCTTAGAGATAGGGTGAGGAGCTCGGTCATCCGGGAGGGGCTCGGAGTAGACCCGCTGCTCCTCCACATCGAGAGGAGCCAGTTGAGGTGGCTCGGGCATCTGATTAGGATGCCTCCTGGACGCCTCCCTGGTGAGGTTTTCCGGGCACGTCCAACCAGGAGGAGACCCAAAGGAAGACCCAGGACACGCTGGAGAGATTATGTCTCTCGGCTGGCCTGGGAACGCCTTGGGATTCCCCCGGAGGAGCTGGCCCAAGTGGCTGGGGAGAGGGAGGTCTGGGGAGAGGGAGGTCTGGGCCTCTCTGCTTAGGCTGCTGCCCCCGCGACCCGACTCCGGATAAGCAGATGAAAATGGATGGATGGATGTATGGATAATAACAATAATAATAATAATATTGGTAATAATAATACCAATAAAAAATAATAATGATAATAATAATATTAATCTGGTCTTCAGGCATTTATGTCAACCTCAAGTGAACATAAACAAATCAGACTCCATCAGGTCATTCTTCATTTTAAAAAGATCTCACCTGCAGACGTCATTACTTCTAGATTATGTTAATTTGATCCTGTTTGGTCCAAACAAATCCTCCCTTACCCGCCTTCAGAAAGTCCAGAACGCTGCTGCACGCCTCTTAACCAACGGTCTCTATGCACGGAGCCGCGTGACGTATGTCTGGAAGAATCTCAGACGGCACGCCTTGGCCCGGTCCCTGTGAACGCTAGCCTGTGGTCTTTAGTTTGAAAATTATTACAACTAGTTCTGTTATGTTGTTTGTCATTGCTTTTTAACTTTGAGTTGTACGAGCGCGTGTGTGTGTTTGTACAAGATGACATCCAAGAGGACTAGGAGGAAACATAAATCCCTTTTCCATGGTGCTCTGTGGTGTAGAGCTAAACAAAGAGACAACTCTCCGTACATCATAACATTTGGTAACTCCAGTAAGCTCCGGGTGAACTCCAAACTCTCAGCCATGTCACTCAGCTTCACCAAGACTCCAACAACCAGACGTAGGACAGCGGTCTAATGTGGAATGCAGAAGTGGAGCGTGCATACAGACAGACGTAGTCACATCACGCCAATCCTCACCAACCTACAATGGCTGCTCGTGATCTACTGGGTGCGATTCAAGGTTCTAGTGCTTGTTTTCAAAACCCTTCATAATTCACGTATAACCATCACGCATACTTCAGAGGTGCTCTTTCCTGATGCGCCCACTCGGTCCTTGATAGTGATTTAAAACGGACACTAGGGGGTGTTAAGGCACGCCAAAACTGCCTAGTGTCCCTTTAAGGTCCAACCACAGAGTCAGGTCTGGACCGTTTCACAGCCTTGCTCTGCTGTGTTTGGATCATGGTTCTGTTTTATGACCCGTTTGGTCCAACCTCCAGCTGTCAGACAGATGGACTCACCTCTGACCCTAGGAGACTTTGCTCTACAGAGGAGTTCATGGTGGACTGGAGGAGCCCAGACCATCAGCCTCCAGCACCGTGCCGACAGCTGGGATCAGCTGTTTGTGCTTTCTCTCTACACATGGAGCAATGGGATTGGGATCTGTGGATCCAACGCAAATCTTGTGAGAGTGGGGGGGCCAAGAAACAACAGCGGGTTCTGAATTCGCTAGGAGATGGAGAACTCACCTGACAAAGTT
Organism: Aphyosemion australe; assembly: GCA_006937985.1. Lineage (NCBI taxonomy): Eukaryota > Metazoa > Chordata > Actinopteri > Cyprinodontiformes > Nothobranchiidae > Aphyosemion > Aphyosemion australe. The sequence goes on from SSNS01000253.1 coordinate 673,330, forward strand.
AACAGAAAGAGTTCTCCATATCAACCCGAGCCTGACCCAACCCAACCCGAGGCTGGGTCGGAGAGAGAGGAGAGGTGTGTATGTGAGAGGAGGCTGGGACAGCACCAACACAAGGCTGATGTTCTGAGTTTGCAGTCTGTCAACCAATCATCAGCATTTTCTCTACTTGCAAAAGTATCTTTTCACCATGTAGTCAGTCCATCATCTCCAGTTTGCTGCTAGAGATGTTAGATCTAGATATGGAGCAGAAAACCACTGACAACTCCAAAGAAGAGCAAAGAAAGGACAATTAGATGTATGGAAACAACATAGGTGTGTCATGGTCGTCAGAGTAACTGAACAGTGAGTGTAAAGGTCATTTTAGTCCCACGCAGGGCTCTACGTTATGGGTAAACATCGTCTGTTTGAAACCGTTTCAAATCCAGCTGTCATGTTTCAGGGAGAGGACGGTTCCACCTGCAGCCGTCCATCAACACACCTGTTATTATTCCACTTGAATGATAATGGAAATGACCTTTAACACAGCATCAGTTACTTCTCTGGGGGTCATTGTTCCTCCTGAGCGCTGTGTTAACACACGCCTGTATGCTCCAGAGCAGCAGAAGCTCCTGCTTTAGAAGATCTGATCAGCAGCTCCTGGATGATCCTGAACCTCCTAAACCAGGTGGAAGGATGGACTTTTCCCGTTTTGTCTTTATTACTGTCTGATAAATAATAACATGGTGGACAGTGTTTTAGTGCACTTGAGGTTCGAGTTTAATCATTTCTATTAAGTCCTTATGCATAAGACCCTCGTAAGACGTTGAACTTATTTTTCTCATGACTGCACCTTTGTAATAATAGAGCTAAATAACTGCAATATATCGTTAAAAAAATTCTTTTGGTTTTCTTTTATGATTTTTTTGAAATAATTTAGTAATTTTCTGCACAAAAAGAAGTCAAAGAGCAAATCTTTACTGAGATTTGTGGTAAAACTCATCAGCTGATGTGAACGAGAGTCAAACCTGATGCGGGTTCCAGTCCGAGTCAAAAATAATCACAGTGTCTGCAGACTGCAGGTTGAGGCCCAGACCTCCAGCCCTGGTGCTCAGGAGGAAGATAAAGTACTCAGACCCCGGCTCGTTGAACGTCTTCAGTAACATCCCTCTGTCCTCAGCCTTCGTTGTGCCTGCAGACAGAAGGGTGGAGGAAATGAGACGTGATCCAGATGTGGGCGGCCCAGAGGAACCCACCAGACTACCACCGGTAACCATGACAACTCACCATCCAGACGCAGATACTTGAAGCTGCGGTAAGCAAAGTAGTCTTCCATGATGGTCATGAGTGAGGTCATCTGGCAGAAGAGCAGCACCTTATGGTTTGAGGCTCTCAGCTTTGGCAGGATTCGATCCAACACCTCAAACTTTCCCGATGCTCGGTACAGATCAGCACTGGTGGACAGACACAGACAGACGGGTTACGGATGAGACCGTCTGGGAGACATTAGGACAAGTCTACAGGCTCTCACCCCTGGACGATCCCACCAGAGAATCCTAAATGTTCAGAGAAAGATTCCTGCAAAATTAAAACAGAACACATGAATTTTGGATCAGGTCTGAGCTTCCTGCTCAGGTGACGTCCTCCTGCTCAGGTGACGTCCTCCTGCTCAGGTGACGTCCACTTGCTCAGGTGACGTCCTCCTGCTCAGGTGACGTTCTCCTGCTCAGGTGACGTCCTCCTGTCAGGGTTACCTCAATCTGCTGGAACATGTAAGGGTGGTTACAGATCTTCCTCAGCTGCATGATGGTGTTCATCAGGGTCTTGGTGCCTCCTTTACCCTGGTGAGAACACATGAAGGTGAAGGACGTATTTATAGAGAAGATTTAGCAACAGAAATTTTTTAACTGCAGAGTTGAGAAAACTTTTCTGTGGAATCATCAAACATTAAAGTGGTTTCATGAACTAATAACTGATTCTGGCTCCACCTTCTTGTCTTTCTCTGATCCATCGGTGAGCAGGACCCCCTTGGCCTGCATGTGCCTGTACAGAACCCTCTGGAGAGCTGACATGTCACACTTGATGACGTACTCCACCTGAGGAGAGGAGCAGACCACAGGTCTTCATCAGCAGAGACAGGCTGGAGGAGCAGGGCTGGATCTGACGCAGCAGGAACTCCAAGATTCCTCGAAAAGGTTTCATTAGACTAAAAGTTTCAGGCTGTTCACATTCTGCTGTTTTGTTATGAAAGATCGTTTTAAGAAGAAGAAGAAAAAGAAATGATTTACATATACATATATGTAGTGCCTCTCAAGGTAAAAATCACCAGGTGCTTCACGAACAAAAATAAAAAAATATTTTTTAAAATGATCATAAAAAAGGGAAAAATTGAGAAGAAAAAATAAAAAAGAAAATTATCACAAGACCCTGAAAAAGCAGAATAGACAGAAACAGCAGCATGAAGAGAAGGTAGTGAGGAAGAGGAGGATGAAGAGGAGGTCCCACCAAAGCCAGCCTGAACAGGTGAGTCTCTAAAGGAGACCACTGATCTCAGGTAGAGAACATCCTTCACTTTTACTGGTTTAGCTGTTTGTCTTGTATTTTTTACCTGGAGTTAGGCGTCTTTAAACTATTTTTGAAGTATTTCGGCTCTAAAGACGTCATTAATTCCTCTCTCAGTGTGTTCACTAAGTGCTTCATTTCAGGCCATCAAAACTGTCCCTCAGTTATGAATCAGAATTGTTGTTTAAAACACAGACACATCACACGTCTGTGGCTCTGATAAAAACCCAAATCCGTGCCTTAGCTCAGGGCTATGTTGTGGGCGGACTGAGCGAGCGTAGGTGAGGCGACTCACCTGAGAGGTCTGTGACTTCAGCTCTTTCCTCATCAAACCGTCGGACTAAATCCAGACTAAATGTTCTCAACAGTAACGGTTCTGAGTGGTTTTGTTGCAGCACGTTTCTACTCAAGACGAAGCACAAATGAAAGTTTAATAAACCTACAGACTCTGACTAACTGAGCAGGTAAGTCCCTCATGTCTGACGTTACGGGCGTGATGTCTGTCTGTTTGCTGACATCAGTGACCTTTACCTTCTCTGGAAGCTGGGCCTCCACTTCCTTCTTTAATCTCCGTAGCAGGAAGGGGCGTAGCACTTTGTGTAAGCGGCGAATGATCAAGATCGTCTCTTCTTCATTAAGGTCCACCTAGCGAGGAAAACAGCACATTTGTCATGGGAACGCCTAAAATGTGTCTGCATGTGGATTTTCCTGCAGCTCCAGCTCACCTTCTCCCCCGTCATGGCAAAAGGGGCGTTAAACCACTGCTCAAATGTGCTGCAGCTCTTGAAGATGGTGGGCAGGAGGAAGTTGAGGAGCGCCCAGAGCTCAGGAAGTTTGTTCTGCAGCGGCGTTCCGGTCAGCAGGACCCGCCTTGGAGCAAGGTAGTGGGTGTTCAGGACCTGCGTCAGCTTACAGTGATGGTTCTTCATACGGTGGCCTTCATCTACAATCATGTACTTCCATCGTATCTGGAGAGAGACGCAGGAACAGCGAGTCATTACTGCTGCAGGCTCGCGCCTCGCTGCCCTAACCCTAACCCACACCACTTTGTCTTCAGGACTCAGGCTCACAACGTCCAGAAACACCTCAAGCAAAATGAAAATGTTACCAACAGCAGTGACGTGTTGTCATGGGAACATGTAGAGGGACAGTGCTGCATTATGAGTGCTTGTCTTCATGAAGCATCTCACCTTGGCCAGCACTTGTTTGTCCTTGATGATGTACTCGTAGGTGGTGAGTAAAACGTTAAACTTTCCGCTGCGCAGCTGAGGCACAAACGCTCTTCTAGCAGCAGGAGAGCCCTGGTAGCCACAGGAAAGAGAGTTCATGTGGACGAAACCCAACCAAACACCATATTCACCATTAAAACGGCTGCAAGTGGACACTCACCTTGTAGGACACTTTCACAACTGATGGGGCCCACTTGTCAAACTCATAGACCCAGTTAGATAAGGTCCTGTCAGAGAGAGCGGCTCTGATAACTCCACTCATAAACACTTCACGTTATTGAGGACGGACTTACGAGAGGGGCACGATGATGAGGTAGGGTCCGTTGAGCCGTTTGTGCTCCATGAGGTACGTGATGAGAGCGATAGTCTGGATGGTTTTACCCAGACCCATCTCATCAGCCAGGATCCCGTTTAGGTTGTTATTGTAAAGAGAAACCAGCCACTCCAGACCTTTGATCTGACAACAAAAACACGTCCTTTTGTAGAGTCCTGAGTCGATACAGTTCAACAATTTGTGTCTGAGAGGAGAAAATGTCCACGGCTGAGAGGAAAAGCGTTAGATGTGACCATCTAAAGTCTTTGCTTGGTGAGTACACATCCGGGGTTTCCCCCGGTTATAAAAGTGGTAGCAGCGAGCCGGCGCGGGAGAGGAGTGGAATACTGGAGCCGAGTCGAACCGAATGCACAGAGCGGTGCGTCTGGTGGTTTAATTATGTTTGTGGCGCTGCTACAGCTGATGTTATTATTGGGTGTTCTAGCGGTGCTTTTGTGAGGAAAAACCATTCAGGCGGTCCACCTTGGTAAATTAGTGCAGGAAAACTCTAACACATACACCTGAAAACATTTCTTACCTTTACTTTACCTCCTTGCATTGTTAGAATAACACCTTTTAATGTTTTGATGGTATGATGTCATTTCCTGTCATGTTATTAATATTACATCTCTAAGTGTTTTTCTCCCCAGAAGAAGCTACACTGGCGTTCTGCTGAGCTGTGGTGGCCTCATGGAGGGGGCCATCGGCTGGCACACTGCTGCCAACCACTGAACATTCTCCCTCTCCTGATATTACATCTTACTTTCTTTAACATAGAATGTGCTACTATTAGTTCACCTATTGAATTAATTATAGATTCACTCAGATAAAGACAATAAAGTTTCTCTTACTAAATAGAACTTCTACTAAGAAATCACAGTGTAGCCATAGAAACACTACTTGATCTATATGGTGTGTGTGTGTGTGTGTGTGGGTGTGTGTGTGGGTGTGCGTGTATATAGGAAACATTTTTACTGATTGGCTTAATGAACTGAACTGTATTGGAATGTTTACTTTGTGAAGTGCCTTGAGACGACTCTTGTCGTGATTTGGCGCTATAGAAATAAACTGAATTGAATTGAATTGAATTACAGCACATTATAGAGGTCTGTTTATTAATACTGAGACACAATTTCAAACTGTCAGAGTTCATTTAGATATTTTCCATCAATTATTGTTATTAAAACAATTATAAAAATAGTTTTATTGATCCAAAGTGTGAATCTTTCACATTTCTTTACAGTTTCATGTACGTGTAGCTAACATTCCCTTTACAGAAGGTAATACATACACACACACACACACACACACATATATATATATATATATATATATATATATATATATATATACTAGGGGTGGGACTTTATTAAAAAAATAATCTAATTAATTAGAGGCTTTGTAATTAATTAATCTTGATTAATCGCATTTTAATCATTCAAGAAAATTTGCCCTGAAAGCAATTTTTTAAATAAAAAATAATGAGACAGAGAATCAAACAATAGTCATTGACATTATTATTGTAAACACAAGCTCTTTTAATTTCTAAAAAAAATGCTTTTAAATTGTATTTCAATTCAAAACAGGAGAAAAAAAAATATCTATATATATATCACTGGCAAAGATAGGACAGACCTAAAGTACAATACTATTTTAAGTACCTTTTGATAATGGTATTGTCTTTATAAAAATAATAATAATAATAATAATAATAATAATAATAATAATAATGTGCAATTTGATTTGATTTAGCATCATTAGAGACAGAAATGAAGGCACAAACACATGAAGAGGGATTTCTGATCACTCATGTGATTGTAGTTCTAGTTGTGTTTGAAGCACATAGAAAAAGTTTACATGGTCTTGTAGCCGAGGCTCTGAGCTTTCTTTAGAGGGGCAGCTTGACTAGATTGATATTTAGGGCATGGGTTTTGCTGCTAAACTTCAACATCCCCCAATTGGGGGACCCTCGGGCTTAAAGGGTTAATTTTTAATGCATTATTTTTTTCTAATGAACTAATCATAATTAACGTGTTAAATTCCCACCCCTAATATATATATATATATATATATATATATATATATATATATATATATATATATATATATATATATATATATATATATAGTCGACTAAAATAGACTAAAACAAAGTGGACGACTAAATCATGACTAAAATGAAAAAGATTTATATTCCAAAGACTAAAACTAAAATGAACACTGCACCTGTTCCAGAGCGTCTCCTACCCACCCTTTTCAAGTCTTTTAATCCAGGTGTGGAGATCAACAAAAGGATGAAACGGTGAGTTTTGTGTCAAATGTCCTCTTTAACCCAAACCCTGCAGTTCTTTAGATGTTGTGTTTGGGTTTCTCTGGAACAGGGAGAGATTCGCTCACGTGGATCTTTTTTAATCCCTTTAAACCAAACCTAGGACGTAAATGTTCTGTTGTGTGCAGGAGTATTTACCTGATACTGTTTGAGCTGTCCATTTATCAGTAACGTGGACTGCTTATCCACCTTCTCCGTGACGGCGTGAGCCACAGCGTAATACGACTGGAGTCCTCGAGCAAACGCTGCTCCGCTGTACTCGTCATCCACGTCCTGTTTAGCGTTCCTGTGACCAACACAGCAGGTTTCACTGTGAGCAGGTGACAGTAACCCGGGCATCATCGAATGTGGTAAATATTAAACAAACATACTCAATGATATGTTGGACATCCACCTCGGACACGTCTTCACTGTCAGGATCTGTGATCTTCTTCTTGTCCTCCACTGGAGCTGCTGAAGGCTGAGGCTCCTCCTCTTCCTCCTGACAAACAACTCGTTTTGATTCAATTTCTCAAACAGGAACTACAAAGGTGGCTTTGAATAAAAGTGAAGAACACAACCCACCTCCTCCTCCTCTTCATCCTCACTGTCTTCACTGTCTGAGCGTGGAGCAACCTCATACCTGGACCGACACAAACACGCAGAAAACTATTTAAATGTTTATTTTTGCATGACTCGTGTCTGTTTATCTGTTTTAGGCCCTTTGTTGGCAGCATTATTAAACACACCTTTACAGAAACATCACCTTTACACCGAGACCTGCTGCTGGCTGCAGAGGAACCTTAAACCTGCTCCAGGGTGGGTTAAGGTCTGAGCTCTGGTGACTGATCCATGAGTGAAGATGACGTCTCGTGTCCCTGAACCATTTCAGCCACTGAATCCTGGAATATGCCCACGGCATCAGGAGGCAAAACTACTGGGATTCACTTTTGTTTTTCATCAGCTCAACGTCACCAAATGGTTAAAACTTTATGATCCTTGAGGATTTCTCCTTGTTATGTTCTTTCTGTGTTTCTTTTCAATCTCCATAGGTTTTGTCTTGTTTTGAATTGCTGACAGTTTCGGCCCTAGAGCGAGGCTCTGAAGATGTGTGACGCTGAAACTGTCAGCCATTCAAGGTAAAAAGCATTTCTATGCTGCGTTTTAAACTTGAGGATCTGTTTGACCACATTTCTACCTCACAGACGATGGATCCTCACGTTCCTTCCAGGTTTTAATGTTCACACTGGTGATGATGAGCTCCAATGTAGCCACAGCTGGCCTGGGGCACACTGACAGAGGCAAGGCAGCCATACTGAGGCGCCACCGGCCCCTCCAACCACCACCAGCTTTGATATGGGCGGAGCTTGGATTCCAACCAGCAACCCAGCTGTTCCAGGGTGAACTCCTAACCCCTGAGCCACTCTCAGCTCCCCCTCAGTATCTATAATGGCTTCTGAGCATGAAGATGGTCATCTCACCGATTCTGTTTATGTGTAAAACATGAACTCTTGTTCTCTACATGCAGCAGCGTGCATGAGCGTGAGCTGCACTCATATTTTCTCTTCCTCTCACCCAGGGTTCATCTCCAGCCAGGTCTCCAGCTGTCCAGCTTTGGGAGCGTCCACACCTGTTAGAATATTCCCACTGTCCACATGGATGACCTTCACAGGCAGGTCGCTCATCTGGCTCGTCTCATCCAGAGGCTGAAAGAGGAGGAGGAGGAGGAGGATGGCTCACTTTAAAACAGCAGCTGGCAGGAATACGACTCAACTGCTAATTAGCAGCTCACGCGTGATCAGTTCGACTGTTGAGATTTGTTTTCAGATCAAGTCTCTGAAAATAATTTTGGAGGAAGAAGCAACAAATTTATACCAGATTTTTAGACAGGAACAAGTCAAAGATTCATTATTTAAAGATGCAATATGTAAGAATGACACCCTGTGGTCAAATGTGGGTACTGCAGTCTCTTTCTCACTGCCGTTCCGTGAGTTTCATGGCTGTTGCCAGTTCCGGATCAGCACCAGAAGATTCTAGATGACAAGCGAAGACGAGTCACACACAGTTGATAAGCAGATAAATACACTGTCATATCTGGTGTTAGCACTCTTGGGTGTTTTACGGTAGGGAGCACTTACTACACTTATGGTCGTTTGTCTCCGGCATTAGACACAGTGTGGTTGTTTGTTGTCTTGCTGTTATAGTTCTGAACAACTCCTTTAAGGGTGAGTCACACCATGAGTGGAGTCTTACTTCGCACACACTTCCTGTAAGAAAAATGCGCCTAAAGGAGGCGTCGCCTGGCGGACTGAGAGAGCAGCACTGAGGCAGTGATTGACAGCACCCCAAGTACACACGAGCACACACACACACACACACACACACACACACACACGAGCACACACACAGCAGACTCAGGAGAACGAGGAAACAGAGAAGCTGCAGCAGGAGGGTTTTCTCTCCTCCACGATAGAAGAAAGGGGGGAGGAGGAGTTTTTTTAAGGAGGCGAGCGGCTCTGAGCCGTAACGTTTCATATCAGCAGGTGAGTGGTTGAGCCAGGTGAAGGTGCGGCTGAGACTCAGCTGGAGTCCAGTGCACTGCAGCCACGTAGTACGGTAGAGACAACGTCACCCTGCAGCTCTACAGCCATCAGCTGTGGCTGATTCTTCTTCTAAGCAAGAACTTGACCTCTCTTCACTGGCCTCCTTAAGAAGGAGCTAGTCACTGATTTGGGTGTGAAGTTGGATGCATCACTAAAGCTGGAGACTCACATTAATGGAGTTGTTGATCTTGCTTTTTTATCTTCGTCGTCTATCCAAGATCAAGCCTCTGGTGTCGTGGGCTCACTTGGAGACTGTAGTCCATTCTTTTATTACTTCACGTCTAGACTACAGCAACTCCCTTTACTCAGGAGTTAGCGAGGCTGCACTTGCGCGGCTCCAGCTTGTGCAAAACGCTGCTGCTAGATTCCTGACAGGCACCAGAAAGCGGGAGCACTAGCTTCCCGTCTCATTCAGGGTACGCTTTAAGATACGTGTCTTTGTTTACAAGTCTCTGCAGGGCCGGGCTCCGTGCTATTGTCTGATCTTCTCACTCGATATGTCCCATCACGTGCACTTAGGTCAGCACAGCAAGACTTGCTGGTCGTCCCACGAGCGAGGTGCTCGACCAGAGGAGGCGGGGCCTTCTCAGTTGTGGCCCCTAAGCTGTGGAATGACCTTCCACTCTCGGTCAGATGAGCACCCTCACTGCCGGTTTTTAAGAGTCGGATGAAGACTCACTTTTATACTGTGGCGTTCCCTCAGCACGTGAGTTAGCTAGATTTTTAGATAATTTAGCCAGTTCTTATTCATTGTTAATCTGTTTTTTACCAACATCTTTGGTTTTATCTCTTAATTTATATTTTGTGGGCCCTTGGTTGGGTCAATGATGTTTTAATTCTGTTGTGTGTGTTCAGCACTTTGGTTTGCCTTCTGGCTGTTGGAGCGTGCTTATAAATAAAGTTGATGATGATGATTTTAAATTAGTGTGGAGCAGAGTTTTAACCTGAAGATGGAGATAGAATTACAGTTTTGGGATGAAATTTTACATTTTAAGTAAGTTGCACTAAACTGTCAAACTAATGATTACACATGTCTACAGCACTATTAGACACTCATCTGTACAGGTTACCAGCTAAAACAGCTGATTTAGGTGTTACTGGCTCTTTACAGGAAGCAAAGCACCACGATTGACTCATTATTCACTTCACACACATTTCACTGTAACATCCAGTTGTTGGTAATTGAAAAAGTAGCTTGAGATATTTTTAGAGCTGACTATTTGCTTCTAATTCATCGTTAGCATTGTTAGCTCAACATTAGCTCAAAGTTAGCATCTATCCTGCTTCACCCGATATTAGAGTAAAACAAAAAGATGCCGTGGCTTCTTAAAGGAGTCATCACCTGAAATCTTCACTTTTCCACTTGAAAACATGTCTATAATGGCTTCCTAATGATTTTTCACTGGCTGAGAAGCCGATATTTAACATTGACGCGTTTGTTTAATCTTGCCTTCTTCAACCAGCTCACATGCACCCCACGAGCACGCGCACTCCAACACGAGAGTTTGAGCTCTGGCCTATATGACATCACAAATGTTGAATATAAACAAATATGAACCAGCAGCGAACAAACCAGCACAACAAAGCTCATTTCATAACGTGAAACACATAAATTATGTCTTACTGTTGACGACTCGTGTTATAATCCGTGTTATGGGAAACAAAACTCCGATCGGTGTGTGTATTCCATCTTCACAACAGCATAAGAGCCGATGCCTGGCTGTTAGCTTGCTTCTCTCCCAACTCAACAGCAAGCGAGGGCGCCATTACGCACGAGGCGAGGCTCGGGCTCGTACGTACACGGTTAGATCCCGTAGGTCACTGCCAGGTCGGGTTCAGTTATAACTTTTGTTATTTTGGAGCGAGACGCTGAAGCTGCTTCCTGCTTCCTTCCACCAATCAACGCGCCCCTCAGTCCCGCGCGCGTCCGACACAGCCGAAATATGGCGTGTGATCTCGTGAGAAAATATGCCCTTCACAATAAAGGATTAAACAATCACATTTTTTAGTTATTTTTCCAATACAATTTATTTTAATGGTCTAAAAGACTATAATAGGATGTAGATATCCACGGTATTATAGGTGATGACTCCTTTAAGGGTAAAAGAAATAACTTCTGGGTCGCTGGGTCCTGTTTACTGGCTTCGGTTCTTTGGACAACTTGGAGCTTTTTTCCTGCCGGTGTCAAATTAAAAATGCCTGCACTGCTGCGCTAGCGCGGCGCGGACTCAGTAACCTCACAAACTCAATGAGTTAAACAGTAACTACGTCCCTCTTTTGTTTTTAAAGGAGAAAAACTGACAACCCCCCAGCCGGCTGAGAATGAAATCAGTTTCAATATAAACGTCCTTCTAACATGATTGAGACGTTAGACTGTTTTTGATTATTTCACAGTAGAATTCTTACATATTGCACCTTTAATTATGAAAGTGGGTATTTTCATCTTTTGCTCCTGCGTGAGATACGTTGACTGACATTTCTACCTTTGTTACCAACAGTGGGGGTGATGTGGAACAACGTTTCATTGACTTTATTTAACTGTTTTATGTTAACTTGAGGAACAAGTTCTAAAGATGACCCATAAAACTGGTTTGCTTTGACAACTAGACTTCTTCTTCTTTTTCTGAATCCAAACACGATCTTCTACAGAAACATGATGCTCACCTCTCCATCAGGACCCAGAGCAGGAGTCTGACCCTCGGCGTTCTCCATCTGCATCAGTCACATTCATGTCAGCCTGGGACAACACCTGTCAGATTTTTAGTGTCAGTGTAAAATAATAACGCCACACCTTCTTCTTTTTCTTCTTCTTCTTCTTCTTCTCCTTGAGCGCCTGAGCAGCTTTGTGGGCTCGGACCAGCTCCGTGAGGTTGGCCACATACTCGTCGGTTTGCTGCAGCAGGTAGGCCAGGCGCTTGTCCTTCTTCTGGTCAATCAGCTTACGGTAACCCTCCTCATCTTCAGCCTGGGAGGAAGAGCAGACAGATGAAGAGGTGAGAGTTTAAATCCTGCTCAAAGTGTGTTGTGGATTCAGTCTTCTTACCATGAGCCTCCTCATTCTCTCTTTCTCAATGCGCTCATTCTCCTTCTTCTGCTCCCGCTCCGTGTTGGCGTGGTAGGTGGCCACAGCTTTGGTCAGTTTCTGAATTTTCCCCGTGACTGAACGGTGATACTCCTTAAAGTCTTTGGCATGCTGGAGGATGCTGTTGAGGTACTCCTGGGATTGGAAGATGAATGAGTAAAAGCAGCAGTTTTGATAAACCTCACAGACGGACGTTCACCTGATGTTTCTGTCTCCGTTTGCGCTCTTGTTCAATCTTCTGCTGTTTCTCTAGTTTCTCTGTGATGCGCGCTTCCCTTAGGGACTGACGTTTGCTTCGCTTGTAGGCCTTGGCATCGAGAGCGGTCTCTAACGCCGTGTCACGCCGCATGCACACCACCACCTCTTGACGCAGCTGTGGACACAGAAACATAAAGTGATCCTCACCAGAGAATCACCTCAAACACACTCACAGCTAAAGGAAAGGGCGTGTTACGGTTAAGAAGAAGAATTTAAACCTTTTGTTTCTGAATTAAAGTTAGAAAGAATTGTTGTTTTACTTTTGTAGACAGCCTCTGGTTGACAATTCTACAGGATCTATTACTTTGAAAAGTGTTCAGAAAGCTACGTACAACAGGTACGATTGTAGTGCTTTATAACTTTTAGACAGAAATGGGTGAAATATCCCTTTAAGACAGAAGGAGATGATGTCACGGTGCCTACCTGTCTCTGGAAGTTAAGCAGACGAAGGGCTTTGAGCTCTATGGTAGCTTTGGTACGTAGATCACCAGCCAGAGAACCTGGTAAGTTCTCTAACTCAGCAATTCGATGAGCGATACGAGCCTGTAACCTGGAGGAGCAACAACATCGAGGTAGGATGCTTCGTGTCTTTATCTGATTTTAGTCTATCTGGCAAAAGTTTATGTTATAAAAAAAAGCCCAGAAGCTTAGAAAACTCTCACTGCAATGCCCTGTGAGCAGGACAATCTACCAATAGGTTCACATCCCAAAGGTCTGCCGTACCTGTACTCCCTCTCCTGCAGAATCTCCACTGGGTCGAGGCCACAGGGCTTCTGAACGGGGGTGATGCGGTTCTGCTTGGCGTGGAAAGGCATTATGGGAGGAGGCTGTGCCGGCTGGCCGGGGGACTGGGTCTGTGGGGGCATAACGGGGGAGGCAGCCGGAGGAACTGAAGGGGGAGCAGGAGAGGGCCTCCCGGTGGGTTGAGGGGGGATCAGCTTTTGGGGTGCATTAGAGGGAGCAGCTGCATTCACCATGGGACCTGGAGGAAGGAGAAATCAAAGAAGTCTCAGTAATCAGAGTATGACGAGTATCACATCAGGCCAAGGTGGAGGATGTTTCTCTGATAGCGCCACCTACAGGTGGGAAACTACCTAAGCCCTTCGCAACACCTCTTCAATCACTATTCTCACAGTGTGTGTGTGTGTGTGTGTGTGTGTGTGTGTGTGTGTGTGTGTGTGTGTGTGTGTGTGTGTGTGTGTGTGTGTGTGTGTGTGTGTGTGTGTTCCTTGGTGGGGGTTGGATCCTGGGGGCCACTATCCTGCATGTTTTAGTTCTTTTCCTGCTCCAACACACTAGCCTAGTGAACTAGACCAATTCTTGCTTTGCAGAGTTTGGTCTAGGCACGCTTCATTGAAACCCTCGCAGCCCAAACCACTGCTGTGGCTGTCCAATCACAACTCGCTATAGTTTTGGTTGGGCCAATCACAGCGCTCTATATCATGGGCCAATCACAGAGCGGGAGTAGCCGATGACGTCAGCGCTGCGGACGCGAACCCAAGCAACATGGCGGAAACTCGGAAAACACGTTTGTTTGAAACGGCTTTGTCATCAACATTGGATTATTTAGACTCCAACGTGCGTAAGTCTGTCTGATATACTTAGCGGCTTCTTATTTTTATCAAACAAAGTAGTGCAATGTCCCAGTACACCTGATATTCACATGTTTCTATACAAAAACGACAGAAATCATTGAAGCTAGACGCTATTAAAGCCTCCCGCTTTTCCGTCGCCGTGATTACGTCATGTTGTTCGTCACTCTGATTGGTCCTAGCGCTATCCAATTGCGTGCTGACATTTTGAAAGACAACCGTAGATCCCGCCTCACGACTGAGAGCCGTCAATTGGGTCGTGGCCAGACTATATATTCACATGTATAGGATGGCTTGCCAGGCTACCAACACACCTGACTCAGTGGTTGATTCACCTGAGCAGAGCTTCAGGTGAATCAACCACTGAGTCAGGTGTGTTGGAGCAGAGAAACAACTAAAACATGCAGGGTACCGGCCCACCAGGACATGGTCTAAGGTAAATTCTTTGCTGGTTTTTGCTGCTTTTCAGCAAGTTTAGTCTGCAGACTTTTGTCTGTCTTTAAGTAGAAGCAGTAGTGGAATCTGTATTTATTTATTTTTGTGGCTCTGAAGGCGGTTGTAGCTTCTTCGTAACTCGCCATGTCTTTGCAGCTTTGTAACCAGCTTGAAAGCGCTGCTCAGCCTAGGTACTTCTGCAAACTGATGACTGACATCTGTACGTAAGCAGATGTCTAACGCTATTGGCTCATGCTGAGTGGTCGACAACTCAAATTGCATGGGGCTCTGTGGGACTGGGGAGGCCGTGGCAAATAAAATGAACTATTGCCTACATTATAGCACAGTACAGGACGGATCTCTAAAAGTCATAGATGATTCCTGAAAAAGGAAAAACTCCAGATTTCTGATAAAACCAACTGAATTTATCAGCTGTTAAGATCTTAAACTGGTTAAGCACGAGTAGTCCAGTACCGTTAATAAGCTAGGTTTCAACATAGGTTGTGTTTTGGAGTCTGACACCAGGACCACAAACCTTCAGGCCAGGATTTGGGGGGTCCATTTGGGTTTGGGTTCGGTCCTTGCATTCCAACTGGGGTCCCAGAGGGACCGGGGGGAGGCATGTTGGGACCCATCATCCCTACAACATCAGAAGGTAAACATCATCTCTGACCTAATGGTTGCTTTATAACACAGATCTTTTATATTTGACTGAAAAAATAAAAAGGCATTCTAGGTCAGTTGTTAGTTTCGTGAAGCTTTTGGACGGTTCTGTTAGTGACCATGTCTCACTTGACTGAACCAGATCATAACAGCTCACCGTGAGCTCGGATGTAGCCAGAGCCCATTGGCCCAGGTCCTGATCCTGGTCCTGCTGGTCCACTTCCTGGCCCTCCACCAGCTCCAGGGACCAGGCTGGTCATAGGCTGCTGCTGCATCCCTGGCATCGGCCTCTTTCCTTGGACAGCCATTTGGAGATGATCTGGAAGAGGTTGTCCCCGAGCCAGCATCTTATATGCCATGATCTGGGCTCTGAGTTGATGAAGCTGGTTCTGATTGAAGGGAGTTGGACCACCAGGACCAGCAGGGCCACCACTGTCAAGGCCAGAACCAAGACTTGTGACACTGGAGCCAAGACTGGGTCCAGGGCTTGGGCCTGGTCCAGAGCTACCTGGCGGTCCGGCTCTGGTATTAGTCCCTAAGGTGTGTTGATCTCCACTGGGGATGTCTAAAGAGGCTGAGGAAGAACCAGGACCAGCAGAAGAGGAGGAGGAGGAAGTAGATGGTATTAGAGGCCCAGACGGGGGCCCGTTTGAAGCAACAGGACTGGAGTGGTCAGAACCACCTAAAGGAGAGTGGTACCCTGGAGGACACAAACAAAACCACAAAGATAAAAAGAGCTCATCACCAGGGTCCTTCTTTAACTCTTTTAACACGTAAACATAAGCTTTTCACAAATGACTGGTTTCCATGAGAAGCTAACCTAGCCAGACGATGTCTGTACTTTCATTTTCCAACAAACAAACAACACAGCAAGCTTCTTGTTTCATTCCTGGTATAACAGTCAGGTGTATTTTCCAAAATGTCAAACCCATTTCTGCCTGCAACAAACCCAAACAATGAATCATTACCTAGCCCTGATTAAATCCCAGCAGACTGGGATTTTCAGGCTGGATCACACCGGTAATCCAGACAAACAGTCTTGTTCCAAACGTCCTTCATGCAGCAGGAGCAAAGCTAAAATAGAATTACCAGCTGTGTGGCTTCAACAGTTCCAAAGAGTCCAAAACCAGTGCTTCATACATGTTGGAGCTCGTTTTCTGCCACAGCGGTTCTGACCACATGACCTTAGGGTCCTTAGCTACACCTTCTTACACAACTAGAGTGGCTTAAGAGAAGCGTGTGGTGCTTGTTTACCTTGTGAGTGTTGGTCCAGAGGACTGGGCGGGGGGCCCATCCCACTGTGACCGCCCTGTCTCATAGACATTCCCTTCATCTGGCTGAAACGGCTCTCCTCACCCAGACTCTTCTCATGCATGCCCTCCATGGGCTGGAGGAGAAACCACACAAAGCTAAAATTAGTCTAAAGAATCTCTCTCTCTCTCTCTCTCTATATATATATATATATATAGATATATATATCTATATATATATAGATAGATGATAGATAGATAGATAGATAGATAGATAGATAGATAGATAGATAGATAGATAGATAGATAGATAGATAGATAGATAGATAGATAGATAGATAGATAGATAGATAGATATAAATTCCCATCTCCTCCTCCGTGGGTGGTCTCATCCTTCCAAGCTCGGGTCCTCTACCAGATCCTGGGAGCTTGAGGGTTCTTCAGTATCTTAGCTGATCCTAGAGCTGCTCTTTTCTGGACTGAGATGTCTGATGTTGTTTCTGGGATCTGCTTTAGCCACTGCTCCAGTTTGGGGGTCACTGCCCCGAGTGCCCCGATGACCACGGGCACCACTGATGTCTTCACTCTCCAGGCTTTCTCAAGTTCTTCTTTGAGGCCCTGGTGCTTCTCTAGTTTCTCATGTTCCTTTTTCCTGATGTTGCATCACTTGGTATTGCTACATCAACCACAACAGCTGTCCTCTGTTGTTTGTCCACCACCACAATGTCCGGGTGGTT
Source organism: Aphyosemion australe (assembly GCA_006937985.1). NCBI lineage: Eukaryota > Metazoa > Chordata > Actinopteri > Cyprinodontiformes > Nothobranchiidae > Aphyosemion > Aphyosemion australe. Next base: position 690,338 of record SSNS01000253.1, read on the forward strand.
CACCATCACCATTTTGGTCGGTCTGGATATGAAAGTCCCACAGGATCTTGGCTCGCTCGTTCTCTACCATCTTAGGGGGTGTTTCCTACTTTGACGTTGGGGCTTCCAGTCCATACTCTGCTCAGATGTTCCTGTACACTATGCCAGCCACTTGGTTGTGGCGTTCCATGAATGCTTTCCCTGCCAGCATCTTACACCCTGCAGTTATGTGGTGGATTGTCTCAGGGGCCTCTCTGCATAGCCTACACCTTGGGTCTGGTCTGGTGTGGTAGATCTTGGCCTCTGTTGCTCTGGTGTTCAGGGCCTGTTCCTGTGCAGCCATGATGAGTGCCTCTGTGCTGTCCTTTAGACCAGCTCTTTCTAGCCAATGGTAGGATTTCTTGATATCAGCCACTTCAGTTATCTGTCGGTGGAACATCCCATGTAGGGTTTGTCCTCCCATGATGGTATTTCCAGCACCTCCTCCTCTGTTCTCCATTGTCTGAGACATTCACTGAGCACGTCATCTGTTGGGGCCTTGTCCTTGATGTACTTGGATGTTTCATCCTGGACAGTGGCTCTCACACTCACTAGTCCTTGGCCTCCTTCCTTACAGCTAGTGTACAGTCTGGGTGCTGGACGTGGAACCCTCCATGCATGGTTAGGAGCTTCCATGTCTTAACATCTGTGGTCTGTATTTCTTCCTTTGGCCAGCTTATTATTTCTGCAGGATATCTGATTACTGGCAGGGCGTAGCTGTTTATTGCCCAGATCTTGTTCTTGCCACTGAGCTGACTTCTTAGGACTTGCCTTACTCTACAATGGCCTCCACAGTCACCAGATCTCAGTCCAGTCCAGAATCTTTGGGGTGTGGTGGAAAGGGAGGTTCTCTTCATGGATGGAGGAGCAGATGTTGTCATGTCAGGATGGACCAGAACCTCCATGGAAAGTTTACCAGTGTGCTTGGTATTGTATACCGCACAATGCAAATGTAAGGACATAGCAAGATACTAAAGATTATAAATAAACAAAATAAAGGTCAAATGCGGGAGAAAAACGCTGGAGTCACTCCAGGTAAACTAGTTATCCAGATAAAACCTTTTAACTTAGTCTGACGGAGTTTCTAAAATCAGCAGAAACAGCTGCAGTAGAACAAGGACGTGGGAATCATGATGCAGCACTGAGGAACCCGATAAGGTGTCTACAGGCCTTGTCTCCAAATAGCACAAATCAATCAAATCAAATAAAAATCTGCTGCCATCTTTTTTATTGCAAATGCACATATAACCCACTTAGCAGAAATAGTTGGCAGGAATACCATTTCTCAAAGGTTTGCTACTTTTATATTTTTTGCATGTAGTTTATTGGAAGCATTTGCAATGCTAATAAAGAAAATAGCAAAATCAATAAATTTGCAATATGTTGTGCAGCTCTACAACCTACCAAATAAATAAATAAATAAATAAATAAATAAAGCCCATCAAGACCAGGTACTTAACCCAAAGCTGGTAAAGCATTCATTGGGCAAATGACACAAAGAACAACCTGCAACAAAACAGCGGGGAGACAGTGGTGGAGGAGAAAAGTGACTGCCCTGTAACTGGAGGGTTGCAGGTTCTAGCCCTGTCTGTCACTGTCGTTGTGTCCTTGGGCAAGAAACTTAACCCACCTTGCCTGCTGGTGGTAGTCAGAGGGAATAGTGGTGTCTGTCCTCTGTCAGTGCTCCCCAGGGCAGCTGTGGCTATGATGTAGCTCATCAGCACCAGCGTATGAATGTGTGTGTGTGGGTAAATTACTGGTTGTGTTGTAAAGCACTTTGGGGGGGGGTTAGAACCCCTGAAGCTGCTGTATCAAATACAGGCCATTTAATGGAGTAGCTGACCACAGTTTATCATACAGAATCCACTTTTTGGAGCTTTTGACCTTTTTCTAGTGTTATTTCCCCAAAGCAGTTTTTGGTTTCACGCATGCATTCTGCTCTCTGAGCTTCCCTTCAGCGCTGCTATTGCAAACGGCTGGATGGGTTAGCGTGGGTTAGGGTTAGCGTGGAAGGAAAGTGATGTTTTGTAATGGTTATGTTAATCACATGATCATAATCATAAAGAGCTGTACTTTCCTTCATCAAAAACAAACAACTTCAGACAGCAAGAATAAAAGTCTGGCAAAGCTCCAGGATGTCCACGAATTCAGACGTTTATCCCTGAAATTAACCCAGAAGTTCTTAAAATCATAAACAGTTATGCCATCATGTGTTTGTGGGCAGCTACTGAATAAACATCAAAGACAATTTATTATTATTTATTTCTCTGAGGCAACATAGGTTGTACTTTCATATAAAGTAACACTAATGAATAATAATAATAATAATAAAGTAATTATGTCTAAATTTATAGTAAATCTTTATAATTTAAGATTAGTTTTTTATTTTGTGAACATTTTCCAGTCTATTTCATTGCGTGCATCAATAAAGACTAACAGGTGTTCTTACCACCAGCAGGTAAAAGGGTTAAATCCACAAAATGCAACTGTTGAATTGGGATGTTTGGAAAATGAACCAGTAAAAGAAATCATCAATAAATAATAGGAACATGTGTTTGATGTTGGAGAGAAACATTTAAATTTGCAGGATAATGGCCCTGGAGGCCAGGGACCAGACATCACTGACCCAGAGGACATGTCTCATGATGGGGGGTCTCAGGAGGACTGCTGGTGTGAAGTCCTTACTTTGTGCAGAGGGTGCATGTTATCCGGGCCGTATCCCGATGGCCCCGGCTGGGAGAGTCCAGAGGGAGGAGGACCGGGGCTGGGGCCCATTATGCTGTGAGAGGAGCCTGGGGAGGGGCCGGGGCTGGGGCCCAGCATAGCACTGGGAGAGGGACCCGGACCGGGGGATGGCCCGGGGCGGGGGGTGCCCCCCATGGGAGGATCAGGTGTTGACATCGCCTTGGATCTCCTGCTCCTTGATGAGCAGCAGGGACCTGAGACAAAAGGAGCAGAGAGAGAATTTCTGGTGTTTTAATCTGCACCAGAGCTGGTTCTGGTTCAGCCATAATAATATTTATAAAATATGATGTCAGATATTTAGGTGCTATTGCACCTTACTATTAAATTATAGGGTCTAATTTTTGCAGGGCGAATTTAGTGGAACGCCTTTCTGTGGAGTCTCCATCCTCCTGCTGCGCTGCACCAAATCCCCGTTGGGCCATCAGCCGGAGGACCGCTCCGCTCCGCTCCACCTGATACCGGCGCGGGGAAATCCTCTAAATTATGCACATGAGCCCTGCTGCTGAGAACCTGCTCAGTCCTTCCAAAGTGAGCCTAGTGAAACATAAAAAGGGGGAATGGCGGACCGTGCTTGTGCGACTGACCTACCGGCATCCTCAGGACCCGGAGTCCCGGCCCAGCCGCTGCGCTCCTGAGCCCAAATTCGGCCGAGATGGATAAAGACGCTGCGGCTGCAGCAATTAGCCTACTCACCCTGTTTGTAATCCGCCTTCGAGCGTTGATTTGTTTCACCTACGTGGCTCGAGCGCCCCCCTCCACCGCTCCTATGACCGAATGTCTAGTCACAGCCGGTCGGCACTGCGCATGCGCGCGCAGCGACAGCACGGTTCGAGCCTCAACCCCCCACCCCCCAAAAACCAGATTCTGCTCCAAAATCAGGACAATTAAATAAACAGCAACAAGGAGAAAATTAACACATAAAGACAATGTGGACATGATTAATCACCATGGCAACCAAGTGCTTTTACTGTGGTAAATCAGATTAAAACATCCACAGATATTAAAACAACAGGAATGTGAGACTTCATTTGACCTTTTTTAGTATAAAAACTAAACATGACTGCAAATTCCAGTCTGACAACTTACGGACAGGAAAACACAATCAGATAATAAACTGAATCTCTGGGGTTTCCTCTGATAACTAGAGCAGATCTGTTCTCATCCACCAGTGTCGTTGCATTGATGTTGCTTCAGAACGTCTTTAAAATCACAGCTGTGGTTTATTTAGTTTGTTTAGTCTATGAGGAGTAAATTCTAAGTTTACTGTCTGTTCAGTGGGCGACCATCATTATCAAAAGGAAGAAACAAAAATGATCCCAGCAGCCCTCTGCTGCAGCTCCATGGAGGGTGCATACACCTGACTATAGCATTTAAAGGTGGAGATGTTTTTCTGGAGCATTTTTGCCACATTGCTTGAAATGCTCTTCATGTACCCCATGGTGGTTGAAATCCTCCCTGGGCGAGACCCCCTCTGAGCCTCCATGTCCAGGGAGTGGCCTGGGGTAGCACACGCCACCCTTGAAATCTGATTGGCCACCCCAATGAGTTCCATTTAAATTGACTTTACATTGTCCACAAAAGGCTTAGGGTTAAAAACCCCAAGCATGCACCTTTAACACTGGTTTCTACCCCAGCCTAGAACATTTCTGTATTCTTGTTATTCTTTATTATTTTTTCATATTAACATAAATAGCATTTAGAGTCCTGGTCCCACTCCAGTTGGTGGCAGTAATGCACCAAGAGGTTGCTTGCTAACCACCAAAAAACAGATATCATAGGAGCTGACTGACTCATACGTCCCCCCCATGCACACCACCAGAGAGACGGAGCTATTCCAGGGATGAATTGTCGTCCCAGTCCACCCTTTGGTAGGGAAACGCATTTCAACGGCAGAACCGAAAGCAATACTGACCCAACACCGGTGCACAGTACGGTCAGAGGGACTGGACTGTGTGGGTGTTAAAACACACACATCCCCACAGGTGAGACGCCCATGAATGTGCATTATATGGAAGAAAGTCATGGTGTGACTGACTTTAGCCATGTGAGACAGTGGACTCCACCCCCCAGTCGTTTAATCTGGGAGAGATCAAGAGGTGAACTGTCCCCTGCATCCCTCCCCACTCTCTTTCTCACACTCACACACAGGTTCAGCACACCTGCATAAGGCTGCTATGATAGCCGCGGTGCCTCTCGGCCTGTTAAGAATGCAGTATTTTCAGGGTTGGGTCCACTCCCATCTACTGTGTCCCTCACGTCAGCTTCGCCGGAATTGAACCATTAACAGGGTCTGCATGTCAGCTGTTCAGGTGGAACCTGAGGGGTCAACATGTGCTAGTGCACATGTAGAAAACACTACGGTGGTGTCATGTATGCAGGCAGGAAGGAACACGTTCCCTCCCTCTGCCAAATCTAACTCACACGTTGCTACAGTGGTGGAATTTGAATCTTCTGTTGCTCAGAGCAGCATACGTCCCTGGCTGCCTGAACCACGGGGCGGATCTACTCTCCAGCAGCGGCCCTCTGGAGAGGGGCTAGCGGCTTCACCCACTAGTGACCCAGATCTGGGAGAGGTTAAGATGAGCAGAACCTGTTTGCCTCGAGAGCAAACATGCAATGTCCCCTATTCTTCTCCATGACAGACCAAGATGCTCCAATGGGCATGGACGTGCTGGCACATTCATTGCCCCCAGTAGCCCACAAAGTCCTGGTACCCAGAGGTAGTCAGACTAATGGTAGGTCCACCTTGGCGGTTCCCCATCAGACATGACCTTCTGTCTCAAGCGGAGGGCGAGGTGTTGCACCCTTGTCCGAACTTATGGAGTCTGCATGTTACCTGCTGAAAAGTCCAACCTACTAGCCAGGGCTCTCCATTCGGGGGGGTTGCCATGATTCAGAGCTCAAAAGCGTGTTCTACTAGCAGCTTGTGTAAGTAGAGGGCTTTTGAGCAGTGGTGTCAACCCAGAACCATGGTTCCTTCGTGGAGCTCTATTGTGGACGTTCTAACGTTTCTGCAGGGGTTGCTGGACAAGGGCTCGTCCTTCTCCACTTTAAGCTTTATTTGGCAGTCATTTCTGCTTGTTATACGACTCTTAATGCAGTTTCTTCTGGTGTTCACTCTTTAGCTGTGCAGTTTTTGAGAGAAGTTTGCAAACTAAGACAAATGATAAAATAACCTGTTATTAGGCCTTCTGTCCCTTCGTGGGACCTGATAATGGTGCTGGAAGCCCTTTGTGGCCCCCATTGGAGCCCATTAGGCATGTTTCTACTACCAAAACTTCAGGGTAATTTTTACCAGGCATGCGTGTCTCCATGTCGCCAGAGTACCTGAACAGGTGTAGGTACTTGGAAAGGCCCGGTGGAGCAGACGTTGTCCAAAACGACCGGCATTACTAAAATTAGACTTGCTTGTGAAGCAGAATGGAAGCACAAACGAATAAGCACCGATCACGCTGCTTTAAAATCGCTGTTACTAAACTCCCACCGAAAAACACAACGTAGTTTACGGGGCTTTGTTGTCTCATGAAGCGCCGTAAAAAACGGAGCCTTTTCTGGTCATTGAACACCACATTTTACACACTGCTGCTCTTCCGGTCCTCTGAATGGATTAAATTATGATGTACTTTGTCAGAATAAAACTTTTAATGTTACTGTGGATTAGGGCTGCACGATATTAGGAAAACCTGCGATAGGCGATAACAGTGCTTAATATTGCGATATCGATATTACTTGCGATAAATGAACAAATACTTAAATCTGCAGTTTTTGTATATATACTTTAGACACACCACTCCATCCTCTATCATTAGTATTAATACAGTAACAAAATGAAATCACGCAAGTTCACATTACATTTCTAGAGCCCAGTATATAGATCTATATGGTTGCGTTGGCGGTGACAGCGGAGATTTGTCGTGTTTCCCCTGATGGTTGCCACAAGTGTTTGGCATGTCTTGCAAAGTACTTGTGTTTGTTGAACACAAGTACTTTGAAATAATATTCATGCTGTTTGAATTATGAGTTCTTTCTCGCTAACATTTTCCACACACGTCTTACCTTCAGTCATTGCGACGCTCTCTAAGCTAACTCAGGTGTTTGCTAGCCATCCAAATGAAGTGCCGTCCACCTAGGCACCAAGGCATCTAACCTATAAGAACCCAACTGATTGGCCAAGGGCTCTATCTGATATGTCAAAAACTTCATGCTTCCATTTGATTGAAAAAATTCATTATGTGTAGCAAAAATCTGAGATGACCATTATTTGTGATATTTTTCTGTTTTTGCGATATGCCTATTGCCTATGCTGATATTGCGATAACGATAAATTATCGATATATTGTGCAGCCCTACTGTGGATGCTTTTGTCTCTGATCAGTGACATCACTCTCTGCAGAAGCAGTCGTGCTATGCTGACATCTGTGCAAAGTCCTGAAAGGGCTGAATTGGAGACAACAGCTGAGAGGACCAGGCCATCATGTCTCCTGCTCAATTCCCCCTCCTATAATTTACCCTGTTCTCGTTTGTAAAGCGTCTTTGAGTGTCCTAAAAAGCGCTACATAAGTTTGATGTATTATTATTATTATTATGAAGATTTTCATCTCAGTCTACCAGTGAGTATCTTCTGGTTAGATGTAAAAACATCGTTTTTATATATTGTGTGTGTTTGCTGGAGATTTAAACGTAAGCTCATCCTACTTCTTTACGTCTACAGGAGGATGCTGGTGTTGTAGGTGTCCAAGAGGAGTTGGCTGTGGAGGTGATGAAGATTTAGCTGCTGGCCAACAGAGACGGGTCTTCAGGAGCCGGAGTTAAGGACCATGGTCAGCGCCCCCCCTGCTTCCCAGAGTCAGCACCTAGGACAGAGGCCCACCAGATTTGGGCTTCCGCCCTCACAAACTCCAGCAACCTCTGCACAGCTGCGCCCGACTGCCAGATCAGACTTGGTCTGAAACAGAGAGGGGGGCTCGGATCTGTGCCGACGACGTCCCCGTCTCTGTTGTAGCTTTGGCTTTTTGTGTCAGGCTAATGCATTTCAACAGAAGAGGATTGTTGACTTGACAAAAGAAAAAGCTGCTTTGAAACTCACTACTGTGATGTAGAGGTGGCGTGTGAATGCTTTTATATAAATGACCCTTTTGAAAGGGGCAAAAATTTACCCTGAAGTTCCAACAATGGAAACACGCCTCTGGAGTCAGCTGATGTGAAGTTTGTCTTATGAGACGGCCCTGGCCTCGGCTAAGCGGGCGGGGGAGCTTCATGCACTCTGTGCCTCCAGTTTTCACTGGATGGGTCAAAGGTCAGCCTGAGCCCCAGGTCATCCCGCTGGTCCTCGGTAGGACCACAGAGCCTTTAACCGTTCTCCTTATGGCTCTGAGGAGCGGAGGATGTTGCATTGTTTGTGCCTGGCTCATGCTTTTATGTATGTGTTAGGGTTGACAATTCAATTCAGTTTATTTATATAGCGCCAAATCACGACAAGAGTCGTCTCAAGGCACTTCACAAAGTAAACATTCCAAGGTTGAAGTTTTGTGGAAGCAAAGCCTTTCTTATTGGATAATGGAGGCCATTTCACTGTGGTACAGTACCAAGGGCCTTCAGCTGCCCCAAGGGGCACAAATATGAGATACAAATTATTTTTTTATTAGAGTGGCAGGTGTGGGCTTCCATAGATAATTTCACTGTAGAATTCTTACGTATTGCTCCTTTAATGCAACATTCTGACTGCAGTTGCTTTCAAAACCACAGAATTCCAGCGTTTGAAAGTAAACGGTATTAACAAAGCAGTGACAGTAGTGGTGCACCTCGCTCGCAGCAGCTTTTATATACAAAAACAGAGAATCAAACATGTCAGTGCAAACACCACCAGCCCAGCCCAGTAGAAACACACTCTCTCTATATGATTAAACTACTGTTTGGGGGTTTACTTCGTCAGCAGGCTGGTTGCTACAGTGAAGATAAAGACTCACTCAGCCCAGCAGGAGGGACGTAACAGTGGAAATCCGGGAGGTTTAGTTAAACGTAAGTGTGTTAATCTAAGAGAAAGGGTTTAAACTCAATTTACAGCTGTTCAACACTCTAAACAATAAAAACCAGAAGCTTTAGGGTGGTCTGACACCTCCTGCTGCTATAAACATCAGCACAACTAAAGACAAATAAATTACACTAACCCGGCATTCACGTGGACATGAACCTGATAAAGAAGGAAAACGATAGGATGTACAGCAGATGGGATTCTACACAGCAACAATATCAGGCAGCAGCGGAGCTGACCAGGAGGGTTGTCAGGTTTTTGTGTGACTGAACACTGGAAGTGCTTCAGACGTTCCCAGCGCTGTAACGTAGCCAGAAGCCACAGTTAGACCACAGCGTTCGCTCCATGTAGAGGTAACATCATCTATGCAGCAGGACATCAGACCAGGAGCTGTGCACCATCAAGCTTTTCCTTTTGAAGGAGCAATAAAAAAACAGTACATGTCTGAGGCTGCCACCTGCAGGGAGCAGGTGAGAGAACGTTCTCATCAGGTCACAGGAAGACAAACTCATCGCTGTTTCTTCTGCTCGGTTTTCCTGGAGGCAGGATGTGGACGGGGCCTCTGCTGGGGCTGCTGCTGTGGCCCTCAAGGCCATAGTCCAGACTCTGGCCCTCAACAAAGGTAAAGATGGGGTACTTCTCCTTGGAGGATGACAGAGCCTGGGAGGAAAAACCCATCAGTCAATTCAGTTTATTTCTATAGCGTCAAATCACGACAAGAGTCGTCTCAAGGCTCTTCACAAAGTAAACATTCCAGTACAGTTCAGTTCATTAAGCCAATCAGTAAAAGTTTCCTATATAAGGAACCCAGCAGATTGCATCAACACACTGACTAGTGTCATTGTGTTGGTACAATCCTCATACTAAGCAAGCATGTAGCGACAGTGGGAAGGAAAACTCCCTTTTAACAGGACACCAGAATGTGATCCAGTACTCACATGTAGCTTCACTGCACTAGAACACATTTAATAACAGTCCTGATCACAAGACCACTTAAATAACCAAAAATCATGTCTGCATGGTTGGATCTTAAAGGGCCCAAGCGGAGCCTCAATGTGCAGCAAGAAGAGATGAGTGAGACGAAACTATTTCTGAGCAACAACTTATTTCTAGTTTACATGTAAATTATTATTATTTATTTATTGTTTCGTCTCACTCCCATTTCTTCTGTTGCATGAAGATCTGCTTGGACCCTTGTTAAAATCCATCCATGCAAAATATAATTTATGGTCATTTTCAAGTGGTCTTAAGCATTTGATCAGGACTGTATTAATTATAATAACTGTGATATAATAACACAGCAGAACAAATCCTCAAACTTCAGTTTCTTCCTGAAACATTCATTCATAAAACCAGCGATGCACGTGAAAAATGACAGAAACAGCTCCTTTATGACAGAAGTTCTAATGTTGACAAATGGAAATATGAGGGTTAAGCCTGTGACAATATCACTTCAATATTTCAATTGGTCCTAATGCAGAAGTAATTTGTCAGAATATCCAGGTTTCAGAACCGAGACCAGCCCTGCTTCAGGGGGAGGAGTGGGCTACTGTCTCCCAGTAAAAATCTTGACATTGACCAAACTGCAGCTGAGACAGGGAAATGCATGAATGCAGCCAAAAAAAGGGTTTGGGGTATTTCTCATGAGGAAATGACAATATCACACGGTAAAAAGCTCCAAAAAGTGGATTTTCTTTAAAGACCCGACCCACAGTGGTGTGAAAAGCCTCACCATGCTAACAGCAGAACACAGAGACTCAAAGTCCTTCTTGTTCTTGGCGTAGAAGCCGATGGTACAGCTGGGGTCCATGCGGTTGAAGGGCATCTTTTTAGGAGAGCTGCAGTGGAACGACTGCAGAGTAATTAAAGGACAAGTGTTACACAACAAAAGGTCAACACATCAATACATGACTGTTCACAGCCTGAACGGGGAAACACTATTGACTGTTCAAGTCCACTAGAGGGATGACTGTTCAGATGAAATGTGGGGGAGATAACAAACCTCTGGGGAGACGTGGGCCTGAGTGACGTCGACGACCGGCTGGCAGAGGTGAGGGTCCAGGTAGAGGAGCTGCTCATCTGACAGAAACAGAACAAGTCAGTCAAGCTGCCCCACTGTCTTTTCTGGGACTTATCCACAGAACATGAAGCAGATGCTTCTCACCTTGGAAGCCAATGAAGTAAAGGGAGTGCTTTGGTTTCCCTCCAATGATTCCAATGCAGCAATCCAGCTTTAGGATGTTCTGGGAACAAACATGAGTGTTTTCAGACAGAAAGCCTGAATCTACAGCATTGTTCTCCAGTCCTGGTCCACCATCCAGCATGTTTTAGTCGTTTCTCTGCTCCCACTCACCTGATCTGCAGGTCATGAAGCTCTGCAGAAGGCAACACTGATTCAAATCAGGTGTGTTGGAGCAGAAAAACAACTAAGACATGCGGGATAGGGACCCTGAGGAGCAGGATTGGACAGCAGTGCTCTAAAGGCAGAGGTGGGTGGATCAGAGAGCAGACATTACCTTAACACATTCGATGTAGGATGGATTGAGGGCTTCTCCTCCGAGTCGGACAGGAACCAGGATGATGACAGACTTCCAGGGTTGGCAGGAAGGATCTCTGGGATTCTGACTTAGTGACAGATCACAGAGACGCACCACGTCCTCTTTGTACACTGGCAGGCACACACAAACGACGAGGAAGGGAAGCAGGTGTTTAGTCTAACAGTCGAATCTCATAAACCCCTAAAACTCAACTACCTGTAATTCTCACCTGTGCAGTCCTGAGCCACGTACACAGCCAGGTTTTGGCCCACAGAGGCTTTAGATACCGCTTTCCTAGAAAAAAGAAGAGGCAACGTTAAAATCCCCCACCTCTCCAGGTGTGAGCAACACCAGTAACCACTGAAGCCATGCTAGTAGAGATCACTCACCTCAGTATGTGTGCCACTATGGAGGGACCGTACCAGTCACCAGCCTTCTTCCCTGAACCTTTGCCGATTTCCACCAGCTGATGAACACCAAAAGGTGTTGGAGGCTGATCTCCAAACCAGCTGAGGAGCTTGTAGTGGGTGGGCTCTGCCTGCTGGTCCCTGGCAGACTCAGGTCTGCTCCTCTGGCTGCATTTGGGGGCCTGACCGCTTGTCTGGGATTTCTCAGGGGTGCCGGATCCACGTGGAGAGCCAAAGGAAGGAATGGGGATGCCTCCAGCCCGTACTGGGGAGCGTGGTCGGAACACCTCGAAGTCCACATCGGTTAGCTGGTGAGCGTCTGGCCAAACCCAGTCTACAGGTCAGAAAAAGGATTTAATCTAGTAAATTAGAGCGGCTTCATCACCTCACCTGAAGCATCTTATTACAGAAAAATCCTTGATGTTTCATTTAAACCACATTAAATCACTACAGAGTGGTTTGTAAACGCTGTACTAACATCAACCAACCCATCAGAAGATGCTGATGAGGTCACAAACTGGCTCTAGCAGCAGGAAAACAGAGAGAGACAGACACTCACCTCTGGGCATCAGATGGACCACCAGCCCCTGTGCCAGCAGCATCTGGCCACTGCGAAGCATGCAGCCCCACCCACAGTCAGTGGTCCAGGTGGAGCCCTCCAGCTGAGGAAACTCCCTCCGGTAGGTCAACCAGATCCTGGATACAAACGCTCCGCGGAATCTCTCCACCTCATCTGAGAGGAAAGAAGGGAAAGAGTTCATTCTAGTGCACCATGTTCCTAACGAGCTGTTTAGTTTCTCGTGTGAAGCCAAAGAGGCTGTAGAGAGGAGGAGAGGTTTAACCACGGCGGTAAACCCAAACCCACATCCCAGAGATGCTTTTGCCTCTCTGCCACAGGAGAGAAAAGGCTGACGTGGTTTTACCTTCGCTGTTGAGCAGATACGAGTGTCCCAGGATGGTGACAGGAGAGGTTTTGTTGAAAGAGGTTTTAGTCTTAACAGTCCAGCCTGGAGTTAAAAAAGAAAAACGTTGTTTATGAATTACAGCTGAGCGTGATTTGGTCTGAAGTCTGTGAATCGTTACCATATTTGACATTATTCCAGGCAGACATGAGTTTAGCTTTGAGCTTGTCCATCTCATCCGGCTCTTCAGCTGCTTCTCTGCTGCCTGCGTCTGACAGCGGGGGTGGCCTGGGACCCAGGCTGCCCTGTCGCTCCAGCGGCTGCTGCCGCCGACTCTCCACCCGCTCATCCAGC
>SSNS01000253.1:708331-740733 GCA_006937985.1 Aphyosemion australe
CAACCGTCCTGGGGTGGTCTGACAGAAGCGAGGCAGCATTGTTGCGCCATCGGCCCCTCTGACCACCACCAACAGAGGCAATTCGGGTTAAGTGTCTTGCCCAAGGACACAACGACGGCGACAGACTGAGTGGGACGTGAACCCGCGACCTTTCGATTGCGGTGCGTCCACTTAACTCCTATGCCACCGTCGCCCCATATGTATATGTGTTTTTGTAATTGTGTATATTTTTATGTGTATGTGTATATGTCTATATGTATTTGAATGTCTATTTGTTGATATATGTGTATGTGTACATGTATATCTGTATTTGTATATGTGTATTTATATAATATGTGTATTTGTATATGTGTATATGTATAAGTGGGCTGCCACCTTATCGTGGTGGAGGGGTTTGAGTGTCCCAATGATCCTAGGAGCTAAGTTGTCTGAGGCTTTATGCCTCTGGTAGGGTCACCCATGGCAAACAGGTCCTAGGTGAGGGATCAGACAAAGTGCAGCCCAAAGACCCCTTATGATGATTACAATAAATGGAATCAGTGTTCCCTCGCTCGGACACGGGTCACCGGGGCCCCCCTCTGGAGTCAGGCCTGGAGTTGGGGCACGCTGGCGAGCGCCTGGTGGCCGGGCTTTCACCCATGGAGCCCAGCCGGGCACAGCCCGAAGAGGAGACGTGGGTCCCCCTTCCCATGGGCCCACCACCCGTGGGAGGGGCCAAAGGGGTCGGGTGCAATGTGCAAAGGGTGGTAGCCGAAGGCGGTGACCTTGGCGGTCTGATCCTCGGCTACAGAAGCTAGCTCTTGGTACGTGGAATCTCACCTCTCTGGTGGGGAAAGAGCCGGAGTTGGTGTGTGAGGTTGAGAGGTTCCAACTAGATATAGTTGGACTCACCTCAACGCATGGCTCTGGCTCTGGAACCAGTTTCCTTAAGAGGGGTTGGACTCTCTACCACTCTGGAGTTGCTCCCACTGAGAGGCGCCGAGCAGGGGTGGGCATACTTCTTGCCCCCCATCTTGGTGCCTGTACGTTGGGGTTTACCCCGGTGAACGAGAGGGTAGCCTCCCTCCGTCTTCGGGTGGGGGGGACGGGTTCTGACTGTGGTTTGTGCTTATGCACCAAACTGCAGCTCAGACTACCCACCCTTTTTGGAGTCCCTGGAGGGGGTACTGGAAAGCGCTCCTTCGAGTGACTCCCTCGTTCTGCTGGGGGACTTCACTGCTCACGTGGGCAATCACAGTGACACCTGGAGAGGTGTGGTTGGGAGGAACAGCCCCCCTGATCTGAACCTGAGTGGTGTTCTGTTATTGGACTTCTGTGCTCATCATGGATTGTCCATAATGAACACCATGTTCAAGATACCTTACGCCGCAGGTCGATGATCGATTTTGTTGTCGTTTCACCTGATCTGCAGCCGCATGTCTTGGACACTCGGGTGAAGAGAGGGGCGGAGCTGTCAACTGACCACTACCTGGTGGTGAGTTGGCTTCAATGGTGGGGGAAGATGCCGGTCAGACCTGGCAGACCCAAACGTGTTGTGAGGGTCTGCTGGAAAAGTCTGGCAGAGTCTCCTGTCAGAAGGAGCTTAAATTCCCACCTCCGACAGAACTTCGAACATGTCCCGGGGGAGGCGGGGGACATTGAGTCCGAATGGGCCATGTTCCGTGACTCCATTGTCGAGGCGGCTGACCCTAGCTGTGGCCACAGGGTGGCCGGTGCCTGTGGTGGCGGCAATCCCCGAACCCGCTGGTGGACACCGGTGGTTAGGGATGCTGTCAAGCTGAAGAAAGAGTCCTATCGGGTCCTTTTGTCTAGTCAGTGTCTTGATGCAATCTGCTGGGTCCCTTATATAGGAAACTTTTTTACTGATTGGCTTATGAACTGAACTGTATTGGAATGTTTACTTTGTGAAGTGCCTTGAGACGACTCTTGTCGTGATCTGGCGCTATATAAATAAACTGAATTGAATTGAATTGAATTGAATTGAATTGAATTGAATTTTGGCCCGTGGGACTCCGGAGGCAGCTGATAGGTACTAGCAGTCCAAGCGGAATGCGGCTCGGGTGGTCGCGGAGGCAAAAACCCGGGCATGGGAGGAGTTCGGTGAGACCATGGAACAAGACTTCCGTACGGCTTCAAGGAGATTCTGGTCCACCATCCGGCATCTCAGGAGGGGAAAGCAGTGCACTACCAACACTGTTTACAGTGGGGAGGGTGTGCTGCTGACCTTGACTCGGGACGTTGTGAATCAGTGGGCCGAGTACTTCGAAGACCTCCTCAATCCCACCGGTACGTCTTCCAGGATGGAAGCAGAGTCTGGGGACTTTGGGTTGGGCTCTCCAATCTCTGGAGCAGAGGTCACTGAGGTGGTCAAAAAACTCCTCGGTGGCAAGGCTCTTTTGCTGGAGCAGTTCGCAGCCAGGTGTGAAGCAGCTGGGATGAGAATCAGCTCCTCTAAATCCGAGACCATGGTCTTGAGTCAGAAAATGGTAGAATGCCTTCTCCAGGTTAGGGACGAGGTCCTGCCCCAAGTGGAGGAGTTCAAGTATCTTGGGGTCTTGTTCACGAGTGAGGGAAGGGTGGAGCGTGAGATCGACAGGCGGATTGGTGCTGTGTCTGCAGTGATGCGCGCGTTGTACCGGTCTGTCGTGGTGAAGAGAGAGCTGAGCCGAAAGGCGAAGCTCTCGATTTACTGGTCGATCTACGTTCCTACCCTCACCTATGGTCACGAGCTTTGGGTAGTGACCAAAAGAACGAGATCGCAGATACAAGCGGCCGAAATGAGTTTTCTTCACAGGGTGTCTGGGCTCTCCCTTAGAGATGGGGTGAGAAGCTCGGTCATCCGGGAGGGACTCGGAGTAGACCCGCTGCTCCTCCACATCGAGAGGAGCCAGTTGAGGTGGCTCGGGCATCTGGTTAGGATGCCTCCTGGACGTCTCCCTGGTGAGGTTTTCCGGGCACGTCCAACCGGGAGGAGACCCAAAGGAAGACCCAGGACACGCTGGAGAGATTATGTCTCTCGGCTGGCCTGGGAACGCCTTGGGATTCCCCCGGAGGAGCTGGCCCAAGTGGCTGGGGAGAGGGAGGTCTGGGCTTCCCTCCTTAAGCTGCTGCCCCCACAACCCGACTCCGGATAAGCAGAAGAAAATGGATGGATGGATATATGTATAAGTGTATTTGTATGTGTATTTTTATACGTGTATGTGTATTTGTGTAATATGTGTATATATATAAGTGTATTTGTGTATGTGTATTTGTATGTGTATTTTTATACGTGTATAAGTATGTGTATTTGTATATGTGTATATGTATATGTGTATTTGTATATGTATATAAGTATATGTGTATATGTATGAATATGTTTACATGTATATGTGTATTTGTATAAAAGCATATGTATTTGTATTCATGTATATTTATGTGTATTTGTATATACTATGTAAAGGTAATATGTGTATGTGTACATTTATTTTTGTATATGTATATTTACATATGTATTTGTATATTTGTCGTATTGCCTTCAGGGAAGCCTGGCCGTGAAGGCACCAGGATGTTTCACACAGTCTGAGTCATAACAAATGTTTCTTGATGTTTTTGTAAGTAAACAAAGTGTTTTGACAAGACATCACGGCCAAAACAATGAAACGTTTTCAGACAAATCGTATAACTTTATTCCACATACTGCACTTCAGGTGTCTGCATTTGAGTCACATCTATCACAAATAAAAAATACCTCAGTGGTACAACTAAAACCACTGTGAGTGAACAGAGAAGTGGAATGTTTTCATACTTGTGTTCATTTGTTTTATCCATATCAGATAGTCCTCAGCAATGTAGCAGTGGTATCAAATTCAGATTCGTTTTCTGGCAAATAAAGTGCACACATACTATTTTCTCTCACAAAGTATAACACAAAACACGTATAACACTGGACACACCTGACTGGAAAAGGCCTGAAAGTGGAAACAATAAGATTCCAGTTTGTTTTGTCATCAGGTGGTTAGAGTTGATCTGAAACTCCATTGTCACGTCAGAGTTAGGAACACGACAGTATTTCTATAAATACTAGGTGTATTTCCAGAGATATAAATAACAGTCCTGTGATTTGATAATTACTGTAAAACATTTTTTTAGGAACATGAATGCATATTTAGGGAAGTCAAATAACATCCACTCTGCATTAAACCAGTTAAAACCCGTAACTGGGAGCCAGTAGAGGGCAGTAGAGTACAGTTACTGCATGAACTGAATGGGTCAGACTCCATGTTAATGACAGAGGAGGTGTTTACATCAGCCTTATGGTTTCTGACAGATAGTCGCTCACAGATCAGTTCCTCTGATAAATCAGAACATCTGAGGGTAAAATGACCCACAACCCAAACATAAACACTGCTGTGATGCCTGATCCACTTAAAGTGAAGCTGAGTTCAAAAACAAACATTTTTAGTTTGAAATTCTGCCTTCTTTCTGTTAGGTTTACATGCTGCCTGATTGTTGTTTTTGCATAAATAGAACCTGAACTAATCAAAGTAAATCACTCCTGAGATACGACACATGTAGAGTTGGGTTTGTACATGAAACTACAAAGAGCTCGTTCTGAGTTCTGACTCGATCAGCCTTCATCGTGTGTACACTGAACCTTTATACACACAACGCTTGTGTTTATCCTCTCATATCTATACGCACAGATCCTACATTTGATTATAAAGCCCTTTAACTAACAAACACATTCCTATCAGATCTTCTGCTTCTGGCTGAAAACACCACTGGATCCTCCCGGAACAGAACTGAGCCTCCTGCTGTTTGCTTCCTTCTGACTCTGGACCATAGCGACGGCCCTTCAGCCTGCTTTCATTAACGAGTGTGAACCACACACACACACACGCACACACACACACGTGCCCAGGTTCATGGACCATAAAGACAAGTATGGATTTAAATTGGAAACTTTGTGAGAATGCAAATGTTACCAAGTGTGTGTGTGTGTGTGTGTGTGAGACAGAGAAAATGTGTGTGTGGTTGCACTCAGAGTCTGGCGGAGGAGAAAGCCTGTTGTGGCCTTCCTGTGAGGAGGAGATAAGCACTGAGTTGGAGCCCAGTTGTTCCTGCTCTGCTGCAGGATGCTGCCTTCAAGAGTAAAAGCAAAATAGAAAAAGATCTACACACACACACACACACACACACACACACACACACACACACACACACACACACACACACACACACACACACACACACACACACACACACACACACACACGAGACCCTTTGAACTGGTCCTGATGCACCTGTGCCTGCTTCATCCTCCTGTGTGATTCAGAGGTTTTTAACTGCTGCATAATAAGTGAATTTGCTGAATCAGCCTCCAGAACGGCTGCTGGGTGTAAATATGTGTTGCTGAATGTTAATATGACAGTTTTAATGTCCCGTCTAGAGGAGCGGACCAGGTCTGGCTGAAAATAAAGGGACTGGATTTGGTTTTCACAGTTTTCAGCTTGTTTTGATCAGAAAAGCACTTTTACTCACTTCTGTAGCCGTTACACACACACACACACACGCACGCACGCACGCACGCACGCACGCACGCACGCACGCACACACACACACACACACACACACACGCACGCACGCACACACACACACACACACACACACACACACATCTGATAGTGTTTCACCAAACATCGTTACGACTCAACAAAATCATTAATATTAAAAAACAACAGTTAATGCACCTTACCGTAGATTTTTTAAACTTCCTGTTTAAAGTTCAGTCATTGGTTTGATTTAATAAATAACACTTTATTTACTATGAAACTGGAATGTACATCGTTTAAGTGCTTGTCATCTGTTTCATTGTTCTTCCAAACAAAAGGACTCAAGTATTTTTACCAGAGTTAGTTGTAAAGAACCCATGGGGTCACATTTTGGAAAAGCTGCTACTTGCCGCAGTTTTCTCAAGCGGGGAACCAGCCGGGCTTTGGGTCACCACCCCAGAACCCGGCGGGCCTCGCGCCCCAGATGGAGTGTCAGTCTTCCCCATGGCTCCCAGCTTCTCCTCTGATGCTTTACTCAGCTGCTCTTTGCTCTTGGCCCCCTCCTGAGAGCTGAGCTTGATGGGTCCGAGGACGTTTTTGGCCACCGTGGTCAGCTGGCTGACAAAGCTCGTCTTGTCACCGGGGGAAACGGGCCGTGACTTAAACAGAGAAGGTCCGCAGAGGGAGGGAGTGACTGCTGTTGGGGAGGGGGAAGGGGAAGGCGAGTGCTCCTCCACCACCTCCAGGCGGCATTTGTCCTCCCAGTCCAGGGTTCCCCGGTAGCAGTTGACAGGTCCCAGTCCCTGCCTGACTTTGCCCAGCGACAGCGGCTGGCCGTGTGGAGGAACCACTGGAGCCAGGACCCGAGTTGGGAGTTTGGGGCTTTTGGAGCTGAGTTCTGGAGTCCTGGACTCACTGCTGTCAATCTTTCTCAGACTGTTTCCCAAAGCCGATGATTTATTAAAAGGTTTGTTTATGCTCGGAGGAGCTGCCGTCGCTGCTGAAGGCTTGTCTGATGCAGACGAGCTCTTGTTGAAGGCAGAAGCTGGTAAACAAGACCTACTTTGGTTGTCCCCCTCATGCTTTGCTTCAGGTTTCCCTCCACATAACTTTTCCTGGAGATCTCTGTTGGATAACACACTTTTGGCTTCTGGTTCTGCTGTAGGTTTCTCCTGACCTCTCTGGACCTTCTCTGACCCTTCCGGCCGACCCAGACCCAGAATTCTGAGGGAGGTGCTCGGGGTCATGGGTTTAGTCGTCTCTACACTCTGTGAGGAGCTGTGTGAGTTTAAGTGAACATCACTTGCATAAGATTTTCTTGCTAAGGATGACTGTATTCCTGTTGGTGTCCTTGGCCCGGTGTCCCTCTCCTTCTCCCTGTCCCGGCCCCTCTCCCTCTCTTCCCTGTCCCTTCCAGCCAGCAGTGTCTCTCTGCTAAGTGGGGACTCCTGCCTCCCGAGTCGCCTCACAGGCTTCAGCACACCGGTCTCCGGGGTGATGGAGGACACAGGAGGAGGATTAGGAGGCAGGTTTTCTCCCTCGGTCTCCATCAGGCTCTGGAGGCCGAGCTCACACAGAAAGGCATCCTTGCGGTACTCCGAGTGCTGCACCTCCAGGCTGTGTTTCCTCAGCGGACCCCCGAGCCCTCCAGTAGAATTGGACTGGGTCAGGGGTGAGCCCAGCTTCTCTGCTGACTGGACCCGCTTTAACAGAGGAGATCGTGGTGGCTCTGCGCTCTTTGGCCGGGGGCGGACCACAGGAGGTGAGGAGTGGAGCTTGACAGGGAAGGACTGGGTGGTGTTGGAGCTGCCTATGGTGTGGCCTGGTAAGGGTGGAGGAGAAGACTGAGTGGGAGAGGGTGTGTGGGCCAGCGGGGACAGCGGGATGTTACCGGCAGACTTACAGCGAGCAGAGCGATACTGACGGTGGAGTTTTGGAGAGAGACCATGCAGCGAGCTGGGCCTCATGTGCTGGGAGGGAGAGGGGGAGTTGGGAGTGCTGGAGGCTGGAGAGCTGCTCTGGGAGGAAGCGCCTGAACAGAGCAGAGAAAATCAGTCACAATGGGAAGAAAAACCAAGTAATGAAGATGATCTTAGAGGTTTATCAGTCCACGATTAATTATGTTTTAATACTGAAGCACTGCACCCAGATAGGTAGACTCAGGGGTGGAGCGGTAGCCCTGGGTCGGGGAGCGGGCGGACAGACTGTGAGTCGGGGAGCCTGGAAGGCTCTCACTGGAGGACAGAGAGCGGTTCAAGGAGGACAGGCTGCGGCTGGTGTGGAGGAGGTTGGACTGCTTCGTGATCTTACGGAACAAAGAGCTGCGCTTCTTACTGCAGGGGTAAGGAGAACAAAACGAGAGGGAAGAAAGGAGATTAATAACAACAATAATAATAACAATAACAACAATAACAACAATAATACTACTACTAATAACAACAATAATAATAACAATAACAACAACAACAATAATACTACTACTAATAACAACAACAATAACAACAATAATACTACTACTAATAACAACAATAATAACAATAACAGCAACAATACTACTAATAATAACAATAACAATAACAACAATAATAATAATAACAATGATAACAACAATAATACTACTACTAATAACAATAACAACAATAACAACAATAACAACAACAATAATAATAACAATAACAACAACAATAATAATAACAATAACAACAACAATACTACTACTACTAATAACAATAATAACAACAATAATAACAATAACAACAACAATAATAACAACAATAACAACAATGATAATTATAACAATAACAACAACGATAATAATAACAATAACAACAACAATAATACTACTACTACTAATAACAATAATAATAACAATAACAGCAACAATACTACTAATAATAACAATAACAATAACAACAATAATAATAATAACAATGATAACAACAATAATACTACTACTAATAACAATAACAACAATAACAACAATAACAACAACAATAATAATAACAATAACAACAACAATAATAATAACAATAACAACAACAATACTACTACTACTAATAACAATAATAACAACAATAATAACAATAACAACAACAATAATAACAACAATAACAACAATGATAATTATAACAATAACAACAACGATAATAATAACAATAACAACAACAATAATACTACTACTACTAATAACAATAATAATAACAATAACAGCAACAATACTACTAATAATAACAATAACAATAACAACAATAATAATAATAACAATGATAACAACAATAATACTACTACTAATAACAATAACAACAATAACAACAATAACAACAACAATAATAATAACAATAACAACAACAATAATAATAACAATAACAACAACAATACTACTACTACTAATAACAATAATAACAACAATAATAACAATAACAACAACAATAATAACAACAATAACAACAATGATAATAATAACAATAACAACAACGATAATAATAACAACAACAATAATACTACTACTACTAATAACAATAATAATAACAATAACAACAACAATAATAATAACAATAACAACAATGATAATAATAACAATAACAACAACGATAATAATAACAATAACAACAACAACAATAATACTACTACTACTAATAACAATAATAATAACAATAACAACAACAATAATAATAACAATAACAACAATGATAATAATAACAATAACAACAACGATGATAATAATAACAATAACAACAACAATAATAATAACAATAACAACAACAATAATAATAACAATAACAACAACAATAATAATAACAATAACAACAATGATAATAATAACAATAACAACAATGATAATAATAACAATAACAACAACGATAATAATAACAATAACAACAACAATAATACTACTACTACTAATAACAATAATAATAACAATAACAACAACAATAATAATAACAATAACAACAATGATAATAATAACAATAACAACAACAATAATAATAACAATAACAACAATAATAATAATAACAATAACAACAACGATAATAATAACAATAACAACAGTGATAATAATAACAATAACAACAACAATAATAACAATAACAACAACAATAATAATAACAACAACAATAATACTACTACCACTACTAATAACAATAATAATAATAATAAAATATCATTTATATTTTAGGTCTGGTTGTTTATTCCTACAGCTGTGATTTAGGACTAACAACGGTCTTTAGTAACATGCAGTGGTGCAGGTGTGTCCCTCCTACCTGTCCTGTCCCTCTTTGCCTACTGTCCTCTTGTTTCGTCGGGCCATCTTACACTTGTAGCTGGCCTTCCGGGCCGGGCCCACCTTAATGGAGGTGTTCTCAAAAGGCGTGGTTGTCACCGTCACCTTGTTGCCACTCTGCACAGATGAGAGAATACTGATGTGAGTTTTACGATGATCACAGCCGTCTCTATCAAACCCAACTCTAAACAGACGTGGCCGCTGCGCCCACCTTCAGGATGAGTTCGACCACTTCAGTGTGGACCAAACCGTGGACGGGCTCTCCGTTCACATGAGTGATGAGGTCACCAGCACACAGACCAGCTTCCTGGGCGGGGCCACTGTCCTCCACATGCTGGCAGCATAACAAAACATACACAAGTTTATCTTTAGTTGAGCAAAATGTTCTCCGTTCAGTTTAAAGGAACACTTGGCAGTTTTGGTTTGTTTTTAGCACCCCCTAGTGTCCGTTAGTGAAAGCAAAAGTGAAACTTATCTCCTCGCTGTGCGTTGGTCTTTTTAACACCTTAATCTAACTGCTGAAATGTCTCCTCAGCCTTCATTAGTGTCTACAGGAGCGGTTCATCACTAAATCAAACACATCAGCTGTGTTCATGATCTAAAACATGCAGGAAACATGCTGGAAGCAGACTGCAGCACCAGGCATGTCAGCTCCACTTTACTAAGTCCAACAGGGACCGGACCGCCACTCTGAAGTTGCAAGTGCGGTATTCTGACCACAGAGGGTGGTGGGGGTCTGAGTGACATTTCATTAACCCTGTAAAGGTCATTTTAGCACAAACTGGCTCAAGAACAGGATTTAAACAGATGAAACAGTTGTTTTGTGTAGTGGGAGGGGCTGGGCGATATGGTTCAAAAATAAAACCTACACTTATCTGATTTCAGATTTAATTTGACCTTTCTTTTCTTAAACAGAAATGACAGCATACATTTTCAAAAACTTTTATTTTTATCATCCTTCTGGGCGTTGACCTGATCTCAAAGTCCAACTAAATACAAGCTGTTAATCCTGCTTGTGAAACAAGATGTTATAAATAAAGCTGTTTGGAAAACTCTAAGGGTTAAACGTTGCATTCTGGAGCACCCCCAATGTTTGATTACAGCAGTTTTTTCTTTAAGAGTTGGTTCAGAAATCATTTTTTGACATTTTAGCATCAAATCAGGTGGGAGACTCTAGATATCGGCCTAAAAACCATCAGCAGACGTTGGCCGTCGGCTGCCCTCATCAGAATTAGAAAACCCCACATTGGTCGATGTGTAATAGAAACCAGAGTGAAGTTCCAGACCTTTCAACAGTTTCACTGCTAACAAAACGGCGTGAATGAAGCTTCGTACCCAAACAATGTGATGCACGCTGTAGATATCACTGTCTCCGATGTAGACCCTGATGGCCCGCAGCGTGAAGCCGTACTTCTTTCCAGATCGATGGATGGTGATCGGTGAACGCAGAACACTGACAGCAGGGAAAAAGTCTCTGCTGGGTGAAGAGTCACGTGACGAAGGGTTGGAGGAGAAGGAGCGGGGGGACATGGGGCTGGCCAGAGGAGAGAAGCCACCATGTTGCTCCACTGGAAGCAAAGAGAAGGTAAAAACTGGTTATTTGCTGCAGGAAAGAGCCAGTAAAGGGTTCCTACACCTTTAGTCCTGGAGCCGCTCACCTGATGGGATGATAACAGACAGAGCCGTGGCAGAAGCTGACTTTATCACCTTCTTGCCTTGTCTGGAGTTTCGCTTCTCTCCGTCACCAGATAAATGATGGTGGCGTGCCCTGCGGAGGACTAGGTCACTGGTGGCTCTGGGGCCCAGAGGGTCATAAAGGGGAGTGATCACATCACGGCCGGCTGCAGCAGGACCTGGAGATAACGTGGTGATGCCTGGAGTCTCTCCTGGTCTGCAGGGTTTGTCTGTGAGGAGTCAGAAAAGTCACAGCAAAACTATACGTTTCTGCATCTCACTCTGATTTATTTTCACCTAACCCGCAAACAAACCTGCTCCATTAATCTCCTTCAGACCGATCCTCTGCTCCAGGAGGCTCGGTGAGGGGGCGGAGCTCCCATCCAGGGAGGTTCCTCGGAACTTCATGGCGTTGTGACGGGAGAGGAAGTCCGGTTCCCCTTCTAGAGCCGAGGCAAAACGATGAGTGTCCATCAAAGCTGAGAAGCGGCGCCTGGCCCCCAGGGGAGGGCTCGCGTCTCCTTCTGAGTACAGAGACTCTGAACACGACAGTCGCTTCCTGTATGGGCGGGACATCAGTGTCCTGTTAGGCTTTAGTTCAGCAGTATGAACTTAACTAGTCTGAACCCAACAGACAGTAGAGATGAGCCAGAACTTCAGATTTTTCATAACAAGTTCAGAAAATCTTCCTTTCTTACACAGAATGACCTCAAATAAACCCGAGGTGGATGTGGACCACCACAGATGTCCCAGGCAGCTACCCATCAGACCCACAGCTGAGACAGTCAGATGATGAGCGACGGCTGAAGTGACAGGTATGAGCTAAGAGGTGGTTTGAGTTAATCAATTCTCTCATTAAATAGATAATGAGCTGAAGGCACATTACACTAGTGAGGGGACAGGCTGTCTCTTCTGTAAGATGATAAATGAGTAGTTTTATTCATAAAAGGGAAGGTAAATGTATGAAGAAGTAATCTGTTTTATGGATGAATCTGGAGGAACGTCAGTCCCAAAATAACCTGAGATACTTTTAACGAGTCAATCAGCTGTTTCTGATGACAGGTTAAACGCTGTCGTTAGCTGTAGCTGAACAGAGATTTCAAATAATATTAAGCCAGAATAAACCAAAAACCAAAGTCAGTTGTTAGTTTTATTCTTATTCCATCATTACGACGACACCAAGAGTCTGTTGTTTCAACACATTAGCAGTGTAAATAAATGCCTGTGGGGGGAAAGCTCTGGCGCTCCTGTTTCAGGAAGTAAGTAAACTTTATTTGTAAAGCACCTTTCACAGGCAAACGCCACAACGTGCTTCACAACATAGTAAAAATAAAACAATAAATAAGTAGTAATAAAGTTAAAGTCCCAAGTCATCATCACACACTGGTGAAATTACATCTCCACATGTGACCCATCCCCATGGTGGGGAGCGGTGAGCTGCAGCTGTGGCCGCGCTCGGGAACTATTTGGTGGTTTAACCCCCCAATCCAACCCCTTAGTGCTGAGTGTCAAGCGAGGAGGCATTGGGTCCCATTTTTTCAAAGTCTTTGGTATGACCCGACCGGGAGTTGAACCCCGATCTCCCAGTCCCGGGGCGGACACTCTACCACTAGGCCACCGGCTAATAAAACAGCATGAAAGGCCAAGACCACACAGAAATCATAACTACCCACAAATGACTAGTTGAATGCCTGAACAAATAAATGAGTCTTCACTCTAGAAAATGGTAAATCGGTCCAAAACCTAGGAGCTACGGCTTCGAAGGAACTAGCACCAAAATAAAAGCGAGGAACTTTCAGCAAACTTTGATTCACACGCCTCAGAGCCTGCGCAGGGGTGGATCAGATCACTAAGAGGGAGCCTGTCCATGCAGGGCTCTGAAAACCACAACCAGTATCTAAAAGACACAGGCAACCAATGAAGTTGCTTTAGGATAGGGGAAATGTGAGTCCTCCTATTAGTATAAGTCAAGATTCTCGCTGCAGAGTTCTGCACTAGTTGCAGACGATGGAGCTCCTTCTTGTTCAGACTTGAAAACAAGCTACAATAGTCCAAACATGATGACACAAAAGCATGAATGAGGAGCTCCAAGTCATTTCTTGAGACCATCGTTCTAAGTTTGGAAATGTTCCTAAGTTGAAAGAAGCAGTTTCTCGTTAGCTGCTTACAGTGCTGCACAAAAGACATTTCACTGTCAAAGATAATCCCAGATTTCTGTGGCTGGACTTCACAGACAGGCCTAAATCACCCAGGTACTGTTTAATCCCTGGGATTGAATCAACAGGAGCAACGACCAGAGTTGCAGTTTTGTCTGCGTTTAGCTGCAGGGAGTTTTCATTTAGCCATTTCTTTATTTCCACTAGACAATGGAGCAAAGAATCTAACTGTCATGGTCTGTGGTGAGCCTCCTTGTCTGTCTGCCTGGGTGGTTGTTTTCCTGTGCTCCTGATTGCAGGTGGGCGTGTCTGGGAGCTCCCCAGCTGCTGCTGGTTATCTCATCACCTGGCCAGGAGATTTAAACAGCAGTGAGAGACTCACTCGACGCTGGATGATTACTCACACGGGTACCAAGAAACCCTCGTGCTGGGTTATTCAAGCCACCAAACCCTGTTATGGTTACCACAGTTGATGTTTACTCCTCGGGTTTTTTGTCTCCAGGTTCTCTCGTCTCCATCATCACAGCCTGCAACAAACTGCCACTACTTCACGCCTCCAAGTCTTGCTGCTTGTTCTCCTGGCCTCCAGCTCTCAGCCGCCTGCCTGCCTCAGCCTCGCCTCCCCTCTCATCGGCCTGGTCCTGGAACCCACAACAACTCCTCTAGGCTCAGCTCCCTCCACATTTCCTCTACCTTACCCTCGGCTCACACAGACCAGACCCTGGCTCATCCTTTCCTCCCCCCTCAGAACTCCTACCTTCACAAGAAGACCGTAAGCCAACCTACTCACCTCGAACCAAAACAATTCCATCAGTCTGCCTCCTCTAATTTTCCTGTTTCCCTAGACCTACGTCCGACGTCTCAACCTGCCGGTTCTCCTGCAGCGCCCTTCGTTATTTCACCCTGGAACATAATAAACCTTTGTTTTTTTTTCCCCTCACTACCTAAGTCTCTGTGTTGATTCTGCATGTCGTGGGTTAGGCACTTATCCCAGAACATGACACTAACTTATTCATCTCAGACTGTTCAAAAGAGCAATACAGCTGAATATGATCAGTGATCAGAAACGTCACTAAACCTTTGAATGATCTTACTCAAAGGGGTCATATACAGCAAAAAAAAAAAAAATAACTGGACCCAGGACAGAGCCTTGGGGCACTCCACACAACAAATCTGCAGATTCAGACCTTATTTGGTTTGCTGTAACACTAAAGCTACATTCTGATGAATAAGAAGAGAACCACTGAAGAACTGTCCCTGATAGTCCTATCTGATCCCTCAGTCTCATGAGCAGAACCTGATGATCAACTGTAGCGAAGGCTGAAGACAGGTCCAATAGAACCAGAACAGTACGTTTTCCGGAATCAGCAGCCATCATAATGTCGCTAGACACGTTCAGTAAAGCTGTTTCCGTAGAGTGGTTTTTACGGAAACCGGATTGAAACGGCTCAAGAATGTTATTTTGATTCAGGAGCTAGAAGTGAGCCAGAGGAGAGGTGAGCAGAACATGACAGGTTTTGGAGTCTTATTTCCTGATATTCTGAGATCTTGTCTCTGATTGGCTAAAGCTTGATGCATGTACATTCCACGTGGAAATGAATGGAAATGAAACGGCATAGGGCTCCACGGCACACATACAACACACAACACCCAGTCCGCCATATTTTTCCATGCAGCTATAAAAATTTCTAGCTGCGTGGTGTGGAAACTTTGGGCCACACAGAGGGGCATGGTTGCTGAAATGACGTAATTTGGCCGCGTGGAGCCGTGCGGACCTCGTGGATGCGTCAAGCATAAACCAAGCTTAAGAGCAACGCGACTCAATCATCAGTTTGCTCTGCAACGTTGATGTTTTATCTCCACCAATAACACAAGCCTGGAGGAGTTCTGCTGTGTGGTGGAGTTGCTAATGCTAACGTTAGCTTCTACTAGCCCAGACGTTCTCTGCTGCTTCCTGGACGCTAAACCAACAACAGCCTTCCCCGTCGTGAGTCAAGATGGGTGAGTCCATGAATGTTCAGTGACAGTGTGACGTAGATCTGTCAGGATTTTCTAATCCTAGAGTTTCACCTAGAGTCTATTTTCTATCAGAAGCTAATGCAGGAGATCGGTGGAGGAGACTATTTTCATGTTTCATATTTCAAAACTAACAAAATGGTTTCTCAGTGAACTTAGTATTTAAAACATCAAAATAATAAGTCTTTATTAGTGAAGGTCACAGGTTCCTATCTGCTTCCTGTCAAACTGAGCAAGAATTATTTTTATATCAAAAAGAACTTGGTTGGTCACCAGGTTCATGTACAGACACAGAAAACGTCTTCTGATGAAACACATTTCACCAGAACGCCTCAGCATCACAGTTTAACAGAAACTTAAAATCCCTCCGTAGGAAACAGCCCACCACTCACATCTCAGGAGACCCCGTCCTCCAGCTCTTGTCTCTCATGCTGAAGCTGCCCAGGCTCTCTCTCTTGGTCACCTTGTCCTCCCGTGGGCCCTTGGGATCCCGATGGGACACGGAGGTCGGTGCTTTCTGTTCCAGCTGAGACAGATGCTCCATGCTGCTGTAAACCTGCAGGTAAATATTCATATAATAAAGTTTCTATATAGATGTAAACAGCATTTCTGCATAACGAGTGCTTGTGATATTATTTGTTGTGTTATTAATACTAAATTAAACCAGTTTCTTCTGGTGGTTTGTTGTTCTAATGATAACTCTTTGTTCTTGTAAAAGGTTCATATATTCCTTCAGAATAAAAGCTCCCATTTGTGTCCTGACTGGTAAAGTGTGGCTCACATCTAGACTCAGACTGGTACAAACTAGAGGCTGAACAGGAAAATAATCACGCACTGGTTTTATTTTCTTTGACACCAGGCTGGTTGCTTGATTAAACTGTGTAATTGCAGTGAAAGATTACAGTACCAAATGTGATGTGGGGCCTAATCACACTCAGAATTTTCATTTTCATGGCTTGTAAGGCTCTCATTATGAGCAGAGAAACACTATGTGGGGGAGGACAAGTCGAGCTGCATTAAAAGGAGGCCTACAGGATGTTCAGCGGTGCACCATGGAAACCAGAATCAGCTGTCTTCTCAGCAGCAAAAACAGAATAATAACTGCTGCTAAAACAGTTAGAACCACCATGTTTTATGTTGTAAACATTTGAAAGCTGCAGTTTCATACAACTAAACTGAAAGGCAGACGAGGCATGTTCATGGAAAGCTAATTTAAAGGTGCAGTGTGTGAGAATAAAGTAAGATGACATCTTGGTTACTGCAGCCTCTCACTCTTGTTTTGTGAGTTTCATGGCTGTTGCCAGTTACGAATCAGCACCAGAAGATTCTAGATGACAAGCAAAGACGTGTCATACACAGTACGTTGAGAAGTAGATAAATACCCCCAAGGGGGTTCCCACAAGATTGTCTTTGCTATGGTTGTGAGGTTAGCATGATTTTATTTGTAAAAATGACATTTATAAAATCCCAACAACACACCCTACAGTATAATCAGACCTCCATATAAAAGTTATAACTCTATGTCTGTAGAAGGTTTGTAAATGATCACATTTAATGTGTTGAAGGAGTTGGGGTTGGGGGTCCTCTAGGTAAATATTTGGGAACCCCTGCTGTAGGGTGTGTTATTGGGATTTTATAAATGTCATTTTTACAAATAAAATCTTACTAACCTCACAACCTCAGCAAAGACAAAATTGTGGGGTCCCCCTGTGACTGTAGTCTGTAATTTAAGAGTTAAACTCACAGCAATGTTTTATTCTAAAAGGTGTGAATTTCTTGTTTTTTCGATGCCAAAAAATCCCAAAATCCACTCAAGTCTATAATTCAGTTCCTGTTCAGTATCTGAATACTATGTCTGCTGTCAATAACCCACGATAGACGGCGATTAACTAAACCACATCCCCTAACCGCCACCCTCTGGAAAACATGGATTAAACACCAAAACATGGATTTCCACTGTTTTCTGAAATTGTAGGTTAGCTGAAACATGCTATTAGTGCAGGATCTTAAAGACAAGCAGTTTGTCTCATTTAGATACAGCAGGTACAATTTTTGTGTCAATAGCCCACTTAGAAAAACCCTTACGGATAAAATGCTGATGTGTCAAATACTTACTCTCCCTGCTGTTTTTACCTACAATTTCAGAAAAGAGTGGAAAACATCTGTGCGACGCCAAAGTGACAAAACGTTTTGTTTGTCAGAGAGAAAATCAGCAGCTGTTCACACGACGGGAGCTAAGCTGCAGATCTGTGGCTCGTGTTGCTTTAGAAATCACTAAAGCTCCATCTGAAAGCTAAGTCAGAGGCTGCATCAGCTACGACTCCAGATGCATCACACCCTCTTGACCCAGACCTGAGTGGAGGAGGAAGGCAACAGACTGAGTTAGACCAACAGGACGAACATCTGAACCTGAGAGAAAAACACTTGTAACAGAAGTAAAGAGTTAAAGATCAGAACGGGACGTAAATGTAAAACGTGTGAGTACAGATTGCTTACGAAAGGCTGTGTGAGGCTTTAAAGTATAGATGTGGAGCTTTACGAGTCCTAAAATAGAAGCTTGAGGTTATAAAAAGGAGACTTCATTATTTAACAGCAGGTATGAGAGCCAGGTCCAGATTCCCCTCTGTGACCTACTTTATTCTTTCAGCTTCTCTCCCTCCTCGTCTGTCACACCCTCTCAGGAGTCTGAGTGAGGCGTCGACGCGGTGAAAATAAGGAAGAGATGAATCAGTAGGAGTCGTACCTTACTGAAGCGAGGAGAGCAAGAGGAGAACTGTCTGATCTCCACCGGCTCATCATCGTTGGTGTCGTCTTCGTCATACGTGTTGATGTGGTGGTAACGATCAGAGCGGGCTGAAGGGTGAGGAAGAAGAGAGCTCTCATTTCCACACAGTGACTGGACCCAGAAAACAACCAACAACCCACAAATCTCCTATTGCTGCGTCTACTGTAACACCGGGAGGGCATACTGTCAAAGTAGCTGGTGTCCTCCTCGGACTCCAGGTGAGGGACAAACTCTGCTTTCTGCCTCAGCAGACTGTTCCAGTCCAGCCCGGAGAAGAACGAGTGCTGCTTCACCTCGAACGCTCCACCTGGTGCCAGACACAAACAGCAGTATCAGCCCGGTTCCCATGGCGACATAATCATGCTGATTTATGACCCGACTGTCTCCTTCTGACAACCTTAAAGATAATCTTATGTGATATTCCTGCCGTGTGTGGTGTGTAAAGAGCGCTCTGGTCAGAAGCATGAAGACCTCTCTGATCACAAATAAGGGACACTCAACATGTGGGATTGTCTTGCCCTGATATCACAGCGTGTGTGTGTGTGTGTGTGTGTGTGTGTGTGTGTATGTGTGTGTGTGTGTGTGCATGTATGTGTGTGTGTGTGTGTGTGTGTGAGTGTGTGCGTGTGTGTGTCCCGAGGACAAACGCGCGTTCTGCCTGTTGAATGTGATGTGATCCTACATCATCCTTCTCATCTACCACGTTTGTTTACTCCGAAGTCTCAGACTTCCCATCTGACCAGGAAACGTTCACGAGCAAAATCCGTTTGTGTGGTTTTTGCCGTGTGGCCGAACATCACAGGAAGGGTTTATCCGTGATTTGTTTATTGCCGCGTGTGAGGTCCGTAGAGAGAGAAAAGCTCAAATCTGACCTGATTATTATCTCTAGGTGGCTGACATTTTTCATTTTTGTGCTTTTATTATTAAATAGATTTAATAATTAGACACAAGGACGTAACACAAAAGTTGAAGCTGAAAGTAAACTTGCAGCCCCCTAGTGGCTGGCTGCAGTAGCTGGTTTGTTAAATTTCTCTCTCTACCAGTGAACCGATGAACCATGACTGTAAATCATCCACCATTGTTCATTGAAGAGATGGTGTCAAATTCTGCACCTTTTTTCTTTCCAAACATAAACGTGCTCATTCCAAACAAAAAAACACCTATTTTAGTTACCCCTACTGCACATTGGAAACATCAGCGGCAGCGGAACGCTTCAAAGAGAATCCATTATAGTCTTTGGGGTGATTCAAACCAGCTGTGACGCAGCAATTTTCAGATGCGTCCCAGAAGCGGCACTCCACGCCGCACCGCTAACAATAGAATCGAGTTCTATTTTTGCCGCATGCCGCTTCTAGGATGCGTCAATTTCTGCAGTTAACATAGGGCTAGACAGGAAATCACACTCGGTTTCAGTGTAAAAGGCCCGGTAATTTTCAAAATAAAAGTCTACTGCAGAGATGTGATTTATATCTATGTAGATTACGTCTATACGTGTGATTATTTACATACCGCATCGTTCGTGAAGTGCAGCGGTGTGTTTTTCATGGCTTTAATCCTGGCAGTGGTGAGTAAAAACATTATATATGACATCAAACAGTGATGTCACGCGTGAGTTTCTTCTGTTTGGTTTAATGGCGGATGACATAAACAAACCGTGACCTTTGAAGTCTCGAGGGATCTCGCGAGTCCAGCGAGGAGCGCTTTGCGGCTGAGATTCACCAGCACGCAGCGAAAAATGTGGGTAAACTGTTCCGCGACGCTGATGCTTCCAACAGGCTTTAGTTTCACCAATCCTGAAGAGAGAGGAACATGAACCAGACTCTCCTTGTTGCTCATTTGAAAACCGCAGATGCTGAATCCTGTTTGGGAATTGGGTTTTCTTCATGAACGCGTCTGTGACGTGGGGTCCAGCTGTGGAATGGAGCCCTAAGATGACTCTCCAAGCAGTTCAGACTGAACGTTTCCTCAGTCTTCCAGAGTCAACTTGGTCTGTTTCTGACAGCTAACTCAACCATGAGCTGCCTTGGTGCAAATTCTTTTCACCTCAAAAATGTACAAAACAGAAGCAATGGCAGTGATGTGCAGGGTTTGAGTAATTATATTTAGCTTTATCCTCCATAAGGAAAAACGATCATTTATCAACGTTTGTTATCATGTCTCGTTCCAGTACCTGTGCCCAGCCTGACCAGAGGGTTGGTCTGTAACAGAGCAGAGATGAGAGCCTGGGCATCTGCAGGTAAAGCTTCATCACCATCCGGCCAAACTATATCATCTAACACAGAGAGATTAGGATGACTGATCATAAGGAAGTCTAAACAAAGAGTCTGAGTCTAATCAAGAGATCTATTTTAGTAACTGAATACATCCAACAATAAACCAGTTCTTTTGTGAAAACATCTGAATTAAATAATTAGTCTTTGTTCTACCTGTGATAACCTGTCCAAACAGCTCCTCTGGAGTGTCACCAAAGAACGGCACACAGCCCACCAGGAACTCGTACAGGATGATGCCCATGGCCCACCAGTCCACGGGTTTCCCGTAGCCCTGACGGAGGATCACCTCTGGAGCGATGTACTCAGGAGTCCCACAAACCTGCAGGGAGTGATGGAGAGAGTGGGTGAAGGATGAACTTTTAATAATACAAGCTGCTGTGGTGTCATAAACACAGACTAGTTCACTCAGACTTCAGACAGCTTGGATTTGTTCACAAACTCATCCTCACACTAAAGCTCCGATTCACTCCTTATTGCAATAAACCTGCTGTCTCGTATGAATGAATGCCTTGTGAATCATAGTCTGAGGGAAAAAACGTCTGGCGCTCCTGTTCCAGGAAGTGGAGGCTGGTCTGGGGGGTTTGGAGTCCTACTCAATAGTCATGATGTGTGAACATCTTGCCTCTGATTGGCTAACAGCAACTTCTACTGCCTCCAATCACTCATCTTTCATGTGGTTTAAAATACAACGTTGATGTTTTATCTCCACAAATAACACAAGCCTGAATGTGTTTTGCCATGTTGTGGAGTTGCTAATGCTAACAGTTAGCTTCTACGGGCGCTCTGCTCTCTCTCTTTTCCCAGGGCCAAGCCAAGGTGGGCGGGGCCATGAATGCAAATTTTCCCTGTGACGTAGAGCGGTGAGGTTTTTTCATCTATTTCCTTTCAGCGGCTAATGCAGGTGATGAGGTCACCTCAGAGAGACTGACAGCATTTCAGACAGAACGGGTATTACACGGTTTCGCAGCGAACGAGACCTTTAAATCCTAACTAAAGAACAAACATGGAATTCCAATTAAATGTAAATCAGATCAACCTCACATTAAACACATCAGACATAAAAAGCCTTTTTAAAATCAAATACAGCCAAATGAAACCAGTAATAAATTGACTGTGTTCTTTGTACAGATTCACTGTGATAACGTGTAAAGCTGCACCAGTGTGAGTGTGTAAACGGTGGTTTTTGTTGTTTCACAGTAAACATCCCAGTGATGGTTAAACATGAGGAGCAGCTTTAGGACCTGAGCCAGCCACAGATATGAGAGGACTTCTGGCAGACAAACAGACGCCTGCTTCCATGCAGGAAACGAAAAGCACACATGAGCCTGACTAATTCAGAGCGTAAACAATAACTATGGCTGCTAAATGGGATTATGATGGAGATAGGGAGCATTAATGATTCAGCAACTCCAGCTAAACAGAAAGCTTTGTAAATGCAGCGTCTGAGGTTGAGGACTATTGATTTTGCTGGATGACTTGGCAGGACGGCATGCATGGCTGAAGGAGACAAACGGATGTTTGAAATGTCGGTCCGATCAGCAGCCGCTGCACGTCTTTCATTAATGCTAACGCTGCATCAAACACATCTTCATACAGCCGCTGCCTTCCTGGAACACTGATGAATGCAAAAGAACCCCTAGAAAAACAAGTCAGATTTCTGAACTCCTTGTGCAGGTTGGATGCAGGTTTTAATTTGGACACACTGATAGCAAATAAACCAAATCCTGCTAATCAGGTCAGCTGTTTTTTATATTTTAGGGAAATGTAAGTAAATATGGTTCTGCATGTCCCTTTTCACTAAACTAGTTTTATTCTTCTGTTAACTCATCTAGAATGATTTGTTCCAGACAAGCAGCTGTCTCAGCATCATTTCCTTACATCTAGCAACAAGAACAAGCTAGTTAACAAAGCTAGCTCTGTTCGGGGCTGCCCACGTGTGTGAAAGGAGGATGCTGGGGAAGATGACCTCCATCTTGGAAAACCCCTCCCACCCACTGTGGAGGCCATGGACAGCTCCTTTAGTGGCAGACTGAGACATCCCAGATGTGGGATTAATAATGCATATTTTATTTTATTCTATTCTAATCTATTCTATTCTAATCTATTCCATTCTAATCTATTCTATTCTAATGTATTCTAATCTATTCTATTCTAATCTATTCTATTGTAATCTATTCTAATCTATTCTATTCTATTCTATTCTATTCTATTCTAATCTATTCTATTTTATTCTATTCTATTCTAATCTATTCTAATCTAATCTGTTCTATTCTAATATATTCTATTCTAATCTAATCTATTCTATTCTATTCTATTCTATTCTATTCTAATCTATTCTATTCTAATCTATTTTATTCTATTCTAATCTATTCCATTCTAATCTAATATAATATATTCTATTATAATCTATTCTATTCTATTGTAATCGATTCTATTCTAATCTATTCCATTCTAATCTATTCTATTCTAATTTATTCTATTCTAATCTATTCTATTCTAATTTATTCTATTGTAATCTATTGTAATCTATTCTATTCTAATCTATTTTAATCTATTCTAATCAAATTTATTCTATTCTAATCTATTCTATTCTAATCTATTCTATTCTAATCTATTTTACTCTATTCTATTCTAATCTATTCTTTCCTAATCTATTCTATTTTATTCTATTCTATTCTAATCTAATCTAATATATTCTATTCTATTCTGTACTATTCTAATCTATTCTATTCTAATCTAATCTAATATATTCTATTCTAATCCATTTTAATCTATTCTAATCTATTCTATTCTAATCTAATCTATTCTATTCTAATCTATTCTATTCTATTCTATTCTAATCTATTCTATTCTAATCTATTTTATTCTATTCTATTTAAATATATTGTATTCTAATCTATTCTATTCTATTCTAATCTAATCTAATATATTATATTCTAATCTATTTTAATTTATTCTAATCTATTCTATTCTAATCTAATCTATTCTAATCTATTCTATTCTAATCTATTCTAATCTATTCTATTCTAATCAATTCCATTCTAATCTATTCTAATCTATTCTATTCCATTCCATTCTAATCTATTCTATTCTAATCTATTCTATTTTGTTCTATTCTAATGTATTCTAATCTATTGTAATCTATTCTAATCTAATCTATTCTAATCTATTCTATTCTAATCTATTTTAATCTATTCTAATCTATTCTATTCTAATCTAATATATTTTATTCTATTCTAATCTATTCTAATCTATTCAATTCAATTCTAATCTATTCTATTCTAATCTATTTTATTTTATTCTATTCTAATCTATTCTATTCTAATTTATTTTATTCTATTCTATTCTAATCTATTTTATTCTATTCTATTCTAATCTATTCTATTCTATTCTATTCTAATCTATTCTATTCTAATCTATTCCATTCTAATCTATTCCATTCTAATCTATTCTAATCTATTCTATTCTGTTCTTTTCTAATCTATTCTATTCTAATCTATTCTGTTCTATTCTAATGTATTCTAATCTATTCTATTCTAATCTATTGTAATCTATTCTATTCTAATCTAATCTATTCTATTCTATTCTAATCTAATATATTCTAATCTAATATATTCTATTCTATTCTAATCTATTCTATTCTAATCTATTCTAATCTAATATATTCTATTCTAATCTATTCCATTCTAACCTATTCTATTCTAATCTATTTTAATCTATTCTAATCTATTCTATTCTAATCTAATATATTCTATTCTATTTTAATCTATTCTAATCTATTCAATTCAATTCTATTCTAATCTATTCTATTCTATTCTATTCTAATCAATTCTATTCTATTCTATTCTATTCTATTCTATTCTATTCTATTCTAATACATTCTATTGTATTCTGTCTGACTTATAATAAAGTTTCTGGTCTGTTAATAGAAACAACACCCAAACAGAGTAAATTAAAGTACCTGCTTGTCCAGGAACTCTCTGGCATCTTTTTCTATGTGTCCTTCATACAGGTTGGTGGTGAGGCTCATCAGGCCCATCTTTGACAAACCAAAGTCCGTCAGCTTGATGTGTCCCATGGAGGTGATCAGGAGACTACATGGTGGGAGAAAACAGGAATTCAACATTGTGTTTTAAATGATAACTTCAGAAAAATATTTGAAAGCGTTAAAATTCCGATCTTCACATCTAAAACAGCCATAGCATATCAAACTAAGACAGTAAAAATGTCCCATAAAGAAACAGGAACATCAGATGTGAATCTATGGTGCTTCTGCTCATGGTACCAGTCACATCAATCAATCAGCACTTCCAACAAACCTAGCTAACAGGAATGAGACATTTACTTTCTATTACATAAAGTATAACATCTATGAGGCTGTTAACGTTTTGACTTGAGCGGGTATGTTCATGTGTATTCGTGAGGGCTGCATTCCATTTAGAAGAAAGTCTGTTCATTGGCATCATTTTACAGAACGACCACACGTCACAGCTGCTGAGGTGGAAACCAAGATGTCTGCCCTGAAACAGGTTGTAATCATTTTCACTTAAAGAGGTCCTTCACTCAGAAACCATTTTTTACTTGATATTTATGAAAATGATCAAGTTTTTCCTGCAGGCTGAACATGAAACTAGTCTCCTCCACCTATCTCCTGCATTAGCTTCTGATAGAAAATAGACTCTAGGTGAAACTCTAGGATTAGAAAATCCTGACAGATCTACGTCACACTGTCGCTTAACATTCATGGACTCGCCCATCTGGACTCACGACGGGGAAGGCTGTTGTTGGTTTAGCGTCCAGGAAACAGCAGAGAACGTCTGGGCTAGTAGAAGCTAACCGTTAGCATTAGCAACTCCACCACACAGCAGAACTCCTCCAGGCTTGTGTTATTTGTGGAGATAAAACATCAACGTTGCAGAGCAAACAGAGTCAGTGGTAGAGTCGTGTTGCTGTTAGCCAATCAGAGGAGAGATGTCCACATATCAGGAAGTAAGACTCCAGATCCTGTCGTCTGAAGCTCTCCTCTGATCTGGCAATATTCTAGTTCTTCAAACTGGGGCACCGGAGCTTTTTCCCCCCAGAGAACGACCTACAAAGCATTCGTTCCAACTAGAGACCACTGCACATGCATTCAAATATGAGTGAAGGACCTCTTTAAACATCTGACCTCAGATCAGTGTTCATGTTTGTAGCCTGCAAGCAGAAAGCAGGAGTTCATTTGTCTGCAGTGATAGTAAAATATTTCACTGCTGAACATATTAGAATGAAGTCTTTATTGGATGAACTACTGACCAACTGCAGGACCAACCTAATGCCAGCTAATAAACCTCATCAGACACAAAACGCTCTAACTCAATCTGGTGTAGCTCTGCTGTGGTTGCACTGGGCTTTCGTCAAAGATCTTGTTGTTAAAGTAGATTAAAGCTTTTTATATGAAACAAAAGATAAAACGTTAGATTAACTTCAACTAAACAACCTCCTGTCTGGAGTTTTATTGGTGCCACGTTTTCCTTTCTGGTCAATAACAGATTATTTACAGAAATCTTCTGTGCCAGCTATTTCCTGTAAAACCTACAAGTCCTTCACACAGCAGCCCTTCCTAGAGTGAACACGGGTTATTGTAGCACTCACTTGTCAGGTTTGAGGTCTCGGTGAACAATACCGTAGTTGTGCAGGTACTCTAAGGCCAAAACTGTTTCTGCAAAATACATCCTGGCCAGTTCCACCGGCAGAGCCCCGATGTTCTTCAGCAAAGTGGCGCAATCACCCCCTGGAAAAAACAAACACCCAGCACGGGTTTAGGGTGTTATTTACATAACTGGTGACTTTAATACTGAGTGTGTGTGCGCGAGCGTGTGTGCGCGCGTGTGTGTGTGTGTGTGTGCGCGCGTGTGTGTGTGCGTGTGTGTGTGCGCGTGTGTGTGCGCATGTGTGTGTGTGCGCGCGCGTGTGTGTGCGTGCCCGTGTGTGTGTGCGTGCCCGTGTGTGTGTGCGCGTGTGTGTGTGTGTGTGTGTGTGTGCGTGTGTGTGTGCATGTGTGCGTGCCCGTGTGTGTGTGCGTGCCCGTGTGTGTGTGTGCGTGTGTGCGTGTGTGTGTGTGTGCGCGCGTGTGTGTGTGTGCGTGTGTGTGTGCGTGTGTGTGTGCGTGTGTGTGTGCGCGCGTGTGTGTGCGCGTGTGTGTGCGCGTGTGTGTGTGCGTGTGTGTGTGTGCGTGTATGTGTGCATGTGTGTGTGCGCGTGTGTGTGCGTGTGTGCGTGTGTGTGCGTGTGTGTGGTCTGAAAATGTAGCTTAAATTTACCATGTACATGTGGGATGAACAAAAATACTGTTTGGCTTCATTCTGTTCCTTAGTCACTTGTTTTGAGTTGTTTTCTTAGATAACAGCTATTTTGTTGTTTTTTATCCTAGTATGGAAAGAACAGACATGAACTCATTCAACACATCTGGCCTAGCCATTAATCCTGCTTTGTAGTGCACCCTTCTAGAGAGGAAGGGCAGACAGACCATAAAAGCAAAAGAAGCTAACCTAAATTAGTCATAAATCAAAAGTCAGTCTCTTACCTTCCACATACTCCATGACCATGCAGAGATGTCGCCGCGTCTCAAAGGAACAGAACATGGAGACAACAAAGGGGTTCTCTGCAAAGGTGAGGATGTCCCTCTCCACAAACGCCTGCTGGATCTGGTTCCTCAGTATCAGATTCTGCTTGTTGATCTTCTTCATGGCGAAACGCTGACGCGTCTCCCTGTGGCGCACCAGATAGACGGCACTGGAAAAAGCAGAGGACATAAAGTGTACAGAGTGATAATATGTGAGTTAGTCACCCTAACTGTCATTTTTTACCCTGAAGTGAACATTTTCTGTACGTATAATTTAGATGTTTCAGCTGCAGCAGGCTTGGTAGGAGCTATGCAGCATGTGCACTGGTGAAGATAAAGATGACATCATGTGTTATTTATGAGTTTACAACCTAGCAGATTATTTTATGTGGAGATCATTTGAAAAGCTTTTGTGTTTTAGGTTTTAGGTTTTACTGCACCGTGCACATCAGAAGTCAAACTTCTGTTTTTCACAAAGACAAGTGAGAGGAGGCATGAGTGAGTCCAGTCTGTTTTAGTTACTGCAGGTCCAAATGGTCTTTCTGTCATCTTCTAATTGTTTTTTCTTTAGGTGAAAAAATTAAAACTCTAAACATGTTTCTTCACGCCATAAGAGAAGAGTCATAGAGTCATCCTGTACCTGTAGGTCTCTGGCAGCGATACAGGTATTTTTCTCTTAGCTGTTAAAAACATTTACCTCTTGGAACCTCATGTTTCCTGTGAAGTCTGTAAAAGCAGAATGAAATTTCCATTTTCTAGAATGAGACAGTGACATCTTTGAACCACCACCTCTCCATGGTGGAGGGGTTTCAGTGGCACTATGCTGTCGGTTCTCCCAAGGCTGATTGGTTCAAGGTAAAAGGTGAGACAAATAGTTGTACACAGGTATGAGGACCACAGAACCCCGCTCTGAGGGTTACCAGGACCTGTACTGGAGCCAGACCTGGAGTTGAGGCCCAAGAGTGAGCACCTGGTGTTCAGGCTGTCTATATGGGCGTGTCCACCTGTGGAACCACCTCATGCAGAAACGGCGTCCGCTGCAGTGGGGACTGGGTAGCATAAGAAGGCAGGCACAACAAACTGGACCATCACCTCTCTGGCAGGAAAGTGTGTGGAGCTTGTGGAAAAGGTTGACTGTATCAGCTGGAGGTATTCATGCCTACCTTCACACATGGAGTTGGCTCAGGAATTTAGGCTGTTGGGAAGGATACTAACTTCTTCTTGGCTGGAGAAGCTCCAGGTTAGAGGAGGTAGTTTGGGATTTTTGTTACGCTCTGCCTCCATGTTGGGGTTTACTCCAGAGAACTAAAGGGAAGCTATACGCCTTCAGGCTAGAGAACAGGTAATGACTGT
This sequence comes from Aphyosemion australe, assembly GCA_006937985.1. Taxonomy (NCBI): domain Eukaryota; kingdom Metazoa; phylum Chordata; class Actinopteri; order Cyprinodontiformes; family Nothobranchiidae; genus Aphyosemion; species Aphyosemion australe. The sequence goes on from SSNS01000253.1 coordinate 737,006, forward strand.
TGTTTTTGCTTGATGCCAAGTAGCAGCTGAGACTATACACCCCCTTTGGAGGCCCTGGAACAAGTAGTCAGTGGTTTCACTGGAGAGTCTATAGACCTGCTGGGGGACTTCAATGCATGCATGGGCAATGACAGAGGTCCCTGGAGGGTTAGCATAAGGAGGAACGGCCTGCCTGACCTTAACCCAGGGCTGGTTCTGTTATTGGATTTCTGTCCAAGTCAATGTTTGACTGTGACTGAACACAAGGAAGCCCATCGGTACACTTGGTACCAGGGCAGCCAAGGTTGCAGGTTGATGATCGGCATCTGACCAGTGGGGGTATATTTCGGACACTCAGGTGAACCACCTGGTGGTTACATTGGATCAGAAGGCAGTGGAGGCCCCACTAAAGCCCGGACCGCTGTGTTTTGTCTGGCCGTCACACAGGACCGCTCATGTCCCCCTGTGAGAACTCCAGAAAGGTGGCACACTGAATGGTCCAAGATTTGAGTGAGCCAAACCGCACGACGTCTTGTTCTAGCAGGACATGCTAACGTCACGAGGCAACCCCCCCCCCCCCCGAAAAGCATAGTTCACTAATAGCAGGCGGCTAGCCAAAAGAACTATGCTAGAAAGAGAATAAAGGGCCACCATTAACATTTCTTCTATTAGTCTCTGACCCGAACTCCAAAGAGAAGTGGTCCGCATGTTCCTGTGTGTAGCTTCCACTGTTGCTATTGTTGCTAATGCTACTCTCGTCACTGGTTGTTCGCGTCACTCCCTGGGTGGGTTTTCATTGGTTGATTGCAGATGGGAGTCGTAGGTTTTCAAACAGTGCTTGAAGACTGTTGGAGGCTGTCTTTGGTTGTGAAGGTGCTCATTAAAGCTGTCGCTGAGCCGGTCACACTGGACGACCACAGACTTGCAAATCACCCTCACGTTCACAGTTTTTTGTCACGATTCTGTTCACGACAAGAGATTTGTCTAGGATGGCTGAAAAACGCACAGTGTGTTCCGGGCTTTAGACCCGGTAGGCCCAAACATATAGTGAGGGTCTGCTGGGAACATCTGGTGGAAGAATCAGTCAAGATGGTCTTCAACTCCCAACTCCGGCAGACCTCTGACTGCGTCCCAGAGGACTTGGAGGGTATTGAATCAGACTAGGCCTTGTTCCACTTGGAAATGATTAAGGCAGCTGCTGCTAGCTATGGCCATTAGGTTGCTCTTGCCAGTCGCAGCAGTGAGACCCAGACCTGCTGGTGGACACAAAAGGTTAGGTGAGCTGTTAGGCTGAAGAAAAAGGCCTAGAGGAAACGACAGGTCTGTGGGTCTGCAGACGCAGAAGACAGGACCTGGAGAGCCAAGTGGTGGGTCATGGTCCTGAGCTTTGGAGAATAAAAGACTGCAAATACAAGCAACCAAAATGAGTTTCCTCTTCGGGATGGCTGAGCTCAGCCTCAGTGATAGGGTGAGGAGCTCAGACATCCGGGAGAAACTTGGAGTAGACTCGCTGCTGAAGAGGAGGTCAGAATGCTCCTGTACATTATTATACATATAAACAAGTTAAATGTGAATATAGATGTGCCAAAAACACTTGCTAGCATGAAATAAAGATCACCAACTTTACAGCACTGAGACTGCTTTAGTCCCCTGATGGCTGCAATATTTCCATTCAATGAAGGTTAAAAGTTACAGAAACACTGTATCTAATGCTTGAACTTGTATATTTTTATTTCTGTGAAGGACCATAAAGCTCACCCATAAGCTCCATTGCTGATTAGTTTGATGGTCTGGAAGTCTTCTTCACTCGGTGGTTTGATGGATCTACCTTTTCCCTGGTGACAGCCAACATTTAAAATCATTACTTTAGTAAAAAAGGGATTTTTTGCATGTTTGCACTACAGTAAAAAAAAAAAAGCATTTTTAATGTGTGCATGTGAAGCAAACAGGTGTGCCGTGTGCACTTCTGTTAGTTCATCACCTCTGCTGAGTCATCCGTCTCTGGAGTGTTTGGGCCCTCGCTGTCGTAGCTGTCAAGGCTCACGATTTCTAAGAGAAACACGGTGGTTAACCAGAAACCTTGTCACATCATGAGAACAGCTTCCCTCCTACACCACTTTGAGCGTCTTTAACAAAACACGTTGCGTCAAAGCACCAGAAGGGCCAAGTCACAAAGAGCCAAATTTGAGAATTAAAATAGCTTCTTTTGTTAATTTGTGTCCTTTATTCAGCTCTGCCTTCCTCCAGCAGCAGCAGCAGCGTTCTAGTATGTGACAGCTGGTTGAAGAAACCAATTATACCATTGTTTTGAAGAAGCAGGGGATAACTAACCGATGAATAACTTCCCAAAGCCTCGTTTGACATTAACTCAACGTAAGATCAAAGCCACTTAGTCTGTGAAAATATCATCAACAGTTTCTGCACAAACAAGAAGAGAAATAATAGTGTGAAAGTTTGAATGTGCAGGCAGCGACGTGGGTGTGTGTGAGTGCTTATGCCAACAATGAAAACAATACAAGATGTGAAGCAGCACGGTTACTGATTAAATCTGAGAGACCTCAAATAACCTTTCTCAAGTCAGATAAAGCTGCAGCGAAAAGCTTTTCTGAGTCTTTAAATGGAGTAGCTGCTGTTGGAGTGAAGAGCTGAGCAGAACCCAACAGAACTATGAGTTTAGGATTAATGAGAGTACAGAGAGTACAGAAAACTGAAAAAAGACGTGACAACTTGACTGGAAAAAACACAGGACTTTGAGTTTGCCCAGGGAAACCGGCAAACAACCGAACCCGGCGTGGTTCCAACCGGCCCGGCCCGGGAAAAACAACCGAACCCGGCGTGGTTCCAACCGGCCCAGCCCGGGAAAAACAACCGAACCCGGCGTGGTTCCAACCGGCCCGGCCCGGGAAAAACAACCGAACCCGGCGTGGTTCCAACCGGCCCGGCCCGGCAAACAACCGAACCCGGCGTGGTTCCAACCAGACCGGCCCGGCAAACAACCGAACCCGGAGAGGTTCCTCCGGCCAGGCCCGGCAACAACGAACTTGGTGGGTTCCACCGGCCCGACCCGGAAACAACGAACTCAGGCCCAGGTTTTGCTCCAGCTACAGGTTCTGCTCCAGCTACCAGACCAGGCTCTGCCGGGGTGAGTCAGTAACGATGCCTCCAAAAAGGAACAATGTGACTGAGGAGGAACTAGAAGAGATAAAGAAATCACTGAGCTTTATGTCAGAAGAAATTACAACAGTCTCTAAACAACAGAAAGAGATAATGGAATTAGTGGAGGAGATTAAAGTCCTAAGAAGAAAAAATGAGGAAAAGGACAGAAAAAGTCAGTCACCTAATCTAAACGGTATTAAATTAGCCTCTGAGAACAAAGTAAAGAACCTCGGTGTTATCTTTGACCAGGACATGTCATTCAAATCCCACGTTAAACAGGTTTGTAGGATTTCCTTTTTCCACCTTCGGAATATTGCTAAGATTAGAAGCATCCTTTCCAGGAGTGATGCTGAAAAACTGGTTCATGCATTTATTACCTCAAGGTTGGATTACTGCAGTAATTCATTACTATCAGGAGGTCCACAGAATGTAGTCAAAAGTCTTCAGCTGGTCCAAAATGCTGCAGCTAGAGTTCTGATGAGAATTAAAAAGAGAGACCACATCTCTCCTGTTTTAGCTTCCCTACATTGGCTGCCTGTTAAATTCAGAATAGATTTTAAGATCCTCCTTCTCACATATAAAGCTCTTAATAA
>SSNS01000253.1:741369-756369 GCA_006937985.1 Aphyosemion australe
TGGCACACTGCTGCCAACCACCTAACATTCTCCCTCTCCTGATATTACATCTCACTTTCTTTAACATAGAATGTGCTACTATTAGTTCACCTATTGAATTAATTATAGATTCACTCAGATAAAGACAATAAAGTTTCTCTGACTAAATAGAACTTCTACTAAGAAATCACAGTGTAGCCATAGAAACACTACTTGATCTATATGGTGTGTGTGTGTGTGTGTGTGTGTGTGTGGTGTGTGTGTGTGTGTGTGTGTGTGTGTGTGTGTGTGTGTGTGTGCCTGCTCTGTCTTCTCAACCCCCAGTGAGCCGTAGTGGATGGCTGCTCATACTGAGCCAGGATCCTCTGGAGGTTTCTTCTTGTTAAAAGGGAGTTTTCCTTCCCACTGTCGCTACATGCTTGCTTAGTATGAGGATTGTATCAACACACAGTCAGTGTCTTGATGCAATCTGCTGGGTTCCTTATATAGGAAACTTTTTTACTGATTGGCTTAATGAACTGAACTGTATTGGAATGTTTACTTTGTGAAAAGCCTTGAGACGACTCTTGTGATTTGGTGCTATAGAAATAAACTGAATTGAATTGAATTGAAAATCACCTTACTGGAAGAAAGAGTGCCAGAACTGGAACAACATTCAAGAATAAATGATGTAATAGTGACAGGACTGGAAACAACACATCAAACTTATGCAAGAGTAACAGCTACAGAGAGAGGAGAACCACTTGAACAAGAATTAAACAACTTAGAGAGGCAGGTAATGGACTTCCTTGGTAGCAAAGGGATACATCTAGAGGCTAAGGACATCAAGAAATCAAGAAAAATGCAGACATTGCAAGGCAAGCGAGACTCCTGAGAAAGCAAAAGAAAATTCAGTCAACGTGGACCTCAAATTGTAAGGTATTCATTAAGCTGAATGGGTCTCCGGAGCAGACAAAGATTCTGATCATTAAGGAACTGACAGAACTAGAAAAATATAAGTGATATATAAGTACATGAAATAAGTTTACAAAACAGAATTTATGGTTCCAAACTTATTTTTGATACTGTAAAAACAACATGGATAACTCGGTTTGATATTGGTCTTGATTCTAACAAGCAAAAATGACTCAACTGAAATGGATACAGATGATAAAATACATGATATTGACAATGAAATAGATGGAAATTTATTTGAATTAAATATAAGTTGTGATTATGTTGGAGAAGAACAATTGAATTGTGGGAAAATGACTAAGGATACAATGTCACTTATCCACATTAATAGTAGAAGCTTACTTCCCAAGTTATTAATGATCAAAGATTATTGAAATAAATTCAAAAATGTGATTGCTATAACAGAGACTTGACTCAAAGATGATATGATGGATGAAGTACAAATGGAAGGGTATGAACTTTATTTTGTAAATAGGAAAAATAAAAGAGGTGGTGGGGTTGCCCTATTCATTAAATCAGATTTAAAATGTAAACTAGTTAAGGAAATGACAATTGCCTCTTTTATAAAACAATGCCGCCAATTTGCCGCAACGCTGAGGCAGCATCAGGGAGCGTTAGGTCGTTTATAAGAGCTCAGACCGTGGTGGTAATGTTGCGCAATCATGTCCGTTTTATAAAAGATTACGCAATGGCGGCATAAAGGGGGTATGGGGGCGGTCTCTGCACTGTCACGGACTTCTGTGTATCTTGGACATAACTTGCTTTTTATTGCGATCGAAGCCGTGCTCCTTAAGTTTTTTCCCCAGTCAGGTACAGGTGTGTGCTCCACCATCCCTGTGAGCTGTCAGATGATCTGAGCTGCAGATATAACGGAGAGAAGCTCCTGGAGCTCCGCATCGCTCCAGTTTATCATCTCAGCTGATTCTGTTTACAAAAGTGAAACTTAAGCGCGTGTTTACTTTTATTTTCAAAATAGTTCCTGGCCGGAGCTCAGCATTAATTCATCACATGGCCATGACACCACCCTCTGTTGCGCCAAGGCTTAATGTGCGTTTATAAGACCGGCGAAGCCGCAATATTACCGCAATATTACTACCAAGCGTGGCGGCACGAATGTCGCAAAATTCCCGCAACGTGATGCCGCCATGGCACGTTCATAAGAAACACGTTGCGGTAATATTACGCTGATTTGCCTGCATGGTGTGTCTTATAAAAAGGGCTACTGATGGAAGATAATGTTATGGAAATTGTAACTGTGGAAATTAGCAATGAAACAGCTAAAAATATTTTAATTAGTTGTGTTTATAGAGCACTGGGATCATGCATTGGGACATTTAATGAAAAAGTAATTGAATTGGTTGATCACATTAAATACAAAACATTCTTTCTATGTGGGGACTGTAATATCAATTTAGAACATGAGGCTGGACAGATAACTAGGGATTTTGCAGATTTAATGTATAGTTTAGGATTATGTCCCTTGATAAACAAGCCAACCAGAATTACAACTAGGAGTGCAACTATTATTGATAATATATTTACTAACAATATGGATGTCAAGAAAACTGGGATTTTAATGACGGATATTAGTGACCACCTACCTGTTTTCACAGTCTTTAAATACAAGCATTCCATAAAACAAAACATCACTATAAACTACAGAAGAGATAAATCAGTTAAAGCCATGGAGGCATTAAATAAAGATCTTAGTAAACAAAATTGGAAGGAGGTATACGTCAGTGACGTCAACGATGCATACACATCCTTCATGAAAATAGTTAAAATCATATAATGATAACTGCAAATTAACCAAATCTACAGGTAAAAGGGAAAACCAACCTTGGATGACTACGGGATTAAAGAACGCGTGTGCAAAAAAGAATAATTTTTATAGCAGTTTTTTAAAATTGCAAACAAGGGAAGCAGAAGATAGATATAAAAAATATAAAAATAAGTTGGTAACAATAATTAGAAAGCAAAAAAAGGACTATTATGGTAAACTATTAAATCAGAATGAAAATAATACAAAAGCTACTTGGGGAATAATAAACAGTGTGACAAACAGAGACAAAACAAAATCCAGTATTCCAAATCACTTTGTCAAGGACAAAAAAGATATTTATGATGATAAAGAAATTACGGATGAGTTTAACGATTTCTTTGTAAATATAGGTAGGAGTTTGATGGAAAACAAACCAATAATAGAAGATAAATTGAGCACAATGACTAGTACTGTCAATAGTATTGCCCTTGACAAAGTAGATGAAGAAGAAATACGTAACATTGTAAAAAACTGTGGAAACAAACGATCAACCGATTACGAGGACCTGGACATAACTGTTAAAACCATCATAGAAGTCATTGAACCATTCACTTACATTTGTAATCTATCACTTCCTTCTGGAATTTATCCTGATGCAATGACAACAGCTAAAGTCATTCCTTTGTATAAGAGTGGTGATAAACATAGTTTCAGTAATTACAGGCCGGTGTCACTGCTTCCACAGTTTTCTAAAATATTGGAAAAAGTATTTGTATCAAGGTTGGATAAATTCATCGAAAAAAATAATATTTTACACAACAAACAATATGGGTTTAGAACTAATCATTCCACAGCAATGGCAATGATGGAATTAACGGACAAAATATCAACAGCAATAGACAATAAAAACGACTTCATCAGTGTTTTCATTGATCTAAAAAAAGCATTTGACGTCATTGATCACTCAAGGTTACTTCGAAAATTAAGTCAGTATGGAATAAGAGGTGTGGCTCATCAATGGGTTAAAACTTATTTAGAAAAAAGGAAACAGTTTGTTCAGATAAATAATAATAAATCAAAACTATGTGAGATTAACTGTGGAGTGCCACAAGGGTCGGTCCTTGGACCAAAACTGTTCATTTTGTTTATTAACGACTTGGTAAATGTATCCAAGATACTCGGTACCATTCTGTTTGCAGATGACACAACACTGTTTTACTCGGGATTGGATATTAAGGAGGTGGCGAAAGTGATAAATAAGGAACTGATTAAAATTAAAAACTGGTTTGATTTAAATAGATTGACACTGAATCTTAATAAAACAAATTTCATACTGTTTAAAGATAAACAACAGTGATGTGTCATTGGAAATAGATGGGACTGAAATCACAAGGGTAAAAGAAACAAAATTCCTTGGAGTGCTTATTGACGAAGACTTGACCTGGAAATCACATATTAGTTACATAAAAGGTAAAATTGGCAAATCCTTAGGAGTATTACATAAAGTCAAGTTCTTACTGACTAATTCTGGTTTGTTGGCATTGTACAATTCGCTGATTGTTCCATACTTGACTTATTGTGTAGAAATCTGGGGAGCAACATACAAAAGCTATACACAACCCTTATTTATTTTACAGAAAAGAGCTTTGAGAATCATCAACTATAGTGGCTGTAGAGATCCATCAAACCCGTTGTTCATCAAATATAAATTACTGAAATTTCATAATTTAAAAGACTGGAAAATCTTACAAACTATGTATAAAGCCAACTTAAGTACTCTGCCAACAAACGTTCAGAGGATATTTGTAAAGAGAACTAGTGATTATATGCTGAAAGAAACTGATATGTTTACAAAACCTAGATTTAGAACTAAAATTAAGGAATGGAGTATGTCTGTAAATGGTGTGAAATTATGGAATAACCTTAAAAGGGAAATTTAAAAAATCACTGTCATTTAATATATTCAGAAAATGTACAAAATTGAGTGTACTAAGTAATTATGGAAATTTTACATTAAACCAATGGTCATGATAGCTCTGGAAATAAGAATAGGAAATACTTGAAAATTAATCTGTATATGTGTCTGACAAATGGAAACTGCGTAGATCATTTTTTCTGGAAAAGGGGGCAGAAATTAGCCTAGTGAACTAGACCAAATTCTTGCTTTGCAGAGTCTGGTCTAGGCACGCTTCATAGGAACCCTCGCTGCCTGTGGCTGTCCAATCACAGCTCGCTATAGTTTTGGTTGGGCCAATCACAGCGCTCAATATTGTGGGCCAATCACTGAGCGGGAGTAGCCGATGACGTCAGTGCTGCGGCCGCGAACCCAAGCAACATGGTGGCGGCGCAGGAAACACGTTCGTTTGAAACGGCTTTGTCATCAACATGGATTATTTAGACTCCAACGTGCGTAAGTCTGTTTGATATACTTAGCGGCTTCTTATTTTTATCAAACAAAGTAGTGCAATGTCCCAGTACACCTGATATTCACATGTTTCTATACAAAAACGACAGAAATCATTGATGTTAGATGCCATTTATGCGTCCCGCTTTTCCGTCGCTGTGATTACGTCATGTTGTTTGTTACTCTGATTGGTCCCTGAGCTCTTGTACAGTCTGAGGAGCAACTTTGTGTTTACTTTGTGAAGAGCCTTGAGATGACTCTTGTCGTGATTTGGAGCTATATAAATAAACTGAATTGAACTGAATTGAATCCTCCAGGTACTGCCTGCATACTCTTGCCACATGAGGCCGGGCATTGTCGTGCATTAGGAGAAAACCAGGACCTACTGCATCAGCGTAGGGTCTGACAAAGGGTTCAAGGATTTCATCTGGATACCTTATGGCAGTCAGAGCACCATTTCCTAGGCAGTAGAGGTCTGTGCGTCCCTCCATGGATATGCCTCCCCAGACCATCACTGACCCACCACCAAACCTGTCATGTTGAACGACGTTGCAGGCAGCATAACGTTCTCCTTGTCTTCTCAAGACTCTTTCACGTCTATCACAGGTGCTCAGGGTGAACCTGCTCTCGTCTGTAAAAAGTACAGGGCGCCAGTGGCGGACTTGCCAATTCTGGTGTTCTTGAGCAAATGCCAGTGGAGCTCTACGGTGCTGGGCAGTGAGCACAGGGCCCACTACAGGACGTCGGGCCCTCAGGCCATCTTCATGAAGTCTGTTCCTGATTGTTTGGGTAGAGACATTCACACCAGTGGCCCTCTGGAGGGCTTTGTTATGTATATCTTATGGTTTAGATGTTTTATTTGTTTTTATTTTGAATGAAATAAAGTTGATAAAAAAAAAAAGACACAGATACCTCTGCATCGTAGAGATGAATCTTCTTAACATGTTCTCAGCCTCCTCGATGATGGCTCCTAGCGTAATGGCGCTTACACACTAGCACCGGGTCGGCTCCGATCGGTCGGCCTCAGTCGGCCCCGGCCCCGCCAGGTTGTTTACACACATCTTCCAGGACACCCTTTGGAATGCGGACGTGATAGGCGGTCTCAGAAATGCGCGCGAAAAATTGGCGCGAATATATCAGTGATGTGGGCGGGTCAAAGGAGCGCGGAGAAGTTTGTGCGGTGTCTTCCTTATTAGAAAAGGCTGTGTGTGTGTGTGTGTGTGTGTGTGTGTGTGTGTGTGTGTGTGTGTGCTGCGCTCCTCACAGCCGACGGGAAGAGAGAAACGGCTGGGTGGGTCAGAGGAGCGCGGAGAAGTCTGCGGTCTCTTCCTTATTAAACAAAAGGCTGTGTGGCAGCACTGTGTCAGTGTGTGTGTGTGTGTGCGTGTGTGTGTGTGTGTGTGTGTGCGCGCGCGCGCTGCGCTCATCACAGCAGACGGAAACAGATAAAACAGCTTCAGTCAGAGGCTTGTTAACTCCTCCGCATTCAGAGTGATAATGAAGCGCGCATGGGGGAAGCCCCTGCTGGCGATTCTATCCGCTAATCGGAGGTTCCCCCTAAAGGTAGGCGTGAGTTTGAGCCAACCAATGAGTAGGCAGTGGGTGTGTTGGCCCGGTTTCGACAAAAAGCAGACCTCCTTCGGATGAGGGCCGAAAACACGTACGGTTCAGCTCCGGAAATCCCCGGGCCACCCGGATGTGAAAGGAACTTACCCAAACCCGCCCGTTCCGAGCCGGTGCTAGTGTGTAAGCGCTATAAGTGGGTGATTCCCACTCCTCAGGGAGAGGGAGGTGTGAGGCTGTGAGTGAACACAGGCAGCTACAAAACCCACTGATGAGTATCAAAGGTCAGGGGCAGGAGTTTGGGGCACCCAGAGCTGCCGTGGTCATGGAACATGTTTACGTCAACTTTGTGTCTACCACACGCCTTTTCTTTACTAACGTCACTCTTTACACTCAGAGCATTCACATGCACTCCTTAGTGGGTCTAAACTGGGAGCCTGTATCCTAGTTTAGACCCACAAACCAGTGCACTGTCCTGATTAAAGCTATATGTGAAAACTGGAATGAATAATTAGAAAACTGTCAAAGTGAGAACTGTAAAGAAAACTAAACAGTCGTATGCAACCATCTGCAGAAGTTTAATTACTATTTGAACAACTTTCACATTTATCAGCTGTGGTTAAACCGTTACAGCGTAAAAAACAAACAACGACAAAACCTTCTGAGCAGTCAAAGGACAGGTCTGTGTTGTGCTGACGGTGGCTCAGAGGGAAGGGTTGCTGGTTCAAACCCAGGCTCTGCCCATGTCAGATGTGTCCTCAGGCAATGCACTTCACCCTCCTATCCTGGTTAGAGGGACCAGTGGCTCAGGGCAGCTGTAGCTACAATGTAGCTCATCACCATCAGTGTGTGTGTGTGTGTGAGAGAGAGAGAGAGAGTGTGTGTGTGTAGGGGGGGTTTATGCTTATGTCCCTGATTGTGATGTCACAATAAGGGAAGTTTGAAACTTGTGGAAGCACTAATCACTGAAGCCAAACTCTGACAGAAAATGGACACTTTTTATCTGGGTTAGTATGTTAATGGAAGCAGCAGAGACCCACACTGCAGCACAAACAGAACCAAAAAGTGAGTTCTCCTTTAAGAGAAAGCTCAACTGTTTACAGAAAAAGGGCAGCAGGATGGTAGTCTGAGCTTGAAAGACTTATTTATCAGTGAAAACTAAACTTATTAAAAAGAAAAGCTGGAACACAAAGGTTTGGAACGTTCTATGATTACTTCTTGAGCAACAGACTCACTGATTTTCCACCGAGACAAGCACCACTGGACCTAAACCCCAGCTAGCAGCTGTCTGTCTACCCAGTGAAACAGATCCCAATCTGTTGATGAGACGGTCTTTGGTTGTGTTTGGTGCTGCATGCTTCATTTCCTTCACAGACACTAACAGACAAACAGTCATTATGGTGAGTTATAGCTCACCCTCTTGGCTCCAGGTTGGAACCTAACACACACCAGAGTGGTATCGATCCTCCAGAAAGAAAATGAAACCAGTGGAGCTGGTCTGGAACTAAAATGTAACCCCTGCCTGTCTGTCAGCATCGCTACAGCGTCTTACCCTCCAGCGGGTCTCTGGTCAGACCCAACTGACTGATGATATATCTCGGGATGTCTGCTTTCATTAGCTGTCCCTCTTTGGCATGGTCCTCTGCAGCCTCCAGTAGATGGTAAAACTCCTCTGGATTGAACTCCTGTCATCAGAGTAACACGTTAGGCAGGCAGATCCATCTTAATTAAACAGGACTCAAAGAGGCACAAATCTGAGGACTGCTCTGCAGAAGATGTCTTAAAAGCCACAGAGACAGTGGTGCATGCTTGTGCAATGAATGACATCTGCATCTGAGATTGAACCTTCATGTGTCTGAGCATGCTAACCTCAAATTCCAAAATTTACCTCCAACCTGCAACTACAGAGCAGTCAAAAAAAACCCAATAACCATTGGTACTACTCTCCAATGTAAATTGCTTTTTTTTGGGGGGGGGGGGGGGCATTTTTTTTCCTTGCAGCAGTCTCCTGTGGGATTTAGTTTCATTCCTGTTGGAGGAATAACATTTTGATTAGAAAGCTTGAGGCAGCAGGATCATTTCCATCCCTGCGCTCTCGTATCGGTTTCCCTGGACAGATGGAGGAGGAATTAGTGTGGCTCTGCTCAGGGATGATATTCTCACAGCTAACAGCCCGACTGTGTGACATTTCTAACAAATCACACCTGGTAACTGACTTGAATGCAAAATGAACTCCACAGCATTTTCTTTGTGAGTCCTCTCCTCTCTAACCTTACAGCCAGATCTAAGGTGTCCTCCACATCCGGGCTGACCCTATCAGCCCCTCTGATGGTTGCCTTGACGATGGAAAGATGAGCTGTGGGGCTGATGAATGGGTGGGGGTTTGGTGTGGTTAAGCTTCCTGTGTAAATAAAAACATAGTTTGGTGAATTATGCACCAGAATACCAGTCTTTAACGGCTGGTATGAAGGGCCGGTGAGGGGAATGGAATAATCCAATTTTCAATACAGCTTCATAGATTCCAGATAAGCAGGAAGAATATCCTGCAGTAATAAGAATATAAGCTGCTGTAGACAGCTTTACCTAAACCACGACCTCTGCCGCACAATATGCACAAACTCCTCAGAGCAACGAAACATTCTGAAAGTGAAAGATTTCCTGGGAGCAACTGAATAAAGCAGAATTATTTTTCTAAATGCAAGACGAGAAGTGAAAAGCTGCATCTGACTGACATTCAGCAACTTCGTCTGATTATTTAAAACTAAGAGTATGAATGTTATTTAGTGTTTGTTGGAGGAAATTGGCTCTCTGAGTGAAGGGATTATCCCTTGAACTGGAACGTAAATGGGTTTTAAGAAGGAAAGGATGTCTGTATTTATGGATTCTTTTGGTTTGTCCTCTGGTTTCAGCTCTGTGGTCCGTTAGCTTTACAATGAAACGGTTTTGGTTTCTATCACAGGAGAGGAGTCTTCTAAAACCTTTGCTGGGAGGATGATGAAGAAATAGAAAACCCAAAGGTTATGAGATATGTCCAAATGTCTCAACAACATCTGTGGGAAGTGTTTTCTTTTAAATAAGCCTGGTCAGTCTCTTCATGTCATGATAACAGAATTCTCTTCTATTTACGTAAGAGCAACAGAGCTTTCCACAGTAGCTAAAAACAGGTCGTGACGTAATGTCGCAAAGCACTCTGGGGTGCAGGGTCATACAAGCAAGCGAGCAGTTATAATGGATTCCTATGGGTCTGAGTTGCTCTGATCTGACTAAAGTTATTTTTTCGTCTCCTAAAGATTTTCAAACAGTAACGAACTAAGCGCTGCTGCTGGGGGAGGTGCTAATCGGACTCTAGACGCCCCGATCGGATGTCAGAGAGGACTTTTAATCCCTTTTCCAAAGCCGGGTAACGTACGCGACCACATGAAACAGCTGGAAAGCTACACGGGCTAAGCTAAAGACGGAAGAAGCAAAGCGGTGGTAGTTTTTAAGTTGGACGAGCGGATTTTAACTGTGTGGAGCAGATCAAGAAAAGCACGTATATTTGTTACTTACATCTTCCTGGAGGGAAAAGTCCTACATCCGAGAATGACCAGCCGCCGGTCGTAATGACGCTCTCAGTCATGGAGTTATCCAGGAGGAGCAGCGGAGGAGAATTAACCCCTTAACATTCCTGCAATTTCTGCCCAAGAGGCTTTAAAAAAGCACTCCCCGAATTTGAATTAAAGCTGTTCTTGAACCGTTTGCATCAGAAACGTGGTTGAGGTTTCTTTTAAAAGTAAACACTCAGAGGTTTTCCCTACAACAGTCAAAATTTGTGTAAGTGATACTGTCACAGAGTAATAAGAGCTATAAATCACAAAAAATTACATTTTTTATGGCCGCCAATTATTTTTTTTTAAATAAATGCATAAAAATGACATTAGCAATGTGACATGGACTGGAAAACACTATGTGTCTATAGCCTGAAGTCTTACTTTGTCCCAAACCAAATTTTACAGTAATAAACCTAAAAATGAGCATTTGGCACATGTTTTTATAAGATAAGTCCCGGCGTGTCAAAAGTGTTCAAAAGGTGTGCCATTTGGAGACCACTGCCCCATGCTTAGGAAACAAGTCTTTTATATTTGAATGCTTCAACATAGAATCGTGATCTTGGGCTCTAATGAAAGGTTACACACAGGACTGTACTATCCCACATCTAGTTCCATTCTCAGTGTTACTTACAAAGAGTAAAGGAGGCACACACTGGTGTGTGTAGTCATCAGGTAGAGATGGTAACTTTCAAAACTGCTGCTGTTAACGGAGAGTCAGAGGCAGCGTTGTTAACGGAGAGTCAGAGGCAGCGTTGTTAACGGAGAGTTAGAGGCAGCATTGTTAACGGAGAGTCAGAGGCAGCGTTGTTAACGGAGAGTGGAGGCAGCGTTGTTAACGGAGAGTTAGAGGCAGCGTTGTTAACGGAGAGTGGAGGCAGCGTTGTTAACGGAGAGTCAGAGGCAGCGTTGTTAACGGAGAGGGGAGGCAGCGTTGTTAACGGAGAGTGGAGGCAGCGTTGTTAACGGAGGAGAGTTAACAAGGAGGCAGCGGTCCAGCTGAACGTCTGGGCCAAACAGCATGTCCACCCAAACGTCCACGAAAAAGTCTTTTGACCAGAGGTGAGTGGAATATAAAAGTAGGGACACAAATGATAACCTGACAGTTAAAAAACTACCTTGAGAAAATGTTACTTGAGCACTGTGAGTAATGAACTTATTTTTATATTACTCAAGAAGGAGCCGTGATGGGAATAATGGGGTTTACAACAACAGCGCTGCTAGCGAGGGTTAGTTTTTACTTTCACTTTCATTAGAGCTAGCGCTTCAGTTCTGGTGATCGATAATTAGCAGGGTCGCCATCAAGAAAAGCTCTCTGGTATGTTTTTCTCCGTCAAAACAACTTCCTCCATTTTATGCCTTCATATCGATGTCAAAGGGCTCTGAAACTGTATATTTTCTATTGTAAAATGTGGCTTATGAGTATGACCCTACCCATAAGCCTTTGCGTGGTGACGTCAACTGTATAATACCCTATTGTGCAGGTTTTATATTCTGACTGGACTCTAGTATTCTAGTCAGTAGCTACGTTTACATGGGCACAAGTAATCAGAATGAACGCCCTATAAGATCAAAAATTCTTCATGTAAACATGTCAATCAGAATATTCTGATCCGATACGTCCATGTACACGGCCATTGGGATTGTTGGAGTAAAATAATGCCCACTGCACATGGGCGTGACGTCTTTCTGCCTCTGCAGACGCTCAGGACAAGTGGAAAACATGGCGGGAGGTAAACAGAAGTGGACTGTTGCCGACACTATTTTTTACTGGAAACACTACGGGAGCTCAATATTATTGAACGTCTCGATGGCTGAAAGGCTAGAAATGCTGAGTTATACACTCAAATGCATCTAAAGATGCAGGAAGCGGGAATTCACCGAAGTATTGACCAAATCAAAAACTCTTTTTTTTCCCAGGAAAGACCACTCTGAGCATGCTCAACGTATTTAATCTGTTTGAATGCTTGGTGCACATCACAGCATGATGGGATCATTTCCGTTAGTGTCCTTGTAAACAGAGATTTGGGATTTCTGATCAGGATTTGAATCGGACAGGGGAAACTAGACGTATGTAAACGTAGCTAGTGTGCTGTAATTGTAGTTAAACTAGTTTAGGAATAGGGCTCAGTTCTCTAGGGGCCAAAAATTAACAGTCTTTTTAGTAACCTGTCTGAGGGTATCTGTAACGTTTACTTGGATTGTTTTAGATGTTGCAGTGTCTCGTTGAACTTTGAATTCAGTTGTCTGGGCCGTGGGGGTAGCAGGTCCACCACAGAGGCCCAAAATCTGCGAATCATTCATTCTTTCCCAGATATAAAAAAAACTAGGGGTGGGACTCTATTAAAAAATTATTCTAATTAATTAGAGGCGTTGTAATTAATTAATCTTGATTAATCTCATTTTAATCGTTCAAGAAAACTTACCCCAAAAGCAATTTTTTAAAATTAAAAATACATACTGCAGGACAAAGGAGGTGAGGGAAGGAAACAAAATGATAATTAAGAAAGGTTTACTTGTTTTTTCTCACTTCTGCAAACCCAAAACAGCAGAGCTGTAATATTCTGTAATATTATAATTTACTGTGAGGATTAATCTGAGGCCTGACCCTGTTGATGAGACTCTGTGTATGTCCCTCTGGTTCCACAGTAAATAATAACTGGTGAAAAATGAGATGTTTAGGTTTAAACAGTAATGATCAACAGCTTTGTATTGTTTCATGTTAAACGACCATTTCAAATGTGCAACATTTCATCCTTCTGCATAATAAAAATGTTTCCCCCATCAGAACAATCCCAGCTGCTGTGGAAGTCATTTCTCTCTCTGCTTCCTTTAAAATGTGAACCATATCTGAGTCAAAGCCTCAGGTGAAACTTGGAAACCACAAAACAGGTAAAAAGAGATCCTATCTAGGAAGTAATGATCCTGTGTGGACTCTGATTACATCCTGTTCTTTGTGGGAGTCTTTTTTAAACCAGAGAAGAGAACAAAGGCCATTCAGAGACAGGAAAGACTTTATGACATCATCTAGGATTTCTCACAACCACAAAATTCAACTAGAGACGCAGCTTCAGGTCGGGAGTCAAAAATAACATCATGTGATAATGTGGGTTCTTTAAGAGGAGCTGCTGTAGTTTTTATAAACTTTTGTTCAGTTGAATAATAACTAACCAAACTCTTTCTAACTTAGCCTTAAACAATTAAAGCTGTCTTAGCGAATCTACAGAACAAGCTAGTTTTTTAAACCCCCCCCCCCCACCACCACCACCACCACCACCACCACAGGTATCTTCCCTGAGACGCTTCTGCAGGAACCGTAAACCCGCGATGCCAGAGGAAACGAGATAGCGCTAAACACCAGTCTCCGTTTTCTAGGTCCAAACGTCTTTTGTTGTCCGTGACTTCAAATGGTGTTTTTCTTTTTGGGACTCTGGTAGTTTGTCCTAAAGTTGAAGTGGTAGCAGCCGGCTGTTTCTCCTCTGATATTATTGAGCAGAGAACCTGCTCATGGATTCAATCATACCTTAAGGGCAGGAGCTTTTGTGTGAGGATGGGTGAGGCATCGTCACCCTGGGTGGACCTGCAATGGGGTGTGCCGCAGGGATCTGTCCTGGCCCCCCTATTGTTTGCATTGTATCTCCTACCTTTGGGGAATCTACTTCGTCGACATGGTGTGAGATTCCACCTATATGCTGACGACTGTCAGTTATATCTTCCTATTTGCTGAGGGGCTAGTGGATCCATTTCTCCTCTTCTGGACTGTTTAAATGATGTCACTTCCTGGATGGCGTCCAACTTCCTGCATCTGAACAGTGATAAAACTGAGGTAATAGTACTCAGTCCAGGTACGCTAGTGGGTTCAGCCTCCACTGTGGACCTTGGTCCTTTGGAACACTATGAGAGAAATATTGTTACCAGTCTAGGTGTAAAAATTGATTCTTCACTGAAATTTGATGCTCAAATTAACATGGTAGTACGTTCCAGTTTTTTCATTTGAGGCGCCTGGCTAAGATCAAGCCCCAGCTGTCCAGGGAGGGTTTACAGTCTGTCATTCATGCCTTTGTCCTGTCCAGACTCGACTACTGCAATGCACTGTATGCCGGTCTGAGTCAGGGTGCGATTGCTCGCCTACAGCTGGTCCAAAACTCAGCTGCTAGGTTCTTGACAGGCACAAGACGCCATGACCATATTACACCGGTCTTGGCGAAACTACACATGGCTTCCCATGCAGTACAGAGCAAAGTTTAAAGTGCTGATTCTTGCTTTTAGGGCTCTTCACGGTACTGCTCCTGCCTATTTATCAGCATTACTACATAGGCATGTCTCCACCCGCTCTCTACGCTCTGTTGACCAGGAATTATTGGTGGTCCCTTGTTCCAGGTGCAAATCGAGGGGAGATCGTGCGTTTGCGGTCCTTGCTCCAACCTTATGGAATGGTCTACCTCTGACTGTTAGGCTGGCGCCTTCCCTTCAGATTTTTAAGACCATTGGGTTCTTGATTTTAATTGTTGTTTTTTCATCTGTTTTTATGCTGTTTTTATTCTTTGACTTTTTTACTGTATTTATTAATGCGATAGCTTTTTAGTATTGTGTCCAGCACCTTGGGCTTCTGCTAAAGGTTGTGGAAGGTGCTCTATAAATGAATAAATGAAATGAGATGAAATGAGAACCTCTGACACCAGTGGTGTTCTGGTGCTGAATACGTGAGTGTGGAATGAGTGGAGGACCCAGGGAAGAGCGGTGGTTCAACT
>SSNS01000253.1:766369-801369 GCA_006937985.1 Aphyosemion australe
AGGCTGGAGTTAGAGAAAGGTTACGTCCGGGGATGTGGGTTTGGAGGAGTAGCGATAATGGCGAGGCGTGAGAAGGGTTAGAGCAGAGGGTACGAGAAGCTAGTGTAGCCACATTCAGAAGAGGGAGGGTGTAGCCCGGTACAAAATATAATACCAGTACAGAGCATTTATGTTAATAAATTCGTTCATAATAATTAATGATGGTTCAAGTTCAATCTGAGATAGCGAGGAGCTGTTATGTGTGTAACCTAACTTGTTTACGGTCATTTGTCAATCATCTAATTTCTATTTTTTCATTGGTTGTATTAGTACTCACGAGCCAATCAGAGCCATGTTCTTTGGTAAGGGGCGGGACTAAGGACACCAGTTAGTGTGGGGAGTAGCGAGTCAGGTTTGACGAGAGACAGACGTTACCGAGAGAGCTAACGGAGGAGGCATCGAGTTGTGGGAAGCGTTGAGGTTTGTTCAAGAAGGTCGACTAATCGTGGTCCTGATATAAGCTTCAATTGTGACCTGCAAGAGGTGAATATGATTGTATATGCCTGAAATATGCTATGACTAACTGTTATAGTAAAAAGACTGAACGTGTAATGCAGTTAGCGACCTGCTAATTAGCAGTAGCATTCAGTGTATATGTGCCTGTTTACCGTAGCCTTTGCATGGTGTTATTTCTGAACTTAAAGTGAAGCTAATGCTAATTCATTAAGAGATAGTGTTGATAAGCAGGCTCAATTTGAATAATATGCTCTAAAGGAGACGGAGTTTGGAGAAAAGAGAGGCGGTTTTCCATCCAACGGTCCCTGCTGCGTGTTCCATGCCGGTTTTCTGCTGTGGAGTGTCCTGCTGTTGTCATTCCTCAATGATCACCGTCGCCAGATTGCCCTTACCCTATGTGAGACAGTTCATCCCAAATTCCCTTTCCCCCTGCTGCCATAACCCTGGACTTTGTGAGTACTGTCACCTTTATGCACGTGCTTTTGTTTTATGCTCAGTTTCTGAGTGAAGCGGCCATTTAAAGTTTTTAGGCCCCACCGCACTCAAATTTCAACAAACAGGCCTGCAACGGGGTGGGATTTCAGTTGAGAGGTGTTTGTGTGAGAGAGTGTGTGTGGGCCCACGAGTGAAAGTAAATTCAAAATTTATGTTATTAGGAATAATTTGTATGAACATGAAAAGCTTTGTTTTGGTTTAAAACAAATGAAAAGGTTTAAATTAGGAAAAATCTTAATCCATACCAAAGTACTAAAACTGGATGTACATTTTGTTATTTTAATTTAAAAGAAACCTTTAAATTTTATTTACTGTTTATAAATAAATACTTATAAATATTTTGAATACAGTTGTGGTGGTCCTTGTTAAAATAGGCAATAATATTGATGTGTAAAGAAAATTTGTGGCTTAAAATAAGATAAAATGCTGTAACTCATCACCACGAGCCCAGGCCCCGTATCATTTAATATTGTTTATTCCAGTCTCGTATTCATTTGGATTGATACATGAAACACGGGTTACACTAGGTCTTGCGTCTTTGAGTCAGACTTGGTTGGGAACTGATACATGGAACATGGATCAGGAGATCATGCATGAAGAACACACAATGACTGAGCGATGTGTGAGAGGTGAGTGAGTCTTTTGAACTGTTCGGGAAGCGGGGGGGGGCTCTCATGCACGGCTGGTGCAGGTTGAGCCTGATGAGGAGGTTCTGACAGGACCCTCCCCCTCTAGGCCCAGCACCTCAAGGGCCAGGACAAACAGGATGGGAGCGATGGAAGTCCTCTATGAGAGAGGGGTCCAGGATGTTGTGAGGTGGCTCCCAGGAGTGCTCCTGGAACCCCCGGCCATGAGGGCGAGAGTCCAGGAGGCAATGAATGGCGTGGATGGGACCATCATTGAGGAACCTGGGGAGCGGAAACAGCTGTGACGTGGTCCAAGGCTTGAGGAGGGAGCAGTGGAAGACCAGGTGTACCTTGAGGGAAGTCGTGAGCTAGAGCCGGAGGCGGTAGGTGATATGATCGATGTGGCAGAGGATGGTGTAGGGCCTGATAAAGAAGCGAGCCTGAGGTGATGGGTGGACAACCAGACCTAGTCCCCAGGCTGATAGGAGGGATTGGGCCAGCGACGAAGGTAACGTCGGGCCTGATGATCCATACTGGCATGCAGGATAGATGCCCGAGCCCGGAACCAGACCGCCTTGGTGTGGCGTATGAATTGTTGGGCGCCTGGCACCTTTACTTTGGGCTCCTGGTGAGTGAAGCTAGGCAGCTGGTATTTGAAGCATACCTCAAGGGCAAGAGGTCCATGGTGGAGGAGGTCTGCATGTTGAGGGACCGTTCTGCCCAGAGGAGGGTCCAAAGCCAGGCAGATGGCTGGGAGGACACCAAGCACCGGAGGTATTTTCCCACATGCTGGTTGGATGATGTAGTCTGGCTGTTGGTCTCAGGTTGGTACCCAGAGGATGGGCTGGCAGACGCCCCAATGAGATGGCAGAAGGCTCTCCATTACCTGGCTGTGAACTGGGGGCCCCCGGTCCAATACCACGTCCCTGGGGAAAGCCGTGGAGTGGCGCCATTGATAACATCTCTCAAAAAGTGACCTATGATGATGAGGTTAACTGAGCTACCGTCAGTTTTGTGATTATTAAAGTAAAGTAGCTCTTAAATAGGTAAAAAATTAGGTTATTTCCAAAAATAGCTTAGTTGTAGATGTATCTGTAATGATGACATCCTCAAATTTTCATTAAAATCAATCATGTGGTTTAGGAGATATTTTGCCAACAGGGAGACAGATCTGACTCCAGTGGAAGAATTAAAGGCAAGTTCTCATGGGATCAGACTGGAGTTTGTGTTGTGAATGATTCTCAGTGACACACACATCAGATCTGAGCTCAAAATCTGTAAAACTGACTAAGTTGAAGCCATTTTAGGGGCAACAGGAGGAGGTGGAAGTTTGCCCTGTAATCAGTAGGGATGTGAATCGCACCACTGAGGCCGATTCGATTTACATCTCGACAGGCTACCAGCGATACGATACATTAACCCTGAAACGATACAATACATTAACTCTGAAACGATACGATACGTTAACTCTGAAACGATACGATACGTTAACTCTGAAACGATACGATACATTAACTCTAAAAAGATACGATACATTAACCCTGACACGATACGATACATTAACTATGAAAAGATATGATGCATTAACCCTGAAACGATACGATACATTAACTCTGAAACGATACGATACATTAACCCTGAAACGATACATTACCTCTGAAACGATACGATACATTAACTCTGAAACGATACGATACATTAACTCTGAAACGATACGATACATTAACCCTGAAACGATACAATACATTAACCCTGAAACGATACGATACATTACCTCTGAAACGATACGATACATTAACTCTGAAACGATACGATACATTAACCCTGAAACGATTCGAGACATTACCTCTGAAACGATACGATACATTAACCCTGAAACGATACGATACATTAACCCTGAAACGATACGATACATTACCTCTGAAACGATACGATACATTAACCCTGAAATGATACGATACATTAACCCTGAAACGATACGATACATTAGCCCTGAAACGATTTGATACATTAACCCTGAAACGATACGATACATTAACTCTGAAACGATACAATACATTACCTCTGAAACGATACGATACATTAACCCTGAAACGATACGATACATTAACCCTGAAATGATACGATACATTAACCCTGAAACGATACGATACATTAGCCCTGAAACGATTTGATACATTAACCCTGAAACGATACGATACATTAACTCTGAAACGATACAATACATTACCTCTGAAACGATACGATACATTAACCCTGAAACGATACGATACATTAACCCTGAAATGATACGATACATTAACCCTGAAACGATACGATACATTAGCCCTGAAACGATTTGATACATTAACCCTGAAACGATACGATACATTAACTCTGAAACGATACAATACATTACCTCTGAAACGATACGATACATTAACCCTGAAACGATACGATACATTAACCCTGAAATGATACGATACATTAACCCTGAAACGATACGATACATTAGCCCTGAAACGATTTGATACATTAACCCTGAAACGATACGATACATTAACTCTGAAACGATACAATACATTACCTCTGAAACGATACGATACATTAACCCTGAAACGATACGATACATTAGCCCTGAAACGATACGATACTTTAACCCTGAAACGATACGATACTTTAACCCTGAAACGATACGATACATTAATGATACGGTGAAACTCTTTGCTGATACGATTCAATATGATTCATCCCTGCTGATGATTCATTAATGATTTGACGATTTTCGGTTTGATATGATTCATGATGTGATTTGACACAATTCAATACATTAAAAATAATTTACGAATCCACATCTGGTTTATAAACATCATCACAATTATTTATCCCTTCTCTGTTTCTCTGTGAGATGCATTTGATCCTCTATGATGTTTGATTAATCAATAAGTTCAACATGAAGTAAATGCACTTCATCAGTGATATTTACATCTAGACAGTTGCTCTGCTCAGAGAAATAAACCAACAGAATCAGAAAATTATTAGAGTTCATCATATAATTATTAGGAATTATTATGAAACACAGTAAACATCTGAAGATGTTTCTAAATACTATAATGATCCATATGGGGTTGTTGTAAGAGCTGTTGTAGCCTAACGTTACTGTTCCTTTAGGAGAAAAGTGAAATCTGGAGACGTGGGTTAATCTCAGCTGTTTGTTAGACTTCTCTAATAAACCACTGTTAAGGGCAAAATGTCGTTCTGTCTGGTGTTTTTAGTTCTGCACAAATGTTACAATAATAAAGAAGCTCCCGGAGACCAGATCAATAAGAATGTGCTGCTGCAGGGATCTGCAGAGATCAGAGACCGTGTAATGGTCTCCATGTGTGTAAAATGTCAATAGTCTGTGGTTTTCAGGAAGTTTATTTTATTTTGGCAAGTTAAGACAGGAAGCACGTCAGTAAATATGTCCAAAGATGGTTGGTTTTCTAACTGCGGCTGTGCACCACCTGACTTCTGGAATAACAAACACTAAAAGATACTGATGGTGCGTTCAATGCGCCTAAAAAAAACGAGGACATAGTAGATAAACTATGAAGTAATCAATAGCTGTGTTTACATGTGCAAAATGTCTTTAATCCGATTATTATTGGGATTAGAATATGACTGTGCAAAAGGGCCCTGGACAAATTTATTTATTTATTTACTTATATTTTACAAGGATAAAGCCTCTTGAGATGGAACATCTCGTTTTCAAGAGCGTTTACATTGGTCATGCGCAGAGCGATCCAATACACCGAAAAAGGCCATAGAAGAAGAAGTAGCGGACTTCCGCTGCAAACAAACATGGCTGCCTGCATGTCTAAATGGAGCAGTACGATGTTCTTCAGAGCGTCGTTTAATTTTTAGTTCTTTAAGCACATCTAGCAACGCATTTGTGTCCAAAACAGACCAGTTTTGTTTCACGCACGCGTTGCTTTCATCCTACGTTCGTAGACGCCGATGTAATGCACATATACGTACGACGTTACTCACATGCGCATTAATGACCCACAGTCGGAATAAGTGTTTACATGCACCATGATCGGATTAACAATCAGCATAATGCTGGGCTTACACCTACAGACTTTAAAAAGATTTTGAAAAGACTCCAAAAGATTATCAGCTCACATCTAAAGAGTCCTAGACTAGTCTCAGACTAATCGCTGAATCTTGTAGGAACACTAGTTACAAGACTACAACATTTTATTACCGCTAATGCTCTGCAGAAGTTTGCAATGGAGGAGAAGCAGCAGCTTATAGCTACTAGCTTTTTCCACTGCAGTCGTTTGTAGCGAAAAGAAACAGAAGAGAAAGCGTCAGAGAATATGGGCACTTCTTTCCGTTCTCCACCCTGTTGTGGTATGAATGGCAGTTTATGTCAAAAAAGACACGGCTGCTCTGCCCACAGCTCGACCAAGCGCTCCTCTCTCTCCACGGTCCACTTTCTCCTGCTTGGAGCGCTTATTTCAACGTCTGTAGACACGTTTGTGTTGTTATGACTGACGGAGCTTCCTGGTTCCGCTGTGAGAACGTATTTTATTGGTTGTTGATTGTTGTACGTCACTACGACTACACGCCCTAGAGACAATATCTAGCATGCTGGAAGTGAAAGACTAGAGAAAGACTGGCATAAATCGGGTCGCAGACAGCAGATTATCACATTACATTTAACGATCGAGATGACGGGAGCGCGCAGAGACTCCAATAAGATTTCTAAAGACTGCCAGTCTTTAGTCTGAGACCGTGAAAATCCTTAGGTGTAAGCCCAGCATAACCCAGCCGTCTCAATCGGAATGAAAAGTTGATCCGATTGAGTTTAATCAGGTCAGAGTATTCTGAACGGCTTGTTTACATGACACATTTTAATTCTGATTATTCCGATTACTTGTGTCCACGTAAACGCAGCTAGTGTAGCCATGATTTTTACCAACGAGAAACACACAAGTAAAGCTACAATGCTCATTTATCAGTCAGTTGTGTACGATGCACTCTGAAGCTACCGGTGCAGTCGCATCGCTAACGTCATGAACGAACCACCGGTTCAGATCAGAGAAACTCTCCATCCCTAGTAACCAGTGGATTGCCAGTTCAATTCCCAGGCTCTGTCTGTTTCAGTCATTGTGTCCTTGGGCAAGACACTTCACCCTCCTCACCTGCTGGTGGTGGTCAGAATAACCGGTGGTGTCTGTGTACGGCAGCCTCAGTTCTGTCAGTGAGCCCCAGGGCGGCTGTGGCTACAGTGTAGCTCATCACCACCAGCGTGTGGACTGATGAATGTCTGACTGTAGTCTAAAGTGTTTTGGAGTCCTTAGACTTGATAAAGCACCACACAAATGCAGGCCATTCACCACTTTGTGTTTCTTAAAGTTGATAAAATGTGGCGGCCATCTTGGACATGGCTGACATTGAAACGGTAATCAGTTGTAGATGTTTATCCAATAAAGACATTCATTCAAATCTGTGAAGTGATTCATGAAACATTTTTCCAACAAACACACACAGGCAAAAACATTATCATCCACCTTCCTCCTTTATGCTGATGAAGATAAACATGAGAGCAAACTTATATTCTGCTATTTTCTTCAACTGCGAAGCTTCATTTTGCCTCAGTTTTCATCTCTGTTGTGTTTCAAGTTCTGTTTCTCTTTCACACGGACCCTGAGTCCGTTCTGTATATCCATAAACTCCTTCAGACACACACACACACACATGCATACATACACACTAGGGATGGAGAGATTCACCGATCTGAGCCGGTGGTTCGTTCATGACGTTAGCGATGCGACTGCACCGGTAGCTTCAGTGCGCACCGGTTATAACTGACGGCTGTATCGCAATGTATCTTCCCGTACGTGCCTCTCATCGGTTAAAACCATGGTTACATCGATTACTTCATTGTTTTCCTGCTATGTCCTCGTTTTTTGAGGCGCATTGAACGCACCGTCCTTCTCTTTTAGCGGAGGCCAGGTGGTGTGCAGCCGCAGTTAGAAAAACCATCGTGGGACAATATTAACTGACGTACGTGCTTCCTGTCTTGTCAAAATAAAACTTTCTAAAGTCCGTGTGACCGGTTTCTGCAGCAGCGTATTCTTCCGAGCATTCTTTTTGATCTACAGAACTAAAGCTTTGTGTGAGGTAATTTAAGATAATTCCTTATTATTGTAACATTTGTGCAGAACTAAACAACAGACAGAATGATGTTTTGGTTCAGAGAAGTTCAATAAACAGCTGAGATGAACTCACATCTCAGCCTGGACTTTTCTCTTAAAGGAACAGTAACATTAGGCTACAACAGCTTTTAGTATTGCCACATATGAATCATTACAATATTTAGAAGTGTTTTCAAATTTTTACTGTTTCATAATAATTCCAAATAATTGAAAAATGATGAACTCTAATAATTTTCTGATTCTGTTGGTTTATTTTTCTGTCTAAACCTAGTGTCAACCCCCTTATTTCAAGTATTGAAGCAATAAAAATATGTATAATATGTAAAATATCACTGATGAAGTGCATTGTCTTTTAATGTTGAATTTATTGATTAATCAAAAACAATAGAGGATCAAATACATCCTTCACAGAGGAGAGGGAAAATCATTTTGATATTTAAAAATCAGATGTGGGCTGGAAAATCTTTTTAATGTGTTGAATCGTTTCAAATGGCATCATGAAATGTATCGAATCGAAAATCGTTTTCAAATCAATAAAGAATCGTCAGCAGGGGTGAATCGTATCGAATCGTATCGCCAGAGGGTTTACCGTATCGTTAATGTATCGTATCGCCAGTAGCGTATCGAGATACGTATCGAATCGGCCTCAGTGGTGGAGATTCACATCCCTAATACACACACACGCATACACACACACACACACACACACACACACACGCACCCACACACACACACGCATACACACACACACACACACACACACGCATACACACACACACACACGCACGCACACACACACCTCTGATCTGCTCATTCTGAGTATGCTAGTGTCCCGCTGTAACTAATCAAAAGAGTAATGGTCCATGTAAGAACCAGCAGAGCAGTGAAAGCTGAAGCGGTGGAGGGGGAGAGGTGTTGGAGGTAAAGAAGAGCGTGGAGACAAAGCAGCCATCTTCAATCTCATCTGACCAGTAAAAGCTAAATCAGTGAGTGTTTATATGTGCAGCTATGGGGAGAGGCTTCAGCAGCAGCTTAGTAACAGAAATGTGTGAGAAACTGAAACGACTCATCTACCTGAGAACCATCAAGGTCCATTTCCCACATGAACCTGGGCACTGCTCATATGCTCCAAATATCTTCCTTTCAGACAAAAGTGAACACTGTTATTGCCTCTCATGTCTGCTTGCCTCAAATCACATTCCTCTGCTCCCTCCACTCTGCTTGTTTTGTCTCGGTTGGCCCTTCCCAGCATCCTTCACTGTCTCTCAGGAGATTTAGTTATAGAGGAGCAACAAGGCAGGAATACAGGTGGCTTTTGTTTCCTTTCAGCCATCTCTGCTGCACTTTTTGTCTTATGTGTAAAAGGCAAAGTTATGAGTCTTAGCAACTGGCTCGTTATTTTTAGTTCTGCTTTTTCCATGAGACACATGTTCATGCAAGTGAAGCATCTTTTAAATAATCACACCAAGAACGGCCTAAGGAAGCTGGAGGAGATGTGTTTATATGAGTGACACTCGGCTGAGGCTCGCAAGCATTTCAAAGCAAAGCTTCGAGATATAGCGCTGCTTGTTCCGCTGTTGAATATATGCAGATACATTCCTAGCATACTTAAATATTTATGAAAGTAATAAAAAAGATTATAAGTCAGAGATAAGAGAACAATCTAAGACCTCTGGAAGCAGCCAAACCACTGAAGACGACCCAATAGAGATCCTTCTGTCTCCTGTATCATCGTTCTTCCTGCTGCCTCTGGAGAAGCTGCAATTTAAAGCCTTTGATCCAAGAAAGTCTTCACTTTCACTTAGTGGTGAGCACCGGCCAGCTCTCTAACCCTGGTCCTCGATACTCCAAATCCATCATGTTTTAGTTGTTTCCCTGCTCCAGCACAAGAACTGGGCTTATTTTGCTGTTTAATGCTGATAACCCTAGTCTCACACACTCACACACACACACACACACACACACGCACACACACACACACACACACACACACACACACACACACACACACACACACACACACACACACACACACACACACACACACACACACACACACACACACACACACAGCCTTTACCCACAACCTGATCAGCTGATTAACAGCAGAATTCACTGATGTAGATTTGAACTCTGCGTGCCGTATGCACATTGATGACGTTTTGATGATGGAGGGGAGATCCAGTCTCATCGGTTCTCAAAGGGAAATTTCCAGTGAAGTTATAGTTGATGTATCTGATAGACCCACTGACAAAAACAACAAAAGAAAACTGGGCCTAAAATAAATGACCGACAGAAATCCCTGGGCATAGGGGTGGATAGCATTTGCGAACTTGATCTGAGATTAGAGACGTGCAAAGGCTGTGTTGGAATACATAGACGGGAGAAACAGTCACACATATCCACTAATAAGGAGAGCTGAGAGAAAACTCACTGAACTTTCCTCTCATTTCCTCATGTCCTTTAGTGCCTTGCTTCAAGACACATTGAGAAGACCTCTTAATTAAAAACCAGCCAGTTCTTTTCACACCCGCCTTGTTTGGTGGCAACAAAACAAAAAGCCAAGTTTTCAGATCAAAACCTCCGGCCCCATGCATCTAAATCAAACAGTGATTTTCTTTAAAAACAGCCGTGTGCACATACACCGGAGGAGCTGGAGCACCCACTGGGGCTGGGCCTTGCCCCGACAAGCTGATTATACACAGGTTCACCTGTATTCAAATGATCAACAACCCTGAAGTCCTGTTCAGTGGATTCTGATGATGTCCCTCAGCTATCGACCTAATAATGACTATGTGGATGGTGTGTGTGATTATGAAACTCATTCAAAAGGTGGAGAAAAAGACGACACTGTCTCAGGAGATGTGCTGTAAGCAGCCTTTGGATAATTTTTCACCCGTAGACCTAGCCTAGAAATCTAGACCAGCCGTGCGCACATTTAACGATGCCTCGATTTGTAAAAAATGATTCGGTGAATTTAAATTTGTTTCAGCCCTAATATATATATATATATACATATATATATATATATATATATATATATATATATATACAGTGTTTGCGAAAACTTTTGAGCCACGCCTGCCAAACTGGCAGACGTGAGAGCGTCTCACGCAGGACATTTTTGAACCACGTAGGACAATGTCCTCGCGGGCTTCAGATTTGTATCTATTTAACAGTGCGTAATGTAGTGACCTCTGACCTTTACATATTATACATATTTTTATTGGGACAATAATCTGTTGACATAATTTGAAAAAAGAACCATCATTGGGATTTTCTGCCAAATTCAGAAAATGAGGATTAACAGAATTTATCAGGAAATTATTAGAGATCATATAATTATTATAATTTTTTATGAAACACCAGAAACAACATATTATATATGAAAGTATTACTAAATATTGTAATGATCCATAAGAGCTTTTTGTGACTGATGCTGTAGCCTGATGTTACTGTTCCTTTAAGAGACGCTGTGGCTGGTTGAGGTGAAACTGGAAGTTGGAGATGCGGGTTGATCTCAGCTACTCTAATAAACTGCTGTTAAGGACAAAATGTCATTCTGTCTGACATTTAGTTCATCACAAATATCACAATACAATGATCTTTTTCTTGGGGGGGGCACTGTGCCGTGGTCCTCGAAATGCCTAGAAACGGCCCTGGGTGTGGGACTGAGTTTTGAAGGTGATCTGAATTGTATCAAATAAATATTACATGCTTATAAATTATTATTATTATAAAATTACAAACGTGTAGTGGATATATCTACCTACATTTTCCTTTTCAAACACTGTTTTGTTTTTTATGCGACTATTTTCATGTCCTGTTTGTCTCTTAGCTGCATCTCCTCTCAATCCTCCAGAAAAACTGCTGCCTGGCTTCTTACTTTTCAACTCACAAGTTACTTTTGAAATTAGCAGATCAAAAGATCCTTCGACCGCAAAAATAGCGGAATGTGCGGCCGCGCCAGTGAGGTGACGTCACCGATGCACGGGAGATGATCTCTGCAGCAGCGGAGCGCGTCAGACACAAATGAAAGACAGTATGAGCAAACATGATCGATCGTGTGTTAATTATGTTTTTTTTTTTGTGGCGTCACTTTGAGAATGTTACTGTGGCCGTGTGCAGGACGCAGCTGCCCGGCGGAGCGCATCAGTAACCAGCGCTCTGCCGCTCTCCATCCTCTCCGCCCAAAAGAAGACCCGCTACGCTGAGAGTTCAAATAAATAATGTAATATATGTAGAAACTAGATCTTTTGAGGGGAAAGCCAACAAACAGCAATTTGTGGTTTTCAGGAAGTTTATTTTATTTTGGCACGTTCAGAGAAGACGCACGGCGTCGGTCATAATGTCCGACGATTTAAAGTTTTTCGTCGGACAATATTAAATCACGTCGGTAATGTCCGACTGTTCGACGTGTTTTCACAAATATATATAT
This sequence comes from Aphyosemion australe, assembly GCA_006937985.1. Taxonomy (NCBI): domain Eukaryota; kingdom Metazoa; phylum Chordata; class Actinopteri; order Cyprinodontiformes; family Nothobranchiidae; genus Aphyosemion; species Aphyosemion australe. The sequence continues at coordinate 778,612 of SSNS01000253.1, forward strand.
ATATATATATTAGGGCTGTCAAAATTAGCGCGTTTTTTTTTTGCCAAAATATGTTTATTAAGTTTTATTTTATATATACATTCTTAAACAAATACAAAAACAGAACGAACAACAAAACTGCCCATCAAAAAAAAAAGAAAATTATTCTACAGTGTAACCTACCAGTTATCATCCCTTATCTGTAACACAAAATACAATGGAAATGGATTGCAAAATTCTTCCGAATGAGAACTGCAGTGCCCACATTGCTCAATCAATGCTAGCTGTCAAATCAAAGTCTTTAGCATAGTCTGTAAAAGGTTTCCAAATATTTTCAAACTGTTCCTGTTTGCCTTTTAATAGATATGTAATCCTCTCCAGAGGTAAAGCGGACATCATCTGTCGAAACCACTGGGTGCCAGTTGGTCGACATGTTCTTTTCCAAAACACTGCAATGCATCTTTTGGCATTAAGCAAACTAAGATCAATGAAGATTCTTTCATTTTTCGTGTAGATATTCTTATTTTCATACAGGCCAAACAAAAACAGTTTTGGTTCTAATGTTATTTGTTTAGAAATTATGTTCTGAAATATATCTCTTACCTCTTCCCAAAAAAGTTTAATTTTCCTACAATGCCATACACAATGAACCAAAGTTCCTCTACATTCTTCACATTTTGAGCAGATATCAGGTATGTTTTCATTATATCGATTAAGTGCAGCTGGTGTTACATATGTTCGCATCAACCATTTAAATTGGATAACTTTAAGTCGAGTATTTACTGATGTTGTATGGGCTAAGGTACATGCATTTTGCCAATCTTCTTCTGATAATTGTATTGACAAATCTTCCTTCCAAGCCCTGAATCTATCTCGAGAGCTTTCAGGAACATAAGACATGATCAATTTGTAGAACCGAGAAATAATACCTTTCTTCTGACAATCTATTAGCAACATTTCTTCTAGGTCTGAAGTGTTTGGTTTCGTTAGTATATTATTTTGATTTACTTTTATAAAGCTCCTAAGTTGTAGATATTTAAAGAAATGCCTATATTCCAAATTAAATTTATTTTGTATTTCTTGAAAGGACATAAGTACATTAGAATTTGGCAAATAAACATCCTGAACAATTTTAATTCCTTTGGCTTTCCATAACTTAAAGGTCGCGTCTGCTCTGCCTGGTGGAAAGAAATGGTTACCCCATAATGGGCTAAACTGAGATAAACAATGTGGTTCTTTCAAAAACCTCTTTACATCATTCCATACTTTTATCATATTTTTAAGAATTGGGTTTTTAGTTTCCTTTAATAGGTTCCTTACTGTGTTTGAATATATATATGATGGAAGAGGTAAGTTTAATCCATGGGCTTCCATTTCAGTCCAGTGTGGTGAATGATTGGTGTAATAAAACATAATAGATCTTAATTGCGTTGCCCAATAATACAACTTAAAGTTTGGACATTTTAAGCCTCCGCGTTCATAAGGCAAGTACATTAAAGATAACCGAAGTCTTGCCCTTTTATTATTCCAAATAAAACGTACCAACATTTTTTCTATTTGTGAGAAAAAACCTGTAGGGGGTGGTAGGGGAATATTCTGAAACAAATATAGCACTTTTGGGAGAATGCTCATTTTCAGAATGTTAATTCTACCAATTATGGATATTGGCATATGCATCCATCTGTCTACTAAGTTTTGAATTCCTGTTGTTAAAATATTATAGTTTGCCTCAATAATTTTTTCTAAACTTGATAAAATTTGTATCCCCAGGTATTCAAATTGTGTCACAACATTGAATTGTATAGCTTCTAGGTTTGGGTTTGCTCTTTCGTAATCATTTAGCAATAAAATAGAGGACTTGGATTTATTAAGCTTGTAGCCAGAGATTTTACTAAATGATTGGATAATTTCCAAAATGATTCGTATTGATTCACCCAGATTTGAAATAAATAAAATCACGTCATCTGCAAACAAGGCAATCCTATGTTCGGTTGGTCCAATAGTGATTCCACTGAGTTGGGGGTGAGAACGAATTACTATTGCCAGCGGCTCTATTGCTAACGTGAATAACAGTGGCGAGAGAGGACAACCTTGTCGGCAACCTCGTTTTATTGCTATTGATTGTGAAATATTTCCGTTAGTTATGATTTTGGCAGTGGGGCTATTGTATAGAATTTTGACCCATTTGACGAAATAGTTGCCACATCCAAATTTTTCTAAGACCCTGTAAAGGTATGACCATTCAACCCTATCAAAGGCCTTTTCGGCATCTAATGATAAGAGAGCTGTATTTGGCGAACCCGTTTTATAGTGAATGATATTTAATAATCTTCGTACATTATGAAAGCCCTGTCTGCCTGCAATAAATCCATTTTGATCTCGATTTATTACTTGGGATAAGATATTTTGTAGTCTTTTTGCTAGTAATTTGGAAATAATTTTTATATCTGAGTTCAGAAGACTAATGGGTCTAAAATTTTCACATTTATCCTGTGATTTTCCTGGCTTTGGCAAAAGAGTGATCAAGGCTGTGTTTAATGAGGGGGGGAGAAAATTTGATTGGCAAACTTCTTCAAACATTTCTAATAAAGGCGCCGAAAGTTTATTTTTAAATCTCTTATATAAATCAATGGGAATGCCGTCTGGCCCTGCTGCTTTTCCGGATTTCATACTATCAATGGCATATTCAATTTCTTCTTTATTGAGGTTTAAATTTAAATTCCTTCGGTATATTTAGATTGCTCAGTAAAATGTTAATGTTGTCTAGTTCGGTAATTGATTGTGCTTTATATAATTCTTCATAGAAGTCCTTGAACGCATTATTAATTTGAATTGGATCTAAAATCATCCGTCCATCCGATATAATTGATGTAATTGGTGGTTTAGTTTCAAGCTGTTTTATTTGCCATGCCAACAATTTCCCAGCTCTATCCCCTTGCTCATAAAACGTTTGTTTCAATCGAAGAAGACTTAATGCAGCTCTACCGTAAATGCAGAATGTTTGTCATATTCTGCTCTTAATATTAGCAACTCCTTTTCCAATTGTGGGTTTCTAACTCCAGCATTATATATTTTAGTTTGAAGATTTTTTATTTTATTTTCCAACTGTAATCTAGATTCCCTTGCCTTTTTTGATTTTGAGCTTGTATAGCTGATTATATGTCCCCTCAGAATGCCTTAAAGGCTTCCCATTTAACACAAGCCGAAGTTTGTGTGGTATTCATTTGGAAGTATTCATCTATATGTTTTTCTAAATATTTTATCAAATCTTGGTCTTGTAACCATTTGTGTTGGAAATACCATCTAGGTGAAGCTTTCAGTAATTTTTCATCCTTGTAGACCAAGCAACATGGGGCATGGTCTGAGATAACAATATTATCATAGAAGCAGTTGGTAATTTTAAATTGTAGTTCTGAAGAAACCAAAAACAGGTCAATTCTAGAGTATGTGTGAAAAGTTCCCGAGTGGCAGGAGTAATTTTTAATATTTGGTTCTCTCTCTATATATATATCTAACAAATTTAGATCTTTCATAAATCTATGAATTATAATTCGACAATTATTATGTGAATTATCAACTCCGGTTGATCTGTCCATTTGCAGATTTAGTGTGCAATTAAAATCTCCTGCTATTATATGAAGTCCTGGAAGTGCTGAAAGAGTGAGAAATAAGTTATTGTAAAAGTCGCCATCGTCCGTATTGGGACCATACACATTTGTTATATTTAGTGTTTCTGATAACAAGGAGCCTTGAAGTATCAGGAACCTTCCTTTTTTGTCTTTAATAGTGTTTTTGATTCTAAATGGAACCGATTCGTGAATTAATGTCATGACCCCCCTGGCCTGAGTTGTAAATGATGCTGTATGCACAGAGCCCCTCCACCTCCTTTTCACCCTTATACCATCATCTGTGAGATGCGTTTCCTGTAACATAACTATTTTGGCATTCATATCTTTTAATTTATTCATAACTTGCTTTGTCTTTTGAAGACGTTGAAGGCCCCTGCAGTTCCATGAAATAAAATTAAGATTTACTCCTTGAGACAGGGCTTACAAAAATAAAAGTTGTTCGGCGGCACTGTAAATTAAAACTGTTCTTACTTATAGGGCTAACAAACCTTGACGCTAGAACAAGCATCCAACACTTAACATTAACATACCCCCACTCCCCCCTTCCCTCCTCCCGCGTAAGCGGTAATCCCTCCCCTAGTTGTTGGTCTCCCGTTACTGCCGAGACTGGTCCACACAGGTGAGGAACAGTCAAACCACTCTCTTGTCTCCTATACTCCAAGGGTTTGCTGCTGTTGCTAAACTGCAACAAGTGATATTTTATAACTCCTGCTCGATTAAATTAACTCCCATTTGACGTGGCACTTTAACCTAGATATAACTCTATTTCTTATATATATATAGAACCTCATAATCAAAGTCCTTGGGCGTAGTGCGTTGTAATTAGCGCGTTTTTAATGCTTTAATGCAAAGTCCCCTTAACAGCATTAATTTTTTTAACGCGCAGGCTTCCGTAGTTTTGTTTTGGCCCTCCTCGTGTTCCATAGTCTGACGTAAATAAGAAGCAGGAACAAGCCATTGACCAGAGGCAAATTTCCTTTGAATCATGTAAAAGATGGAACAAGGAGTTGACTTTTAGAACTCAGCTTTATTGGCAAGTCTCCGTCTGCATGACTCGACACACCGTTCCCGCGCGCCCTCTCCTACTTGACTGCCGTAAACAGCTTCCTGTCGTAAAACTAACAGGACGTGATTAACGTAACATCCAAACTGTGTAACTGTGTAGCATTTATGACATCTTTCCCCCTTATTCAAAATAGCAAACATCCAAACACAGTCAACATCAATTATCGATTATCAATTAAGGTAACAAGTAACAAAACATGTAACTCCAACACAGGCATGTTGTCATGGTGTGGAAAACATTTTTTTTTCTTTTTTTTTTCACAGCAACTTAATAGATCAATCAAGAGTCTATAGGTCGAGTCTTTGAACTGGTTTGCACAGACGTCCATATCTGGTGCGGAACTGGCGTAACGGACCCGGAGGATCATTTGTGGGGGTCCCAACGTCAGTTGAGCCATTAGAAGCAGACTCTGGTGGGTTGTTGACATGTGTAGAAGCATTACAGTCCATTTCAGTAGCCACCTGTGGTGTGGATGGCAGTATGGCTCCAGGTCTGAGGTGGCGACGGTGACGTCGCAGCACAGTCCCGTCCTGTGAGTGGATGAGAAAAGACCTTGGGGTAACAGTCTCCTTCAGAACAACTGCAGGTGTCTTCCAAGTCTTCTCACGGTCTAGTTTGGTAAGGACCATGTCCCCAGGTTGTAGTGGTGTCAGGGGTCGGACTCCATGGCGACGGTTGTAGTAAAAGGCTTGTTTAGCTTTTCCATCAGCATCGTTCTGCATTACAAATCTTTTATTTGGCCATTTGGGTCGAAGGTTCTTCTCCAATGTTGGTAATGTGGTTCTAATCTTTCTCCCCATTAGGAGTTCAGCTGGACTGACTCCTGTAGTTGAGCCTGGTGTTGATCTATAACACATAAGGGCTAGTAGAGGGTCCTTATTGCGAAGGATCCTCTTAGCAGTCTGTACTGCTCTCTCAGCATGCCCATTTCCTTGTGGGTGGTGAGGACTGGAGGTGGTGTGTATAAAATCCAGTTCTTTTGCCAGCTGTTGAAACTCTGCACTGGAAAACTGTGGTCCGTTGTCACTCACCACTTCCTCTGGGATTCCGAACCTGGCAAAGGTTGATTTCAGCTTTTGGATTACTTGGCTGCTGGTCATGGATGGTAGCAGCAACACCTCCAAAAAACGTGAGTAGTAGTCTGATATGACTAAATAGTTGCTCTTGTCATGTTCACAGATATCAATGCCGATCCTTTTCCACGGGCGTTCCGGTAGGGGAGTGGAAATCAGTGGCTCCTTTTGTTGAGTTCGTTTGTGTTCCTGACAGGTGCGGCACTGCATTATCGTGTTACTGNGGAGTTATGAATGTTGTCAATCTGCAGCTGTCAGGATGTAGCGGGATTTGCCAAAATCCGCTGGCTGCATCAAGAGAAGAAAATACAGTGGCTCCATTTAGCTTAGAGGTTATCTCATCAGGGGTGGGTAATATGTAGCGCTCTCTTTTCACCGACTTATTTAGTTTGGTCAAGTCAACACAAATTCGGGCCTTGCCTGTGTTTTTTTTCAGGACGGGTACCATGGGAGCACACCACTCCGTAGGTTGTGTGACTCTCTCTATGACGCCATTGTTCTCCATCCTCTCTAGTTCCTCCTTAACCTTCTGTAGTAAAGGGAAAGGCACTCGGCGGGCAGTGTGTACCGCATATGGCACAGCGTTTTCTTTTAATTGTATTTTAACAGGTTCAGTCTTTAATGTGCCGTGCTCTCCATAAGCTTGCTGGTGTTGCCCTGCGCTTTGTGTCAGCTCATCCACTCTCCTCACCAAGTTCATTTTTACTGATAGGGATCTACTGAGCAGGTTGTTGACTTCATGTCCTCTAACAACGTAGATCTTGGCTTGGTAGTTATTTCCTTTGTGGATGAGATTAACATCAAAACAGCCAAGACACAACAGTTCTCCTCCTGGGCTGTTCAGGGGCATGTCAGATGGCTCTAGGGCTTTATCTACATGGAGAGTGTGAAAAGTGTCTTCATTTATCACGTTTACATCAGCGCCAGTGTCAATTTTAAATTCTACTGGGGCTCCTTTAACTGCCAGCTTTACAGTCCATGCATCACTTTTCTCATTTTTATCCCACACAGAACCCAAAAAATATGAGGTAGGTTCATCTTGAGTCTCTGTGACCTCATTTACTGAACGTCTGTTGCGACACACTTTGGCCCAGTGTCCTATTTTATGGCAGTTGTGACACACAGCTTTCATCGCGGGGCACCTGACATCTCTGCCATGCTGCACTTTTCCACACCTGCCACATTTCGCTTCTTTAGCTCTTTTGTTGTCTTTATCCCATGTCATATGTGTGTGTGGCTTACTTTGTGGTGTTTTCCAGTGAGTAAATCGCTTTTTATGGTGAACCTCCTCCACAGATCTCACTGGGTCCCCCTGCTGGTTCACTTGAGCCGTAACCTCTTCAGACTGCCTGACGGTCTGAATTGTCTGCGTCAGTGTCAGGCCCTCCATTAACTGCAACCGGCGGGAAAGTTCTTTGTCTTGTATTCCCACAACAATACGGTCACGGATGTTCTCCTCCCTCGATGCACCAAACTCGCAGTGTTCAGAAAGTTCATACAATGCCCGGATAAAGCTCTCCGCTTTCTCCCCCTGCCGTTGGACACGCTGATGAAAGCAGGCCCGCTCGTGGATAATGTTCCTCCGCGGGAAAAAATAGTCATCGAACTTCTCTAAAACAATAGCGAAGTCATCGCAGTCCCCTTCTTCAGCAAAGGTAAACGACTGGAAAATCTTCTCCGCTTCATTGCCCATTGCATATATTAGGCAGCTCACCTGCACCGGACCATCATCTTTGTCGAGCTTTGTGGCTATTCTGTAGCGCTCGAATCTCCGTTTCCAGTCAGACCACTCCGCTGGTTTCTCAAAAATAAAGTTCGACGGTGGGTTAAATTTCGCCATACCGCCGTTCAGATGCAGGTCCACTAGGATGCGTAGCTGTCCGCGTCACTTCTGACACCATGTAAAAGATGGAACAAGGAGTTGACTTTTAGAACTCAGCTTTATTGGCAAGTCTCCGTCTGCATGACTCGACACACCGTTCCCGCGCGCCCTCTCCTACTTGACTGCCGTAAACAGCTTCCTGTCGTAAAACTAACAGGACGTGATTAACGTAACATCCAAACTGTGTAACTGTGTAGCATTTATGACAAATCACATGTGTAAAAATGTATTAAAACCTCAAGTCAATTTCTTTTTAGGATTTCCACGGCTGGATTTTTAAGATAAAAACAGTGTTTTTAAATCGCGCGGGGACCTACGCCTACCAGGCTTTCAGTATGAGCGTAAAGCCGGCGATGACGTAACCGCTCAGAAAGCGAGTGTAAACAGTGTGTAGAAAGTGACCCGCAGCTCGGTATTTTTCTCTGGATTACGACGAGGCGGATAACCGGACGAGTTCAACCGAACATGATCAGTGGCGAAACGGAGGAGGGTACAGTTTGTTTACTTTTATTGAGTATTTAATTCCTGTGTTCGAAGTGCGTGTGTGTGTGTGTGCGCGCGCGCGTGTGTGTGTGTGCCACAGTTCAGCAACATCAGCTGATTTGAGTTTGGCCCTTGTAGCATTATTTTTGTCTGAGTTCAATGGATTAAGAAAGCAAAAAAACAAAAACAAAACAGAAGTGTTGCCTTATATTTTTTTTAAAAATAATAAGATATATTTAAAATGTGCTAAATAGGCAGAGTCCTAGTTCTTTATCACACTCCTCCCTTTGTCCTTGTTTTAGTACCACATGTGTTAATTTTGTGAGTCCTTATGGTGGCACCATATAAGGTGTTATTGTGTGGGAGGTAATGCCTAATTGCACTTTTGAATATTTTCTTTTTTCTGAAGAGGATACTGGAGTGTATTTTTCATGTTTGTTTGGTACAGTTATAATAAACATATTTTCTTTAAAAAGTATATTTGTCCACTCCATAGTTGAAATAAGAAAAATTTGAATAAGAAAAAAAATTGCGATTAATCGTGAGTTAACTATGGACACTCATGCGATTAATCGCGATTAAAAATGTAATCGATCGACAGCCCTAATAAATATATCAGTGTTTGCAAAAACACGTCGGACAGTCGGACATTACCGACGTGATTTAATATTGTCCGACGAAAAACTTTAAATCGTCGGACATTGTGACGGACGCCGTGCGTCTTCTCTGAACGTGCCAAAATAAAATAAACTTCCTGAAAACCACAAATTGCAGACTGTTGATGATTTGCTCTGATCCCGTGACACAGACATTTTTTTCAATAATCCAAAGAGATCGTCTCTGTTTTCTGCAGCAGCTGCTGGAGCTTCTTCTGAGTGTTTTAATTGATCTGGCTGCGCATGGTGTGCGGCGCACCGTGTTTAAGCAGCTCCGCTGCAGCTGTATAACAAACACGAGGTAACTTAAGATCATTTCTTTATATTGTGATATTTGTGATGAACTAAATCGTCAGACAGAATGACATTTTGTCCTTAACAGCAGTTTATTAGAGTAGTTTAACAAACAACTGAGATAAACCTGCATCTCCAACTTCCAGTTTCACCTCAACCAGCCACAGCGTCTCTTAAAGGAACAGTAACATCAGGCTACAGCATCAGTCACAAAACGCCCTTATGGATCATTACAATATTTAGAAATACTTTCATATATAATATGTTGTTTCTGGTGTTTCATAATCATTTATAGTAATTATATTACGATCTCTAATATCTGCATATCTAGTGCTGCATCTGCAGTGATGGGGGCGTTGTACCGGTCTGTCGTGGTGAAGAGAGAGCTCAGTCGAAAGGCGAAGCTCTCAATTTACCGGTCGATCTACGTTCCTACCCTCACCTATGGTCACGAGCTTTGGGTAGTGACCGAAAGAACGAGATCGCGGATACAAGCGACCAAAATGAGTTTTCTTCGCAGGGTGGCTGGGCTCTCCCTTAGAGATAGGGTGAGGAGCTCGGTCATCCGGGAGGGGCTCGGAGTAGACCCGCTGCTCCTCCACATCGAGAGGAGCCAGTTGAGGTGGCTCGGGCATCTGATTAGGATGCCTCCTGGACGCCTCCCTGGTGAGGTTTTCCGGGCACGTCCAACCGGGAGGAGACCCAAAGGAAGACCCAGGACACGCTGGAGAGATTATGTCTCTCGGCTGGCCTGGGAACGCCTTGGGATTCCCCCGGAGGAGCTGGCCCAAGTGGCTGGGGAGAGGAAGGTCTGGGCTTCCCTCCTTAGGCTGCTGCCCCCGCGACCCGACTCCGGATAAGCGGGAGAAAATGGATGGATGGATGGACTTTCATATATAATACGTTGTTTCTGGTGTTTCATAATCATTTATAATAATTATATGATGATCTCTAATAATTTCCTGATAAATTCTGTTGGTTTATTTTCTAAGCAGAGGGACTGTCTAATCCTCATTTTCTGAATTTGGCAGAAAATCACATTGATGGTTCTTTTTTCAAATTATGTCAACAGATTATTGTCACAATAAAAATATGTATAATATGTAAAGGTCAGAGGTCACTACATTACCCACTGTTAAATAGATACAAATCTGGAGCCCGCGAGGACATTGTCCTACGTGGATCAAAAATGTCCTGCGTGAGACGCTCTCACGTCTGCCAGTTTGGCAGGCGTGGCTCAAAAGTTTTCACAAACACTGATATATATATATATATATATATATATATATATATATATATATATATATATATATATATATATATATGACCAAATAGCACAACATAACAGTAATAATTGTAAAACAATGTGTTTTAGCTCTGTTGGTTCTTTGTAAAGAGAAGAAATTATCAAGATATAAGTTTTGGTCCATGTGGCCCAGTCCTAATGAGGAGGACTCATGTTTGAGGCCAGAAGAGTTAAAGACACAAATGTAGTTTTACCCATCTTCAGTGTGCCAGTGTTATTTTAACTACCTGCCACAAAGAAAGAAGCATAGACATCCTTCACCATCCTCATGTCATGTCAAACCGTTTACCTCCTCTCCTCCCTGAGGTGCTCTCCAACCTTCCCAGAGCTCCTCTGAATTAATAATGAGAGGCATGTTGCTGGTAGCTCACCTGGTTGGAGTCAGTTAGAACTGAAAGTCATGAATACATTTTCTACTGAAGATTTTAGGGAGAGCTAAACACCCTAATAGATCTGTCAGGCCTGGGTCTGCTGCATTTCCACTGAGGTCAAAGAACAGAGCAGATCAGATAAATTATGTGCTGCTCTTGTGAACTCAGAGCTGCTGGTCAGTCGCCAGCCTAACTCTAAAACAGTTTTAAACCGGTTATGGTGTTATCTGTGGCTTTAATGTGATGAGACATGTAACACAGTAAATCATCTGAATTCCCTGTTTTCTCATTAAGACTGAAGCTTTATCCTCGTTTCATCTTGAACTCAGTCAACCACAGCAGCTGTCTCAGTCTGACAGAGGCTGTGTGAGTTTGAACAGAGCCGTTGCAAACAGTAACAACGACATCTGCGGTAAAACTTCAAGGTTACAGAAATGATATTCTGCTGTGAAACTGAAATGGGAGATGACTGAGGCAGACATAAAACGCTGGGATTACTCAAGCAATCCCAGCATTAGCTACAAAAGAAATAAAATGGGTTTTCCATAGACAGAAGTGCTTTCAGCACGCTTGTGTTTTCATCATTAGGATCACTATCAGTGGTAGTAAAGGTGTTATTATCAAGGTTTTAATAGTTTTGCATTTTTTATTAATTTTTATTTTTATTTAGTTTTTACGTGAAATTTTTAATTCTATTTAGTTTTAATACGTTTTTACAACTTGTTTTTTAGTTTCAGTTTAGTTTTCATTAGTTTCAGTTATAGTTTTAGTCTTTTTTGTAATATTAGTTACATGTCAGGGACAAGAATGAATAAAAGAATAGATAATTGTTGTGTGTAAAATCCCAGAAAATCATCATAGATTTTCAAAAGTGTATTCAGTTAGAACAGGTGAGCTACCAAACATTCCAGGTAAGACCAGGTATGGCGGCCACAATTTCAGGGTCTACTTTTTATAAAGTCTATGATTCACAGGCTGTTTTAGCGAGAAGGTCTTGGCTGGCCGGGTTTTAGCTACTTTAGCTCCGTGGAGATTTGGAGCTCACGAACTACAAGGAAACACTGTTCATAAACCTGTTCACACACGCCAGGATGAGCGTGCTCACTTTAACGTTCGTCAGGCAAAAAACAAGCGAGTTCAGTTCACAAACGATCGTTTAATGAACACATTCATGTTGTACAACACTGCCTGTCACTTCCTCCCAGCTCTTGCCGTCATGACGCTCGATGTTGACTGACGAGCCGTCTGTTGTGGCCACGCGCACACACAAAAAACTACTACCGGAAATTAGAATAAAAATAAACACGAAAACTAAGCTAATTTTCTCTATAAATTCAGTTAGTTTTAGTTCGTTTTGTTAACGCTCAGTACAGTTTCAGTTAGTTTCAGTTTTTTATTTTAAATTTGTTTTTATTTTTATTTCAGTTAACAGATTTTTTTTCAAATTCTAGTTTTCGTTATTTCGTTAGTTTTCGTTTACAATAATAACCCTGGTTATTATGCAAATCCCCACTGGTAAAATGAGCATACTTGCCAACCCTCCCGAATTTTCTGGGAGACTCCCGATTTTCAGCGCCCCCTCCCGAAAATCTCCCAGAGCCACTATTCTCCCGAATTTCTCCCGATTTCCTCCCGGACAACACTGCAAATTTCTGCCTAACCGCTGCTGCTGTCTGTGTTCCAGCGGCAGCGCGCATGCTGCTCAGCAAACCATCTTCAGCAGCTTCCAGCACAAACGTAGCACTAACCATTCGTGGGTGGGAAGCTAACTTCACTCAGCCGCTCGTTAAGGAAGTAAATGATTAGAAATAAGAGCGCCGAGGCTAAATTAAAATATATTTGCGTTATTAACAAGTTTCTTATCAGTGAAAAAGCCACGACTTTGGGCAGATAAATGAAATAATTGACGGTTTTTAACACAGTTAAGACGAATGTTTTAAAGTCTATTACGTTCTCTGCTGCCTGGTTCCTAATAACGGGTCACATTCCTGCTTTTTAAACCAACAGCATAACAGTTTAAGTCCATCTAAAGGTTTATGAGCATCACTGTTGATACTCAAGAGCAGAACTAAGTTATTGAACTCTGTGGGCTCATGAAACTCACAACACTGCAGGTCTGTGGAAAAACATTGCTGCATCTTAACAGGTGGATTTGGCCAAAATAAACATTTAAAGACACTAAGTTGGAAGTCTGATAACTCACATAGGCTAAAAAAATGTTCTTGTATTTCTATTTAAATAATGTGTAGAATAGACTGTCTGCTCCCTAAGTGTCCATTCTGTTACGGAAAGAAAATCATAAAATTCTTTTGTGAAAATCTACTGAATCAAAGGAGATGAAACAATCAATATATATGCTATATGGGCCCCATTTACAACTTAGCTTAAACAGGGCATCAATAAATTATCTACAGTATAGTGATTATAAAGTAAAAAAATTATATAGCAGTCTGGGGATTATTGTTCTCCTGGACCAAATCTGGGGCAGCTAAGACTGTGTCCCATGTTTTATAATTATTACGTCAAATAAAAAAACTTGATTTTTTTTCACTTGTGAGTGTATATGTATACCCCCCCCCCCCCCCCCCCCCCCCCCCCCGGCCCTTTTGAATGTCTCCCTAATTCTGAGGTCTCAAGGTTGGCAAGTATGAAAATGAGGGGAAGGGGGGGGGGGTAGTTTCCAGTGACCACATTTTATTTGAAATGAAGACAAAAAAACACTCACTATTACATCATCAGATGCTGCTTACCGTTGAACTGGGTGTGTTGGTCCCATATCCTGAGGAAGGCAGAGAGGCCAGAGACCATCTACGACCATCAGCTCTGACAACATCAAGAGATGGACATTAGTTAAAGAGGGAGAACATCTCCCTCACTTCATATTAGTATTTCAACAAGTGGTGGGTGAACATTTTCTTCTCTTTCTATGAAACCTATTTCCTTTGTGCTCCTTTCACTGCTCTCCTCCCTGAGACCTCCTCCAACTGTCCCAGAGTCTGGCGCCTCCTCCGAGTGAGTAATGAGGGTCCTGGCACCTCGCCTGACTCAAACTGTGTCAGCCTGCTGTCATGCCTCTGTCACACTGCCACAGCACGAGTGTGAGTGTGAGTGATTGGGTGTACTTCCTGTTGAGGTTTCATGGTGCGTTTATGTGTGAAAAATGATTCTATATCCAATTTAACTGAATCACTTTAGCTGCTTTTGAGTTACTTATGCTGGAAAAAAGAAGAAATGCAAACCTTCGAGAAGAAGCGAATGAGAAGTGAGCGGGTCCGCTTGGTGAGAAGTTGCGCGGGCTATCCAGTGGACTGCTTCCTGGTATAACACACAGAGACACCTGATCAAAAACCAGGATGCAGCAGATATATAAAAATTTATTGTGTTCGGGGGAAAATCTACCTTGTACAAAAAAACTCACATTTAGAATAAATCAAAGGCACAAAATAATGAAAATAATAACTGTTCATTCATGGCGGTGGCAGCATTTAGACACCTACAGAAATGGTGCGTGTCTGCCTGGATCCATCTGCTCACAGCTCAGTGGAGCCATGTGTTTATGAACACATTTCTTTTTTATTTGTGTCTGGAAAGTACAAGCAGTTATCTGTGAATGTGACAACAACTATAAACAAGATTAAGCAATTTTAGCAAAACAACAGTTGCAAAGAAGACTCAGACTAAATGAGTAATCAGCATTATCAATACCAAAACTAAACACCAGGATCTGGGATGTTATGGGCTTGTTTCAGTGATCTGGGCCGTAACTATGGCAACAATAATGCAGAAAGGTCCAGCAGCTGCCACATCTTCTCCAGGAATGTTCATGCATTACCAGAACCTGCCACATCTCAATCTGCAGCATTACAGGATGTGTAGAGGAGCGCGGCTTCTAGACCATCTATCCCATGATCTCCAACAAGAGGAACTAAAACAAAAAGCGTGATGACAGACTTGTTCTGTTGAGCACCTGGAGACATCTGTGCAGGTAGAAAAGGGACAAGCTAACACTATTCTGCATACCAGAATCTCTATAAAATGAATGGAATGGAAATAATACAGACTGCTACAGCCTAAATATGTCTCCATCGTTTTTGGAACAGTGTTGGGACTGGAACTGCATAATATTATGATTGAGTATCAATATCGCAATGTATGTATGCACAATGGTCAAATCACAGGTCCTGCTGTGATTTAGAGGCAAATGAACTCAATGTGATCTCATGTAAAGTAAAGGGTACCAGACATGTAGCAAACCACCCAATCACAGTTTTATCACAAAACCCAACACCCATTGTGCGGTTGTTGTTTAGCTAATTTAATTGGCTATTTGACGTGTCAATCAATAACATACTGGGCTATAATTGGTTCAAGCTACATATGTGTGTGTGTGTGTGACTTTAAAATGTAAGGCATTACATTACTTTTGCATTACTTTAAGTTACTCTCACCAAAATAATATAGATTTGGCTAAATCTAAATATAGCTCATGACGCTCAGTTAGCTCATTAGACATCCAGTAGAAGTTGATGTGGTATCTAAAGGCTGGTTTATACTCGGCCCGTCTGCGTGGAACGGACGCACGCACCGCCCTTTTGCGTCGGCGCAAGGGCTCTCCGACTGGCTCGCGGAGGGTGACGGAGACATGCCCCAAATTTTAAACATCCGTCGAAAGTGACGGAGACCGCAAGCTTGTGATTGGTCAGGACGACGCTTCCTGTAACTTCGTCACCAGCACCGCCGTTGCTCTGTTATAAGTAAAAAAATATTTAGCGGCAGACCCAGAATAGATTGAAGAACGCATCGCGGAAAAGTCCGAAAATATGAGCGTTTATTCACCCGTGACTGAAGGAGTACAAAATACGGAGCAAACGTGGATGGAAACGACGGGAAACGTGGGTTTAGAGGTGGCGACTGGATGAAGAGGTGGAGGAGAATGAAGGACAAATTAGTCCGTGTTAAAAAGTCTCTGAAATACATTAAAACAATGTAAAAACATGAGTAAATACACTATCGTGAACCGGATACATGAGTGTCATGGTGGCAGGATATCACAGAATAGCGCTACGCCCTCTGTTGTCCTGGCGGGGAATTGCTTTGCAGCACTCCGCTGCCTGAACAGAAGTTCAATGTGAAAACCTTTTAGACGCTCCGTGTGCGTCTCTCCGTTGCGGAGCTCACAGAGAGTATAAACCAGGCTTAACTGGGCTAGGGGTTGTTATTAAAACAGTCAAACATAGCAAACAGTTCTTTAGATGTAGCACATAAAGTGATTTGACTACAATATTCTTCATATCCTAATTCTTCACAAACTTAAAGTAACGGGTGTATGCCCATTCGGAGAATGTTCTAACGTTAGATCAGCTGCAGGTTCACTCATCTCTGCTCTGTCTGACTACAGGAAGTGAAACATTTTGCGTGAACATTTCTCTTCTGCTGATCTTGTGTAGCCTAGAAATCTAGACACACCGTAGCAGAAGCAGAAAGATTTTGCTCTGCAGGTCCTTCTGATCACCTCCATCAGGGCTGGAGGATGATTGCCCCTGGGCATGAAAGTGCCCAATGCTGGCCAGGACCCCCAGAAAATTATTTTTTATTAAATAAATCCAACAACATATTGTATGCTGCTAGCTTAAATTAATTGAGTGTGTGTGTGTGTGTGCGTGTGTGTGGGGGGGGTGGGCACCACCCTGTATTTTGCCTTGGTCCGCAAATGCCTGGATACGGCCCTGGGTGTGGACCTGAGTTTTGAAGGTGATCTGAATTTGATCAAATAAATAAATATTCCATGTTTATAAATTATTGCTTTATATTGTTATTGTTGTGTAGTGGGTAAAAATCTACCTACTTTTTCCTTTTCAAGAACTTTATTTAGTTTTCTCGTTTTTTATTTGACTGTTTTCCTGTCTGTCTGTCTCACTGGGAGACATGACGGTGGTATTGGGGAGGTCTTCGAAGTACTCCGCCCACCGATCCACAATGGCCCGAGTCGAGGTCAGCAGCACACCATCCCCACTATAAACAGTCTCCATGCATGGCCCCACAAAACATCTCCCATGCCCGGGTTTTTGCCTCTGCGAGAACCTGAGACGAATTCCACTTGGACTGCTGGTACCCATCAGCTGCCTCTGGAGTCTTACAGGCCAAAAAGACCTGATAGGACTCCCTTCTTTAGCTTGACGGCATCACTAACCGTCGGTGTTCAACAGTGGGTTTGGGGGTTGCAGCCACGGCAAGCCCCAACCACCCTACGGCCACAGCTCTGGTCAGCCACCTCGACAATGGAGACATGGAACATGGCCCACTCGCACCCAATGTCCCTCGCCTCCCCCAGGATGTGGAGGTGGGAATTGAAGCTCCTTCTGACAGGAGACTCTGCCAGACGTTCCCATCTGACCATTACAATACGTTTGGGCCTGCCAGGTCTGACCAGCATCCTCCCCCACCATCGGAACTTAACGCACCACCAGGTAGTGGTCAGTTGAAAGCTCCGCCCCTCTTTTCACTAGTGTGTCCAAGACATGCAGCTGCAGATCAGATGAGATGATAACAAAGTCGATCATCCAACTGTATGGACACCTTTATACCTAAAGGTGTTCATTATGGATAATCCACGACTAGCACAGACGTTCAGTAACAAAACACCACTCAGATTCAGATTGGGGGGGCATTCCCAACTAAACCTCTCCCGGTCTCACTGTCATTGCCCACGTGAGCTTTGATGTCCCGCAGGAGAACAAGGGAGTAACTGGAGGGAGGGCTTTCCAGATCCCCCTCAAAGGACTCCAAAAAGTTGCAGTCTGACCTGCAGTTTGGTGCATAAGTAAAAACCAGTCAGGACTCGTCCCTCCACAGGTAGGCTACCCTCTCATTTACCTGGGTAAACTCCAACATACAGGATCCAAGATGGGGGGCAACAAGTATTCCCAACCCTGCTTGGCGCCTATCAGTGGGGGCAACTCCAGAGTGGTAGCATGTCCAACCTCTGGTTCTGGAGCCAGGGCCATGCGTCGAGGTGAGCTGATTATATCCTGTCAGCCCCACACATAAACTCAGGCTCTTTCCCCACCAGAGAGGTGACATTCCACATACTGAGAGCTAGTGTCTGTAGCCGAGGATCAGACCACCAAGGTCCCCCCCTCCGGCTACCGCCCGTCTCACATTGGACCCGAGCCCTATGGCCCTCCCGCGAGTTGTGAGCCCATGGGAAATATCATTACATTTTTCTGTAAACTTGGACTTAAGAATCATTCCTCCAAAAAAAGGAAAACAAATAAATTGTCATTACAACAATACCTACTGTAGAGTTTATTGAAACTTGTTGACATTTTAAAAGGTACATGTAAAACTGACCTATGTGTCCAGGCAGTGGAGAGTGCGGCCTCGGCAGGGTGGGCGACGTACTGGTCAGGATGAGGCTTTTCCTGTTATTGGCTCTGCAGCTGAAAAACAATACCGACAAACAATTAGTTGTTTATCTTCATTAATTCAACTTAAGAGACAAAAACTGACACGGATGGTGCTGTGGCCTCAGGTCACAGTCCTCACTTGTGTCGTGTAGGCATGAACGCCTTCCATCCAGACAACAGTTTGTCATGTTACATGACTTTATTGACATCAGTACATCTAGAGAGAAGCAACAAATACATTTTAATTTCCTAACAGCTCCTACCCAGGAATACAACGACAGGAGAGGAAGAACAGGGTCAGGGAGGACAAAAATATCCCATAATGAAAAACCTGAAACCATTAAGACTTCACATGCTGCAGTCCCTCTGGATGTGTCATTGGACCGTTCGTCAGGGGAACACACACACACACACACACACACACACACACACACACAAAAACAAGGGTTATTATTGTCTTACATAACAGCTCATAAAGTGAGAAATGGATTGTTCAGGTGTTGTTTTGGTGCATCAACTAGGGTTTGCTCACTAGCTTTTATGCCCGTGTGTGTGTGTGTCTCTCTCTCTCTCTCTCTCTCTCTCTCTCTCTCTCTCTCTCTCTCTCTCTCTCTCTCTCTCTCTGTGTGTGTGTGTGTTACAGACCAGATTTAGCTGAGGAAAAAAGTTTTCATCTGATTGCATCAGCCATCATGCTGTTTGCATGGGAAATACTGTAAATCTCACACAGAAATACGACTTTTGTCTACTATTTAATACATTTCAAGATGCAAACCCTAAATCTCGTATCTATATCCCCATCCTGACGTCCTCCTTCATCCCCTCCTGCCTCTTTGATGTGATTCTTCAGCAGTTGTCTCTCACACTCAGACATCAAATCTCTAGAAGGAATTTATTGGCGGCAGTGTGCCTTTGTGTGCACCAGAGCTTGTAGAACCAGTGAGGAATATATTGAAATATTTAAGGGAAATGCATTAAGCTTTGGACAGAGAACGGGTTGGGAGTGGCTCAACGCCCTCCTTCGCTCTCGCTCTGACGAGTAAAGCTGGGGTGACGGAGGAGAGACCAAGCAAAGAGCTATCAGGCTCATACGGTTATCTCATTTGTGCCATGCTGTCACTAGTTTCCATCTGTAATTATGCTCCTGTATGTACGCCACTGACTTTATTTCACTTCTTAACCTTCTGACATGAGAATCCTGCTCTTCATCAACCACAAGCCTCCTAAGGATATTGTTTATGGCTCCAGCTTGACTCCAGAACATTTACTTGGCTTTTGATTCATCTCACACCTCAGCTGCTGCAGGCTTGCACAGACGTAACAAGTGATGCTGACTTACTTCATCTATGGGTTTTCCTGGGATTGATCTTAAACACAACAAATGACTAAGTTCACCATCCTCTGTTAACTCGTCGTTTATTCTGTTCTAGGGTCACCTTTAGTGAGCTCATCCTGTTCTCTCCTTTTTCCACAATGAATTCAATGAATGATGAATAATTAAAATGTATGAAGTCAAGAACATTACCCCCCTGTAGTTCCCTTTAAAGAGAATACAGTCGACTAGACAACGGAGGACTCGAACACAATGGAAGCTCCTGAGGGCATAGCCATCTCTTCTGTTTTTGCTTTGTTATCTTAAATGAGTTCCTCAAAAGGGCGTTTAGCCCGAAGCGATGTACAGTAACAAAGGCTTAACAGGAACACTGCTGTTTGCTCTGTACTCCAGCTGGAAAGGTCAAACTACAACTTCACTTATTTTCAAGCTATGAGAAGCACGTGTGACGGACACGATGTGGGCGGACATACGGATCTGCTTAGGAGGCTGATTTGGAAAAATAAAGATTTTCCTGACTTTTGAGGTGGAGGTTGTGTCTCATAATAATATGCTGGTGTGATAATTAATTCAGAAAAAGGCAGAAGCCTAGTTCCGTTTTCTTTCTTTTCTTTTTCCCCATGTCCTGTTTGGCTGTATAGCAAACATAATTGATGTCTGAGTGCTGAAAACAAGCCTTACAGTTTTATTCTCACAGGTGGATCGTCATAGATTCAGCTGTAACACCCCGCCTGATGTCAGAACTTTATTAGAAATGCTTTCGGTTGTTTTAAATCCCAACGGACACGGAAATGAAAGAGAAAGGGGGGAAAGAGAAGGACGAGGTGGGGTGGGGGTCACAAAAATAAACAATAAAGGATGCAAAATAATCCACTTCTAGACCTGCAGAAAGAGAAAAAGGGACACAAAAATCCAACAGAACCAAAACATCACTGCACCAACAACATGAGGATGTATAACAGCAGCTAATAAATCCTAGTGCATATAGTGCCAACCACAGCCTTAGGTTATGTGTTAAAAACACCCAAGCCCATACTTGTGAGAGCACCATGTGAGCACCTGTGTTGTGTACACGCATTTGTGTATGTAAGGTTTCTCTAGAGGAATGTCCAATAGTGAGTGTGAGAGGCCACAGACCTGCCCCCAAAGACCCATGGAGGAGATCCCAGGGAGACTGCAGCAGGAGCATCCCCCACCTCTGAGAGGTGCAGAGGATCACCCCACGAGGACCAACCAGCAGCCGTGCCAGAGTTGCAGGAGATCATAACGGTGAGCCCCTAGGCTTGGTGACCAGCTCAGTGGCCTAGTGGTATGAGTGTCTGCCCTGGGACTGGGAGATCGGGGTTCAAATCCCAGTCTAGTCATACCAAAGACTTTGGAGAAATTTGACCCAATGCCTCCCTGCTTGACACTCAAGGGGTTGGATTGGGGGTTAAACCACCAAATAGTTCCCAAGCATGGCTGCGTCTGCAGCTCACCACTCCCCCAGAGGATGGGTCAAATGCGGAGAACACATTTCACCACACATCACTAACCAGGGCTGGCTGAGCTCAGACCTCAGTTGGCCCAAGGCTTAAGGGTGCCCAGACCCCGGCGGAGACCCAATAGAGCCCAAGGGCCCAGGCCCCACCAGGCAGCCGCTGGGAGCGTGTGACTACGGGTCACAGATCCTCAAGTGGAGGAGTTTAAGTATCTCAGGGTCTTGTTCACGAGTGAGGGAAATATAGAGCATGAGATCAATAGGTGGATTGGTGCTGCGTCTGCGTTGTACCGGTCTGTCGTGGTAAAGAGAGAGCTGAGCCACAAGATGAAGCTCTTGATTTACCGGTCAATCTACGTTCCTACCCTCACAAGCTTTGGGTAGTGACTGAAAGAACGAGATCGCGGATACAAGCGGCAAAAATGAGTTATTATTGACACAACAGAGCCAAAATTGACATTTTACTGCTGTACATGCTTACTGCTGTAAGAGTGTATAACTCCTCAGTTTAAGCTGTACTGGTATCATCCTGGTACACAATAACACCAATGCAATATTCATGTGTTCTATACTTGTGCAATACCGGATTCACATTGTTGTCTGTGTCTCTTACAGTATGCTGCATAGTGTTGGTACCAAGTTTGTTTTCATCTTTATTTGTGTTTTTTTTAGTGATCTAAGACAATACTAGATTACTGCCTATGTGTATATACATGTATCCTTGTGTTTTTTTTATCTTCTTCTAATTACCCTTTGAGTGATGGTGCTGCTGTGACAAGTGAATTTCCCCACTGAGGGATCAATAAAGTCTATTCTATTCTATTCTACTTTATGAGTGGCCGAAATGAGTTTTCTTCGCAGGGTGTCTGGACTCTCCCTTAGAGATAGGGTGAGAAGCTCGGTCATCCGGGAGGGGCTCAGAGTAGATCTGCTGCTCCTCCACATCGAGAGGAGCCAGTTGAGGTGGCTCGGGCATCTGGTTAGGATGCCTCCTGGACGCCTCCCTGGTGAAGAATCCATTATCAAATAATCATTTGCGGCTGCCTTGGTTGAAATATTCAGGTAATTAGTAATTCAATTAATTTCAAATTCATACTTTAATAATCCCAAAGGTAAATCAGGTAAATGTTACAAAAATAAAACCAACTCCAAACTACGCCCATGGGGAAAAACATTTGAATGTAAATGATTTAAACCAAATCCACAGCTGCAGATGTCTGAGGAGCATAAACCAACACCCAGCTGATTTACATGATAGGCAGGAGAAAACAGAGAAATACTAGAAGGGGAAACCGATGGGATTGTTTACATATCTGACTTTAAATCGCTCTCAAACACGGTTCTGACACAACAGCCTGGCCCTGTCCACCTCCATGCTGTTTTATAGGATGTGTGTAGTGTCAGTATGCAGAACGTGGCCATCTTTGAGTCATGAGTCTAAAGCTTCCTCCGATTTGGTGTCACAAACACATTTTAGGTTTACAGCCCCACTAGCCTCCCCTCTACATCAGTAAGTGGTCGTGTCTGGGTTTGTTGGTCCTCCACCGAGGCATTATTGTTACCACATACAAAAAACCTAAAGCCTGAGTGGATCAAAGACATTTTTCTATAAAATATTCAATCCATCTAACCAGGTTCATGCAGCACATGCTAGTTTCATCTAGAATCAGTAGAGAAGACATAAAGAGCAACAAGGAGGGGAACAACACATGAAGAGGAATGTACAATGTTGCCATGGCAACACACTCAGAGTCACACTTATAAAAAGCAAACAGTGACATATCCAACTGTTTCATCAAA
>SSNS01000253.1:808046-835546 GCA_006937985.1 Aphyosemion australe
GTGGCTTTGGGGGAGCTACAGTCACCACCCCATAACATCACCTGTGGGGTGCCCCAGGGCTCAGTTCTTGGTCCAGTCCTTTTTACTATATACATGCTCCCACTAGGTTGCATTTTCAGGAAATTTGGGATATCATTCCATTCTTATGCTGATGACACACAGCTATATCTCAAAATTGATCCCACTACCTCTTCAGCCACACCATCTGCTCTCAGTGCATGCCTGGAGGAAACAAAGGCATGGATGTCTGATAACTTCCTCCAATTAAACAGCAGCAAAACAGAGGTTCTACTCATTGGTACTCCCCACAAGATCAAGTCATCCAACCTCAGTGATATCTCTATGTTAGGCAAGACCATCAGTCTTTCTCCATCTGTCACAAACCTTGGTGTCAAACTTGACCAACATTTATCATTTGAAAACCATGTTCGTCACCTTTCTAAAGTCTCCTTTTTCCACCTCAAAAATATAGCAAAACTTCGACCCTTTCTCTCCCAACCTGATGCTGAAAGGCTGATCCATGCCTTTGTTTCATCCAGGCTGGATTACTGTAATGCCCTCCTTGTTGGGATCTCTGGTGAATGCCTGCAGAAGCTTCAGCATATCCAGAACTGTGCTGCCAGGATTCTGACAAGGGGTCACAAGTATGACCATATCACACCGGTTCTTAAGTCTCTCCACTGGTTACCAATCCCTTACAGAATTCAGTATAAACTCTGCCTCCTTACTCATCAGTGTATCCATGGAAATGCTCCGGTCTATCTTAAAGAGCTCCTTACTCCACGCATCACTTCAAGAAATCTCCGCTCCAGCAACTCTCAATACCTTCAACAGCCCAGGACCAAACTTCACACCATGGGAGATCGGGCCTTTCAAGCTGCAGCTCCACGTTTGTGGAACGTGCTCCCAGAACCTCTGAGAGCTACACAGAGTGTGGAGTGTTTTAAAAAACAGCTAAAAACATTTTTATTCAAACAGGCCTTTTAAATTATTTCATACTGTCGATGTTTAACTTGTTTTAAATGTTTTAAATGTTTTTTAACTTGTTTAGTATTGTATGTATTAATGTTTGCTTGGGTTTTTAGATGACTTCAATTATGTTGTAGCACTTTGAGATTTCAGTGAAATGTAAAGTGCATTACAAATAAAATTTATTATTATTAAATTTATTAGGGGCTGGCACCAGAAGAGAGCAAATCCTCATTGACTCCCATGTTAAAAATGCCAACTTCACAGCAGAAATAAACATGTTTACAGTCTGGTTCAAAAAACCTTTCTAGGTTTAATGGGCTCTATGCATGCTCCAATTTCCGCATTCCACATAAGACCGCACCAATATGTCTGGTTGTCATAGTCGTCGGTGAAGCTGTGACATGGCTGAGAGTTGGAGTTCACCCGGTGCTTCCTGAAGTTACCAAAAGTTACAATCAATGATGTAAGGCAAATTTTCTCTGTTTAGATGAAAAAAAAGAATAAAGTGGTTCTCTCGATTTTTTTAAAAAAACCTCTACCAATAACACGTCCGACCAAAAAGCCATAAGCAACTAACCTCCAGTAAGCACCGGGTGAACTCCAAACTCTCAGCCATGTCACAGCTTCACCGGCGACTATGACAACTGGACATAGGAGTGCGGTCTTATGTGGAATGCGGAAGTTGGAGCGTGCATAGAGCCCATTGGTCTAGTTTACAGTCATGACAACTCTGAGGGGGTGAATTTTTTCTAACTCTTTGTTTAGGTGTAATTAAATTATGAAAAATTAGATTTGATTGACAGCTAGCATGAGTGTCAGAGCTAGCATAAGCGGCTAGCTCCGGGGAAGGTGTTAATAGATGTTCATCGATTTCGACTCTGAACTTTAGTTGTGTCCTCTGTGTGTTTGGACGTTAATCATGGAATTTTTTGGACAAAGAGGAGAAGCTGTGGTGTTGATTGTGAGAGATCCTCCAAGAAGTCTCTGCTTCATTTTTATCACTAAGTAAAATTATATTTCTGTACTTTATTTCGCTGGTTGAATGGGGAAATGCTGTGTGTTTAACAGGGGCAGCAGCAGCTCAGGAGGTAGAGCGGGTTGTCCAGTAATCGGAAGGTTGTCGGTTCAATCCCGGCTACTACCAACAAATGCTGCTGTTGTGTCCTTGGGCAAGACACGTAACCTGCCTTACCTGCTGGTGGCGTCAGTGTTCAGCAGCCTCACCTCTGTCAGTGTGCCCCAGGACAGCTGTTGCTACATTGTAGCTCATCCCCACCAGCGTGTGAATGTGTGGATGACTGATTATGTTGTGAAACGCCTTGGGGGGTTGTAGAACCCTAAGCAGGTGCCATACGAATACAGATCATTGAACATTACGCTGCTTGGTCAAAGACGGATTGAAATATGACATGTTGGTGGGGCTGGCTGGGTACTGAAATTCAAGCTAGTAAGCTGGCCCAGGCTAGCTGCGGTTTCTGGCCAGCACTGATTCACTGCAGTCATGGATCTGTGAGGTTGCTGCTGCAGAAAGTAGGATTACAGAGTTTTGGTTTCTCTCCCTTCTGCAGCGGCAACCCTGCGATCAAAGATCTGCGAACCTGCCACTCAAGCCTCCTGGAGGCAGCTGAGCTCATCTCGCTCAGCTGCCTCCAGGAGGCATGAGCGGCAGATTTTTAAATGCTTCCACAATGGTCATACACTGCTTTGGAACAGACAACCATACAAATCTACATTATTCTAGTAATAAAGTCTCAGTGAAACAAACCAAACCATCAGACACACACATGTGACTCCTGCCACAGAGCTGCCACTGGCGGAGCCGATCTGGCCCACATGTGGGAGGATCAGAGGTCAAATCTGTGGTAATGACTCGTGTTAGAAGCTTTGACGAGCAATTACCCTCCTGCAGGCCTTTGACTAGCGTCAGGCCACCAAAACGGAGCTTTGGTGGTCTAGAAGAGTCCAAACTCTCACACGCTGTTAGTATTTATTCTACCAACAAAAATAAAGAAGAAGAACATCTGCAAATGAACTCAGATAAAGACATGAGTCAGTTCCATTGTTCAGAAATCTGGAAGACATGGATCAACAAGTGTGTTCTGTCCCCCCTACCTTTTGTGTGTATCTGTGTGTGTGTGTGTGTGTGTGTGTGTGTGTGTGTGTGTGTGTGTGTGTGTGTGTGTGTGTACGTACAACAGCAGATCTATTTACATGCATGTTAACCTGTGACCGGTGGCAGCAGGGTCCATGAGTGATCAATAACTGGGTGTTTGTTGTGCTTTTCTCCTCTGGTAACTTACAGGACACATTAGCTTACATCAGAACCTCTCTACAACGGCAAATCTGCAAAACAAGCTAGCTTAAAACCTTTTTAATGCTTCTTAACAGCGTTCTAACACAGTATAGCTTTAAATATATTGTGGAGATTAAAAAAAGGCAAAAAATAAAGTGGTTCTCTCACATTAAGAATAGAATAGACTTGATCCCACAGTGGGGGAATTCACTCATTAAGGCTGCACATACACTTACGCCTCCTTCACACTGGAGGCATCAGCGGTGAGGAATGGCAGCAGTTTACACGCGTGCTTCACTGTGTGCCAGTCCACACTGGAAAAGTCTCAGCCACGGAGCGGCTTCCCTGCCATCCTCGCGGAATCACAAAATCCATCGAGACTTCAAAGGTAACGGTTTGATTATGCCATCTGCCATTAAACCATAAAGAAGAAGAAGGAAATCACATTAGGAATAACCTGTTTACATGCACTGATAGAGAGTTACCTCTGTATACATGGAACGTTTAATATCCCGATTACATAGCGTCAGGACCAGGACATACGGGCTACGTTAAGACGCATAATGCATAATTTCCTATTTTCTTCCTGTATCCAAAGACGACAGCAGCATCACGCAGATAATGGATGGTTCAGAGCTAATAGTGATCGCCTTTGTTTGCACATTGGTGCTGTTACTGACCTGGTTTCTTTATCGCTCCAAAAATGTGGTGTGCTGCGTTTCGCCATGTTGAACTCAGGTTGAACTCTACGTGTTCACTTCCGGGTTACTGGTGCATACAAGACGTTCATCTACTCAAAAGACTAAGATTCCTTGAGAATAGAACATGCGCAGAGCGCACCTTTTGAAAGGGTTATCCCGATACGCGTTTACATGACCTGATATTCGGGTTAGAAAAGGGTTACCCCAGGGGTCATAACCCGGTTTTTGCTGGTTTTGTTTACATGGCCTTGCGGAACCGGGTTATTGCATATAACCGAGGTTTGAACGGGTTATTGGCTGTACGTAAACGCAGTCACTGTTTGATGTCATATATAATGTTGTTCCTCTCTACTTCCAGAATTAAAGCCATGAAAAACACACCACTGCACTTCTCAAAGGATGCAGGGAGTAAATAAGCCATGAGGTCACACGTATACACGTAATCTACATAGATATGAAATCACATCGCTGCAATACTTATTTTGAAAATTACCAGATGTTTTAAATGTTTGAAACCATGTGTGATTTCCTGTCTAGCCCTATGTGAACTGCAGAAATTGGCGTGTCCCAGAAGTGGCTCGCGGCAAAGATAGAACCCAATCCTATCGTTAGCAGCGTGACTGAAAATGTCGGCGCCGCAGCCGGTTTAGATCAACCAGAATGAGTATAATGGATTGTATTTGAAGCAGCGGCGTTCCGCTGCCATTCCACGCCGCTGATGCTTCCAGTATGAAGAAGGCTTTAGAGAACAGGAAAAACTACTACAGGTAAATCCTCAAAGGCAGTAGGCTGTTGTAACCTTCAGTAATTAAAAAATGAATAAAAATAGAAAATTGGGTTTTCAAGCAGAAACAGCATAAGGGACACAGACATACTAATGTACATCCGGGTATTGAACACATAGTGAACATAGCACTGATGCTAGCGTGTACCAGGATAATACCAGTAACAGTTACATTGTGGAGTTCTACACTCTTACTGCAGTGGGAATGAATGACCTACGGTAGCGTGCTGGTTTACATCTGCACAGTAAAATCCCAAGTGTTAAATAAGTAGTGTCAGAGTATAGGAACTGTCAAAGTCAATTCAATGAAAGTGAGTGTAAAATGCCTCCCTTTGTCCTGCAGTGTTGGTGTTAAATTTCAGAGTTAAAACAGATTTTTTAAAAACTTCTTGTTATGTTCTTCCTGTGTTCATTTTTCATCTCCATTGGTTTTTCTTGTTTTAACACAGTATAATGATGTTTCATTTACCTTTAATTACTGACGGTTTCGGCGACTACTGTCGCCATCTTCAGAGTCACGCCGACTTGACGGCGTCACTTCCGCTGTTTATTTGCAGGCAGTAAGGGGCGTTGCCGCCCCCTACTGCCTGCGCCTTCCTGGTCGATCACCACATCCCATGAATGATCCAGCGTGTACACTCCTTCATCCCTATTCATGGTCCTGGGTCCACGTCTCCTTATCTCGATTGCCTCCCTTATCCATCGTCTGTATTTTTGTTGTTCTGTTGTTATGATCTGTGTGCTGTCCCAGTCCATTATATGGTTTTCTCTTGTACAGTGGTCTGTTATGGCTGATTTCCTTGTTGTGTTTTCTGCTTCCTCTTTGGCTGCTCTGGTGTGCCTTCGGCTCGTTTCTTTTTCACATTCCTTTTTGTGTTCCATTTTGCGTGTGTTGAGTTGTCGTCCTGTCTCTCCTATGTATGTTTTATTGCAGAGTTTGCATGGAATTTCGTAAACGACTCCACATTTTTGTTCCTGTGTTATTGCGTCTTTTGGATGTACTAGTCCTTTTTTGACGGTCATGTATGGTTTTATTGGCGTGTTTATGTTGTGTTTTGACATTGCATGTCTTATTTTTTCTGTTATTCCTTTAAAGGAATGGGACGTGGTGATTGACCAGGAAGGCGCAGGCAGTAGGGGGCGGCAACGCCCCCTACTGCCTGCAAATAAACAGCGGAAGTGACGCCGTCAAGTCGGCGTGACTCTGAAGATGGCGACAGTAGTCGCCGAAACCGTCAGTAATTAAAGGTAAATGAAACATCATAATACTGTGTTAAAACAAGAAAAACCAATGGAGATTTTTTTAATTACTCTCAATAGTGTAAACTGTCCAGTGTTAAAGAAAATTAACTCTTTTGGAGTTATTAGTACTCCATACTCCAGTGTTGATGAAAAATGACTCCAAAACTGTGTAAAAAGTAATGACCCCGCCCACGTCGGGAGCTGCAGTGAGCGAGGTGCATTGTGGGTAGTCATGTTTTTGGTTAGTTTGTCCTATTTTGAGGTGTTTATGCATATTTATTTTGGGAGGGTTGTGTTGTTCTTAGTTACAACTTCACTTTCTTTCATTTACTGTTGCAAATGTGGTGCTGTTTGTTGTGTTATGTTTGCACCATAAGTGAGGAGGTTGGTCACAGGAATGGGACCACTGTGTCTTTGCACTGTGTTAACAAATAAGAGGCGGTTCACACTAAATGCCCTGGACTTGACTCCTTGACTCTCATTGGCTGGCTGAAGTCATGTGAGGCAGGAGTTAGCTGGTATTTTTCAGTGTGGCTGCTAGCTGTTAGCTTCTTAGCATGACAGCTGATACAATATGAACCCTGTTAAGAGTTAAAGTTTCATTAACATCTAGTGTTAGAATAACGCTTGGAAAATAGCAGTGTCATATTTACATAACACTTTGAGTGTTACTTATCTTATAGAGTCAAAGTATTTTAACAATTGTGAGAGTTAGAGAAGGTTTACTCCATAACTGAATTAAACTCTAATGAGTGTAAAATTGACTCTGAATATTTAACACTGAGGTCAGTGTAACTTTTACACTGTACAGGGCAGGACCAGTGTTCACTGGCTCAGTGTTGAAATAGACTCTTTTAGTGTTGAAGTAACACTGCTCATTTTACTGTGTGGGATGTCTCAGTCTGCCACTAAAGGAGCTGTGTCTAAAACCTCCACCAATAACACGTTTCAGACCAGAACCAACCACTGGACCATCCGGTTAAACCGCCGCTCTTCCCTGGGTCCTCCACTCATTCCACACTCACGCATTCAGCACCAGAACACCACTGGTGTGAGAGGTTCTCCGCTCAATAACATCAGAGAAGGAGAAACAGCCGGCTGCTACCACTTCAACTTTAGGACAAACTACCAGAGTCCCACAAAGAAAAACACCATTTGAAGTCACGGACAACAGAAGGAGACTGGTGTTTAGCGCTAGCTCGTTTCCTCTGATATCACGCGTTCCCATATCAGGGGGGCGTGGTCTAGAGAGGATAGCCGACAGGAGGGGTGAGAGTTCTGTGACTGTGTTTGTGTTTAAAAGCTAGCTTGTTTTGCAGATTTGCTATTGCAGCTTTAAAGCTGAGTGCATGTTTATGATTGTGTGCAATGGGATGGAAGTGAGGGGGATAAAAAGCTCCTGTTCTCCAACAAGCTGGTTCCAGTTTGTGTTTCCAATTACTCAGCATCAGCTGCTGTCGCTGCCACGGTCCAAAACACCCACTGGGACCAGGATTCATCCCAAACCTGGGACAGTGTCTAAAACAGGCAGATTTCTACAGCATTAGGAATGTAGAAGTAGACTAAGAAGGTGACTAATTGGTCCTCACGGGCCACAGATCAAAGAAAACAAAAAGCTGGGAAGATAGATGAAGATAAAGCTGGGAGTCGGGGAGAACATACAGCAGTGATGCTGATGTAAAAGGTCGCTGCAGGTGTTAGTCACATGGTCTCCTGTTGCCAAGCCAACGTGTACAGTGAGACAGGCCACTGGTGAAAGCTAGGGCAAAAAAACACAACTACCCCTTACTTTACTGTTGTACAGTAGCAAAGTGGTCACATGAGGAGTTTGGATGTACCAGTTGTTCAGCAGAATTAAACTGGATCAAAAACCACATTTACCTCAGTTAGTAAATGCACTTTATCCATGAGGTCAGTTTTCACTAGCAAGCAGCAGGCCTTCAGCGTCACGGCACAACAAAACCGTTTATAATGTATTCAGAACAACAGGACAGGTACGAGGCTGAACAGGTCTAGATTGTTCTTAATACAACAACCAATGAAAAGATGAGTTGTTGGAAAAGTGAATATAGAATTATTTACTCAGACAACAGCATGTCAACTAAATTACTCACTAGCTGGCTGAATAACCGACATGATTACTGACCATCAGAGTGAATTAGTGAATGAGTGTTTCATTAGCTAGCTCATTTGGACCAGACTCACCGAGTGTCTGATTGGCAAATAATAAATTACCAGTGAGGCCTGAGCCGCTGTAGTAAACCAGCTCACACAGGAGACCAGCCTCAGGTCGAATGTTAGAATAGAATAGAATAGAACAGAATAGACTTTATTGATCCCTCAGTGGGGAAATTCACTTGTCACAGCAGCACCATCACTCAAAGGGTAATTAGAAGAAGATAAAAAAAACACAAGGATAGATGTATATACACATAGGCAGTAATCTAGTATTGTAATCTTAGATCACTAAAAAAAACACAAATAAAAGATGAAAACAGACTTGGTACCAGCACTATGCAGCATACTGTAAGAGACACAGACAACAATGTGAATCCGGTATTGCACAAGTATAGAACACATGAATATTGCATTGGTGTTATTGTGTACCAGGATGATACCAGTACAGCTTAAACTGAGGAGTTCTACACTCTTACAGCAGAGGGGATGAAGGATCTGCGATAGCGCTCAGTTTTATATCTGGGATGTCTCAGTCTACCTCTGGAGGAGCTGTCCATGACCTCCACAGTGGAGTGCAGTGGGTGGGAGGGGTTTCTTAAGATGTTACCAGGAACATGCTGGTTGAGTCTGGTTATTGGTAGACCTAGTTCACTGGTTCAGAATAATTCATGAAGGGGACGACGTCATTATCATGCCAACAACCTGCCACTGTGGCCAAAAGGTTCAAACCAGCCTCTGGCCTGGCACGAACAGTGACTGGAATTAAATCTTTCAACGTGTGGATTTTGAAACCAACACCAAAGCAGACCTATTGACACATATGTCTATGATTTTACTATTGAGCATGTGAGTATATGAGACTAATAATTGGATGGTTGTTTCCTAACTGAAGGTAAGGTCTCCTTCATGATGAATGGCAAACTCACCAAGACGTTAAAAACACACACAGCCAGGACAAAGGTGGTTATTTTTCTGATTTTAAGGAACATATTAAGTATGAGGAGGGTTCCCCATGATGGGTCCACAAGGGTTCTGAGCGTGTGCACACCTGTCAAAGCAAGAGCTAGGCAGATTAGGACTGTGGTGACAGATAGAGACGTTCCAGTCCCATCATCCTTCTGCCTCTGATCCGAGTCCCTATCTGATACTTCAGCTACGCATTAAAATAAGAATAAAGGAAAAAAACAACACCCAAATAAGGTTTTTCATTGTTATTTATGTATTATTATGTCTTTAGATTATCTGCTAAAAAACATCACTTGTTCAGGAAGTACATTGATGAGAAATGTGTTATTATGAATTGATTTAAAATCTGTGTGCTTTATGCCTAATCACTGAACTAAAATTTCACCTGACATGCATTTATTTTTTATATTACTCAGACACAGCAAATTTAAATGTGTTAATTTTGGGGTGTTGGTCCAATTCACCACTATGAATAGTTCATTTAACACTAAACAGAGTTATATAGTTAATTGGTAACACAGATATGAGAGTCAAACCCGAGTGTTAAAAACACCAGAGTTACTATATTAACTCTAACACCGGTGTTACATAGTCAACTCCAGAAGACTTGGTTTTTGACACTAAATCAGAGTTAAAGTACCAACTCTCCAAAAAATGGTTAAATGAACTCCTACTGGTGTGGACCCATACAGACACTTTAAAGTGTTGAAATCAACCCTGACAGTGTTAATGTGAGCATGCTGAATTTTCTGTGTACATTTGTTTGTTGACAAAAATAACCTAATGTTATAAACACAATAAACAAATTGTTTTGCTAATCTGTCTGTTTTCAGATAGCTGAAGATGTATCTGTGTAACATGGAGTCTAAGGACAAGTCCTAGCAGCAGAACCCAATAAACATCCAGATGTCTATTTTAGTCAGCCCAGTCGGGCTGGTTGAAGGTGCTTCTGACGTCCTCTGAAGGTGTGAAAGTTTATCCTCAGGCAGAGTGATGCAGCAGGATGCTGAGGCAGCCAAATCTTTGTTTCTTTCCTGTTTACATACGATACTCTCTCTATTCCGTGTCTGACTGGACGTGTCATTTCCTCAGTAACTGTATGTGGATAGAAAAGGTGTCTGGTTGAGTATCATTTACACCTGTAGTCTTCAGCTCTCTAAGAATAAAACCCTTCTAGTTAGAAGCTCACAGCATGACTGATTAACTATAGAGATGATGGGATTGTGGTTAATTTACTTGGATCTGCAACAATCAACTTTTCCATTTTTATATGAATGAAAACAACTAAAAGAACCTTAACACTAAATAATCACTGTGACACTAATGGCATTAAAGCAACAGCACTTTAAAGGGACTATATGGACTTTGAAATTTTTATGCTCGCGATTGCCCCCTCAGGCCAAACGTGTAACTGCAGCTTCAATAGTAAGCTCGTGCACGAGGCATGCATGCTGTACTCATGAATGAAAACAACAGCTGAGTCAGTCCTGCTGCTGATGGCTCTTCTTAAGCCTGGGACACACAGGAGACAGACAGACAGACGCGCCGCGTCGTCATTTTAAAAAGAAGCCATTAGAAGCCATGAGAGTGGCTACACTGGGAGCGCAGCGTCGCGTCCCAGAAGCGCCGGTCCGCACAGAGGCGCTGAAGATAGGCGCCAGTTCTATTTCAAGCGCTGCGGCTGTTCCTGTTCTCAAGATGTTGTGACTATCACGTGACTTTCCAAGAAGCGTTCAGTGCTACAGTCTTTGGTTCAGCGGCGCGGCGCTTCCTGTGTGATCATTTAACTGCGGCGCTTCCGTGGCGCAGCGCGTCTGTCTCCTGTGTGTCCCAGGCTTAAATTGTCTTTCAAATCTGCCTCCACAGCAATGTCCAATACATAATATAATATAATATAATATAATATAATATAATATAATATATATCATAACAGAATATAATATAATAGAATAGAATAGAATAAAATACAGACATGAAAACAGGTCAAGGGTGAAAAAGGTGAGACCCCCCCCCCCCCCCCCCAGGTGAAAAAGGTGAGGGACCCCCCCCGGCGAGACTCTAAATTGGGGAAAGTATCCACTAACAAACGCGCACACACACACTCCCCAGCAAGTAAGCCCTCTGCAGATTTGAAGGCATCAACCTGGTGAACTTTATGGAATAAAATAATCAAGCATAGTTACATGCTACACATTAAGCATTAGAAGAAATAAGACCAACCTCCATACTTTAACAGGGGGATCAGACCTGGTGCTTGAAGGCCACGGTGGCTGCGTGTTTTCTACGTGTCCCTGCTCAGACACACCTGATTCTATATCAAGTTGGGGTTCTATTTTAACACAGAGTAGCAGAGCCTTTGTTTACCTTCTGCTAACAAGTTTCTGCTGCTCCTGAGACGAGGACAAGGCTGAGACGTGTTTAACCACATGTCCCAGCTTTGTCCTCAGCTCTGAGGACGGAGACAGACAGAGAGGGTCTAGGGTGATGGGGGGGTTGGTCTGGAGGCCACAGAAACATTTTAGTGAAGTAGATGTCATTTCCTGCGTTCTAGTACTTTTTAACAGGTTGTTTTATTAGATTGAAATGATTGTTTATAAATGAACAACTTAAACAAGTAAAGCTTTAAAAACTAAACAAGTTATCAATGAAATCAGATCAACATCAGCATGAAATGACAGGTTTGGTCTGGTTTATTTTGTTAGAACCCAATGGTCTCGTTCAGAAATGTGATGGAGAATGAACCAAGCTCTGCTGCTGCTGAAGATACTAAAACCATAAAGAATCCTAAACTTCTAATAAAAATGTTGGATGTTTGTTTTGTATTTGATAATAATAATAATAATAACACCAGCAGGAGGCTGTGGGCTGAATCAGGATTTAATGACAGCTAGCTACCTGATTGATCTCCTTGAGTAACCAGCTAACTAACCCTCCCAACTCCTGTCCTTTGGGGACATTTTGACTTTTATTATCTCCTCATGTCCATTAATTGTGTCTCTGAGGAGCAGATAAAACAAACAACAAAAGGTAAACAAAAACTTTCTCCCAGTTTTCTTTAAGTTGAATTTAACATCATTTGAAGTCATCCTGGTTCATGAAACAATAAAGTTTAGCAAGAACTTCTACAGGCGGACACATCAGAACAATATTGTTATTATTTCAACTGGCCGTTCTCTTGTTGAGCGCTCTCCTCTCCTCTCCTCCCCCCACCTCGGAGCAGCGCAGTAGAGTCTCCAAAATCCCCAGACTGAAACCGAAATGACCCGACGGAGTTTAAGTTCGCCCGACATCATTACAGAGACATTTTTTCTTTACCACCATGGAGGAATAACAATGATTCCACTGCGTTTGGTTTGAGGCGCGTCCTCATCTCCTCATATTGTGCGGCCGCCATCTCTCTCTCTCTCTCTCTCTCTCTCTCTCTCTCTCTCTCTCTCCCTCCCTCCTGCTGTCCAACGCGACTCAACACGCTCAAATTATTAATCGACCCAAATCCGACCCGAGCAGTCGGGCTGACTTGGTTCGGGCTCGGACCGTAAGAGTGGGGAAGAGCCCTTCACCTGAGGTCTACACAGGTGACCTCCAGACGAGATGCGCTCGTGCGGGTCGCGCGTCACCGGTTCTGACGGACTTATTTATTTATTCTACAGTTTGTGGTTTTTGGTGCATGTTAAAATCATCTGGTATATTACCCCCCGTAGTTAATAGTGAAATTTGTCAAACTGCAAAACCCTGCCTTGCTGAATAAGCGCATCACCCCCCCCCCCCTCCCCCCAAATATTTTCTCATCGGATCTGCACGAATCACGTAGGTCACCCAATTTGGATTCAAAACGGCGAATTTCGCCGAAAGGTGAGGGATTTTCATGTCTGAAAATAGCCTTTATTGATTTTGTACAGGGTACAGTGTAATTGGAGTGCCACTCCCTTTGGTGCAAAACGTAAAAGAATACAAAAAATAATGCAGAAATGATATAAATATAAAATCAACAATAATATGTGCAAATATACACACAGAGTAGCAGCATTAGTTGGGTTCTGTGCAGGCCACTATTGTAAGCAGAACTTTAGCATATTGAGTGAAACTCAAATAGCACATATAATTGTTAGCCTATATAATAATTATAATTGGGCAGCAGTAGCTCAGGTGGTAGAGCGGGTTGTCCAGTAATCGGAAGGTTGCAGGTTCGATCCCGGCTCCGGCCAGAGAATGCTGCTGTGTGTCCTTGGGCAAGACACTTAACCCGACTTGCCTGCTGTTGGTGGTCGGAGGGACCGGTGGCGCCAGTGCTCGGCAGCCTCGCCCTCTGTCAGTGCGCCCCAGGGCAGCTGTGGCTACATCGTAGCTCATCCCCACCAGCGTGTGAATGGGTGAATTGAGTTGATTGTGTTGTGAAGCGCCTTGGGGGGTTGTAGAACCCTAAGAAGGCGCTATACAAATACAGGCCATTTACCATTTACCATAATTGTTATATAATAATTATAATTGTTATATAATAATTATAATTGTTATAATTGTCAGCTTCATCCAGGCCAATGCAAGGAAGTTGGTCAACCTCATCCTGTGATGCACACCTATTGCACAAGAAAAATAAATGTTATATAATCAGTGAATAGAAAGTGAGAGTGGGATGTTACTACGGTATTAAAAAAAACAATAATAAAACATACCTTATTGATATTTGAGATACATAATCTGAATCATACGGGTCTAAAGCTCCTTCCTTCTCTTTCCAGCTCTAGTCTGGAAGTAAAAACAGCAGCTAGGCCTGGGACGATAACAAATTTTGCTGGACGATATATTGTCCAACAAATGATTGACGATAGACGATATTATTGTCGACATTATCAAGACCAAAATAACCACTTATGTAATGTTAATATATCATAATAATTCAAGTACATCATTTGAAATGCAACAATTAAACCTTTATTTAACATTGGAATGTCCAGAACCAGAACTTCTAAATAAATAAATAAAACAATAAAAATAAAATAATAAAGGACTCTCACTCTCTGTTAGAAAATATTGCACCAAAAACAATAAAATAGACCCTGTCTCTCCAAAACAATAAATACAATGGCCTATCCAGTGTCAACAACCACAACTGCACTTGAACCCTCTAGTCATCCAGCATCTCTGGAGGTGAGAGACAAGGAAAACATATACACGCAGGCAAATGGCGATATATTGAGGCTGGAAAAATTATTGAGTACATTTTCATCTATGGTACGATTAACTGACTTATTGATTATCGTCCCAGCCCTAACAGCAGCAAAACATGATTATATATACTGACATATAGCCATTGCATTTCTATGAGAATAATTTGTTACTTACACACTGTTTCCAAACTATTGGCTTGTTCCTCATCTAAAGAGTTCTTTCAGCTCCATCGATTTGATGCTACAAAAACAAACAGAAAACATCAATTACAAAAACATAGGTTATGAATCAAATGATAAAAGCTCTGCATGTTTCTGCATTTACCAAGACTTCTCATAAATGATAACCAGGACTGCTGTATAATTTATTCTCCACATCCAGACACAATTATCCTATCTTCTGTCTCATGAACAGAAGCTGGGATGTTTATGCCCACAAAGTTTTTCTTTTTTGTTCCAACAACACACTCCTCTGGTTATGACTTTTACTTTCTTGTGCTCCTGGTCTATTGTGCCTCTCCACCTGCATGGATCCACCTGTCTGCCGGCACATCAGACGCTGGTCAGATGCTGCGTGTTGTCAGTCATTGAGGGAACGTGCACGGTGTCGGATAACTCGTCTTTTTTCTCTCTCTCCTCTTGCCTGGGCTGACGGGAGCTGACGGAGCTGTACGCGCGGCGCGCTTCATGGAAGTGATGCGCCTTTTGCGCATTTGGAGAGAATGCATTCTAATGCGCAAATTGTGGCCCCTCTTGTAGCGTGTGTTCTGCCTATCAGGAGGGGCGGGTCAGCGGCGCTGGGGGGGAATGTGTTAACTTGGAGACGGACATATATTTTTGCAGAAATCTCGGAGATTTCCACTAATAAATGAGCGGTAATAGTACCGGTACTCATCCTACCCTGGAAAAAAGTCCCAGTGCGCTGAGAGGTAAAAATAAGAATAAGACTAATATTAATATCCTGACCAGCACTGACTCTGATGGAGACGCTAAACAAGCAGCCTAAAATGTTCCTATGACATACGTAAGCCCCCGGTTTGCTTTGAAAGCACCCACAACCCTTACCCCACACGTATTTAGTAATAATTTCTTACCTGTCCAGCAACAATGATGCCAACTGCGGGTCTTTTATCTCAGCATTTTCCACTTCTCAAATGCCGGCCGGACCGATGTTCATCCTCGTTCTTTGTCTTCGGCGACCAGACTCGAGTTTTGCCCTTTTTGTGGCGCTGGAATACACTCTTGGGTTCTTTGTCTTGTTTGGGGTCTGGGCTGGAGTTTCGCTGGTGCTTGAAGCAGCTCTCTTCTTGTTTTTGGCTGAATCAGCTACCAAAACCACCTCTCGATCTACCGCTAAGCCACAGCTAGCAAACAAACGCTGCGGGCGCGTGAGCGCGCATGACGTCATCACGCATTACGCTGCCTCTGGAGGACACTGGGGAAGCCTGCTTGCTCGACCCGAGCATGATCTTTTCTGTGAGTTTACAGGCCTACAGAGGCAATCACAGTGAAAATGCCAGGGCTCATTCTACAGGACCAGGGCATTGCAGGAGAATGTATGAGGAATAAATTTAAAATTTCTATACTTGTATTAGCTGTTAAACTTCCACATAGTCTCTTTAAAAAGCTATTTTGCCCTAATTATAATGGTTCTGACATTTAACTGCTTGGTTATTTTTGGTACATGATTTACATGAAGCACACACACACACACACACACACACACACACACACACACACACACACACACACACACACACACACACACACTCAGTCTTCTTACATAAGGCAATAAGCAGCATTCACAATGTTTATGAAGCATCAGGTAAGTCACTAACTTACAGGCATCTACTGATAATATATATATACTGATATCAAGCATCTGTGCATACATGTTCATACATATAAGGTTTTTTGTCAGCTGAATGTTGGGGATCTCTGCTCCACTGAGCTGTACAACAAATAAAGTTTTTTTTAATAGTGCTTTGAATATTCACAGTCTTCCTGGTCTGTCAGACAGCACAAGATTTCACCGCCATGTCAGTAAAAAAACAAGCCCATTCTAGATGGGATGCAAAAACCAGAACCACATCAGATTGATGGCAGATAGCAAATCACAGTGCAACCGCTTCGATGCTTCCATCAGTAGTAACTTCCTCAGACGCCACTGTGCTGGACTCAAGTCTTGCTGACAGGACCATGAGTTACCGAGCCTGACAGGTGAGTGATGTGAGCTCTAACTGCTCTAATACCAGCAGCACCAAACACTTTCCCTTTCACAAGGTCGGATTAAAACTTTAATGCTATTTGTCATTTAGCAAAAATATCTCCGGAGACTCTGGATGGATTAAATAAAATCAGAAAGATTAAAGACCAAGTTCACTCATTTTTCAATACATTTGCAGCAGTCTCTAGCAAATGAATGCTTGTGAGTCGATCTCTGTGGGGAAAAGCTCTGGCTCTCCTGTTTCAGGAAGGAGAAGTCAGCCAGAGCAGAGGGGAGCAGAAGACGGCAGGATGTGGAGTCTTACTTCCTGATCTGTGGACATCTCTCCTCTGATTGGCTAACAGCAACACGACTCTACCACTGACTCTGTTTGCTCTGCAACGTTGATGTTTTATCTCCACCAATAACACAAGCCTGGAGGAGTTCTGCTGTGTGGTGGAGTTGCTAATGCTAACGGTTAGCTTCTACTAGCCAATGTTCTATACTGGATGTTAAATCAACGACAGCCTTCCCCGCCGCGAGCCAAGACGGGTAAATCCATGAATGATAATTTTCAGTGTCATGTGAATCTGTTGACGTTAAGTGAAGTGAAGACAGGAAGTAGAGAGTTTCACTCTGGGGGCGATGGCTGAGCAAGGAACGGGAAGTCTTCCATGGAGCCCGGGGTCAGGGCTGAAGAAGAGTTAGCTGATGGAAACAGCTGAGTGCACAGGAAACACACTCACACAAAAAGCTGGGTCCGACAGAAGTCTGGGTTCTTGTCCCGCCTGCCAGACTCAAAGGTTGCAGGACGTTGGGCTTTGGGGTGCGGTCATCTTACGGAGACACTGTGCGGGCCCCCAAAGGGAAATTCCAACACTAACGTGATTTGACCGGATCAGAAAACCCCAGAGTCTGACTCGGTACTACTTGAGTCACAGAGTCGTGTCCGGGACCACTCCGGGGAGCTCGCGTGGAGCAGAAGAGTGATGGAGGGGGTTCACCAGAACAAACGGATCAAGATCTTAATCAGAGCAAAGTCACGGCCCTCAGTAGGCTAGGGTGAGTCAGATCCTGAGAGTACTCACCTGTACTAAACAATTACTTTGTGCTTTATGATGATGTGCCATGGTTACGTCTGCTCTGCCATCGCTAAAAAGCTACGCTAAATTAAAATAGTAAAATTGACCAAGAGACGTTGTGGACGTTTGTGGCGGATTATTTTTTCATGAGTAAAAAAAGGGATGGGGATAAGTGATACATTAAAAGTTGCTTTAATCCAACATCAGCCTTGGAGCTGGTTTTCCAAGTTCCTAAAAGTTCCCAGACGGTAACAAGAGCCAGGATCAGGAGGGATCTGCCATAACGGGCGTGACCATGAGGTCTCGGACCTCCTCCACAGCTACTGAGAGGCACCGAACCACGGAGGGAGCAGCCTGAGTCAGGCAGATAAGTCTGGGGGAGTCCCTCCATACACATCAGCCTAATAACTTTCACTGGCCGCAGGCTTCTGTTTCCCCCCAGGCCAGCTGGACGTTCGGACCCGAGAGACGGAGGGCTGAGGAGGAGTAATATCCTGTGTCAGACGGGATAGCTCCCAGGATCCACGACATAATCCGAGCGTTTCCCCGTCTATTTCCTAACAGCGGCTAAACTAGAAGACTATTCTCACGTTCAGGCTGCATGTGAAACTCAGAATAACCGATCATATTTAAAAATAACAAGTAAAAACTGTTTCTCAGTGAACTTGGTCTTTAAATGGACATACATCATTTATTACATTTAGGAGTTAACCCGTTTAAGGAAGGCTACCACAACTCCTTTTACCCAAACTCCACCTGCTAAAAATGATGAGGAAGTGACAAAAATTCAATTAATTCAGTTTATTTCTAAAGCACCAAATCACCACAAGAGTCGTCTCAAGGCTCTTCACAAAGTAAACATTCCAACTGAGTTCAGTTCATTATGTAATTAGTTCAGTTTCCTATAAGGAACCTGCAGTTCCCTCCTTATCCACTAGGGGCTGGATCCAGAAAGGAGGAAATTCTCATCGACTTTCATGTTAAAATACCAACTTCACAGCAGAAATCAACATGTTTACAGCCTGGTACAAAAACATTTCAGGTTTACTATGTCAAGTTTACAGTCATGACAATTCTGATGGGGGGGGGGGGTGTAACTAATCTATTCTGATGTAATAGCATATGCAGTAGCTAAAAATAGATTGTGATGTAACATCGCAATGTTTTGTGGGATGTAGCCCTAGACCAGGGGTAGGCAACCCTGGTCCTAGAGAGCCACTATCCAGCATGTTTTAGAGGTTTCCCTACTTCAACACACCTGATTAACATACTTCTGCAGAGCCTGATGAGCTGCTGAACAGCTGATTCAGCTGTGTTGAAGCAGGGAAACAACTAAAACATGCTGGACAGCAGCTCTCTAGGACCAGGGTTGCCTACCCCTGCCCTAGACACACAAGCGTGTATTTTGCATGGGTCTGAGTCACCCACATTAAAAGTGTTACAGCCTAGAAGGCCGAGGGTAGCAGCGTCGCTCAACCACCGTTTTCTGTCTAAGAGCGCCCACCAACCTCCGTTAGCTCAGTTAGCTCATAGCTACATTGGCTCAGAGTCTAACGGGGCTTCAATTCAGCTCTTCAGAAACCTACGGTTGACGGCGCAGAGGGTTTGTCACTAATTTTACCCAATTTTAGCCAGCACCAAAGTAGCTAAGACTCTGATAATGGTATTAAATTATCAACATTTTCTCAGCAACACTGCTTTAAATGCTGTTGTGGTCTATTTAACATTTTGTCACACCACTTGGAAATGCAAAATAACACCCAACTCATCTTTCAAAGCCTCTTCTCACTGACAGAAAAGAGCCATCTTGAACAAAAATGGTCTTTTTACATTCACAGAGGTTTAATTAATGTCTTCACTAGTCTTACATTCACAATCCAGCATAACAGAAAACCTTCAGACGTGTCTCTCTGGAAATTGTCCTGCATTTATAAATGAATCATAAACCACCAATCCCACTTTCTTGAAATGAAGTCACAGAAACAGATCAGCTAACGTCCATCTCAGTGAGCTGCAGCTGAACGCTTCCTGGCCTTCAGTAGGTTTGTTTGTTTGTTTATTTATTGTCAAGAAAAAAGCCTCCTTGTAAAATGCTAAACTTCAGAATTACTGAGCATGTTTGTAATTAAATGAAAATGATATTCATACGTAGTGAATCATAAATAGAAGATGTACGGCTACATGGAAAGCATTTTTCAGGAAAGTCCGTGTGATGTTTCTGCGGCCCCTGTGGCCATGTTGTCATCCAGCTGAGGTCTGTACACGATGACTTGTGTTTCCACGTTACTGCAGAAACCACAAATAGCCCGTGTGTTTTGGTTCAGCCTGGCCTGAACACCAGCCAGTAACAGATGGTGCTGCCATGGTACAAACAACAGGAATAAGCACAGAGAGGAGATCCTGTTTATTACTAAACATGTTCTGTTACTACAGGTAAGGAACGCTGCTGCTCATCTGACTCAAGCTATAAAATCCATCTGCTGCGTGAAAAGGCTCGAAACCATATTCTTCTTCTGAACATGCTGACAGAAACACCTGAGAAGCACAGAGAGTGAGCTTCATTATAGCTTCATACACTGAGACTTCAGCATATATCAGAGTATCAGGGCCAATAGCACGGCGCTGGAGGATTTAAAAGTTAAAATGTTCAAATCTACAAGCTGCAGAAAGCACAATAACAGATGTGATGAGCGTTCATGTAGTCAGAAGGACAAGGTCAAAGCGAGTAGGATGTCAGGTCCAGTGGTGTTTTGCTTTTATAAAAACTTCTAATAAGGAGCGCTTCCTGGACTCAACAAAAGTTTGTTTGAGGTGCTCTTTGGATGGGAAGCTTAAGTCATAAATACAAAAAGAAACTCCAAGGCACTCTCAAATAGAAAAAGTTAAAAAGCCTTTATTGTAATGGCTAGGTCAACATATGGCCTTTCTAAAAAAGGCCATATGTTGTTTTGCTTTTGTCTGAGAGCAGGAAACAAATCTCAATCAGAGTAAATACAAAGTGCATTTTTTAATGATTATTTCATTTATTAAGGAAAAAGGGTTTTTCAAGCCAACATGTGCAAAAGCAATCGTCCCCTGACCTTAATGACTGGTTGTATCTCTGAGAACTGTTGAATTCAGCCACACTGGAGGGTTTTCCAACCCATCGACCATGTGAAACCATGTATACATATGTACAGGCGCTGGT
This sequence comes from Aphyosemion australe, assembly GCA_006937985.1. NCBI lineage: Eukaryota > Metazoa > Chordata > Actinopteri > Cyprinodontiformes > Nothobranchiidae > Aphyosemion > Aphyosemion australe. Next base: position 828,823 of record SSNS01000253.1, read on the forward strand.
CATGAAACTACAATATCAGGACAAAGTTGATTTATTTCAGTAATTCCATTCAAAAAGTGAAGCTTGTATATTATGTTCATTCATCACACACAGACTGATACATTTCAAATGTTTATTTCTTTAATGTTGATGATTATAACTGACAACTATGAAAATCCCAAATTCAGTATCTCAGAAAGTTAGAAGTAGCCTGGCAAGCCATCCTATACATGTGTATATATAGTCTGGCCACGAACCATTGACGGCTCTCAGTCGTGAGGCGGGATCTACGGTTGTCTTTCAAAATGTCAGCACGCAATTGGATAGCGCTAGGACCAATCAGAGTGACGAACAACATGACGTAATCACGGCGACGGAAAAGCGGGAGGCTTTAATGGCGTCTAACATCAATGATTTCTGTCGTTTTTGTATAAAAACATGTGAATATCAGGTGTACTGGGACATTGCACTACTTTGTTTGATAAAAATAAGAAGCCGCTAAGTATATCAGACAGACTTACGCACGTTGGAGTCTAAATAATCCAATGTTGATGACAAAGCCATTTCAAATGAACGTGTTTCTTGTGCCACCGCCATGTTGCTTGGGTTCGCGGCCGCAGCGCTGACGTCATCGGCTACTCCCGCTCTGTGATTGGCCCACAATATAGAGCGCTGTGATTGGCCCAACCAAAACTATAGCGAGCTGTGATTGGACAGCCACAGGCTGCGAGGGTTCCAATGAAGCGTGCCTAGACCAAACTCTGCAAAGCAAGAATTTGGTCTAGTTCACTAGGCTAGGTTAGAATATCAATTTAGACCAAAGCAAAAAAAATAAACAACAACAACTAAAAAGGGGTTAAAGTCAGAATCAAGAACAGGGACACCATGGTCCTTAAACCAGGTACTGGTAGCTTTTGCCAAGTCCTGTTGGAAAATGAAATCTGCATCTCCATAAAGTTGGTCAGCAGCAGGAAGCATGAAGTGCTCTAGAACTTCCTGGTAGACGGCTGCGTTGACCTTGGACCTCAGCACTGTTCCTGAGCCAATGCCATCTTTGTAGTTTCTGCTCCATCACACCTTTAAGCCCCCTTCAGACAGGCCATGATAAACGGAAATGTTCGGGACTCTGTCCGTAAGACGTTTGTGTCTGAATGCAAATTTCCGGTAAACCTTTTCCTGAATTAGACCGGACGAAGCCCCTAGTAACAGGACCGGACTCGTCACGGACAGGGTGGCTGCTTCAGACTGGTGAGGTCGAGTTCCGGACAGGGAGGAGGAGGAGGAGGAGGAGGAGGAGGGGAGCGAGGGACGCTGGTGCGCACCTAGATTACATGTATCACGTGACTGGGAAGGCAAAGTTTTTCAACACGTCTGACCAGAAAACTTCGCCACTTGGTCGTGAATGTTTCCATATACGCCGGGTAGCTCGCTCCTGTAGCATGCGGCGAACCATGGCAGCTCGCCTCCTACGGTACCGTCTCCTGGATGCGCGACGGAGCGCATCACAGCGCTTCCATGATTCCTTTACTAACCATTGAGCTTCATCATCCAGGTCGATTATGCGTCTTCGTGTTCGCAGAATTGTGCTTAACATCCGATCAGTGAGAGGAATTCTATCACTTATTACGACGCATGTACGCCCGCCGCATTATGTTTATGCAATATCTGGGTACAGCCTTCCCACCCCCACCCCCTCAGACATCTGGAACTTTTCCCTGCTGTGTGAAGGCAGCCGAAAGGACAAGTTCCGGTGCAAACGTGGTGTGTCTGAAAACACAGTTCTGGTTAAAGACCGGACTGAATTGTCCACACATATTCCAGAATGTCAATCTGAAAAGAGCTCTAGTGTTAGGCCCACCTAATGTCGCTCTACGACGCAGAGCGCTGTGACTGGGCAGAACTAAAATTGTTCAGGCCAGTGGTAGACCTGCTGAAGCTACAATGGAGCGTGTCTAGATTTCTAGGTTAGGGTTTTCCTGCATGACTAAGGTCCTGTCACAGCTTCTCAAACATTCTCTAAAAGTCCAGAATTTGACTGTAAGCCACTCCAAAAGCCATCTTTTGGTGTGTTTTTAGCCTTTCACAGCTGGACTTGCTGGTGGGATTTGGATTATTGTCCTGATGCAAAACCAAAGTGAGCTAAAAAAAAGTGCTGAACTGATGGCCAAACATTCTACTACAGAATCTTCTAATAGGTAGCAGAGTTAGAGTGGTCCTGGTCCCAAAGCAGACCCATACCATCACAGCACTAGCACCATGTTTGACTGTTGGTATGATGCAGTATTAGTTTTGCAACGTTAGCGAGGCTGCAAATGGTGCAAAATGCGGCTGCAAAACTTTTAATGGGCAAAAAGAAATTTAACTGTGCTTCTCCAATCTTGGCATCCCTGCACTGGCTGCCTATTGACTTCAGAATTCGTTTTAAAATCCTTTTATTGGTTTTTAGGTCATTTTATGGTTTGGCACCATCATACTTGCAGACACTGATTCAGCCATGTACCCCGGCACGGGCACTTCGCTCGGAAAATAGTCTTTTGCTCTCGGTCCCTAGGACCCGCCTGAAGACAAGAGGAGACAGGGCGCTCTCTGTGGCAGGCCCGAGGCTCTGGAATGAGCTACTCTACTCTGAACGGGCTTCGCCTTTGGTGGCAGTTTTTAAGGGTAGACTAAAGACATTTTGATTTGATCTGGCCTTTAACTCTGGCCATTAGTCTGCTTTTAGTGTTCTTTATTGTAATTGTGTATGCTGTTTGTTTCTCTGTACGGCGCTTTGTTGTCACTCCCGTGCTTGAAAGGCGCTTTAGAAATAAAAAAAAAGTTTGAGTTGAGTCGTTTTAAACCAGATGCAGCTGAACACAAACCTTCCAAAACGTCCTGCTTTTGTCTTGATGGTCTAAGGAACATTTTCCCAAAAGCTTCGGAGCTCATGATCAAGTTCTGAGGTAAACTTCAGACAGATCTTTGTGTTCTTTTGGACCCTGGAACTCTCCCATGGATGCCATTTTTGCATCATCTCTATCTTATTGTTGAACGATGATATCTGACAACCAAGTGAGTCCTGAAGATGGTGGTCCAGGTTTGTTCTCTAATGTCCTTCAGACATGATGTGCTGCTTGTTGAGCTCTTTTAGCCTCCTTCATGTTGTCAGACACTTTTACTTCTGTGGGTCTGGGGGGGGGCTGGTGGAACTGAACTCAGCTTTATCAAGTAACTTTTGAAACAAGTTCAGTTTGGTTCGAGGAGCTTTTGTCCTCTTAATGAATGAAAGTATAATTTGAGCCCGTAGGCTGTCCGTGTCTGACTTTTTAATGTGTTTAAAATGTTCATCATTTAAATGCAAAAACAGAGGAGTCCTTTTATGATATTGTACAAAGACGAGGCGACGTTTTGATGACAGCTGTAGTGAATCATAACTTATTTTTTTCCAATATTGTAAAATAAACACCAGATAATGTATGATCCTTTATACTCTACACAGCAGATGTGTGTATTAATATAGATGTGTGAACTAGTATTTGTGCTGGTTGGAAGTGAGAGGATATTTTCTTTGGCAAGAGAATCGTAAAACACATTCTCTGTTAGTCTTTTGGACTCAATTCCCCTATTTTTTCTTTTTGTTCATCCCTTTTATGTCCTGAAAGTCCGCAGCAATAACCCAAAAGAGTTTCCCTCAAAGTGTCCAAACAAGAAAGACAGACAGAAGAAAAGACACCAGTCTCCAGTGGAGGGCTGCGTTAACCCTGGTGGGCTGCTCCTAAACGCCACCTCAGGCTCTGCCTTTCATCCCACTCCTCCTGCAGCTCCGCTGGAGCCTCTGTTTACCGTTGAACATTACCAGTCTCACTCATATCTGAACTACCTTCCTGTGGTCCCGACGGTTTGGAGTGGACACAAAGCATTATCGCTTTAATCGCCACAACCAGACAAATTAGAACACACACAAAACCAGCAAGAGAGAGAGCCTTATATTTAAAAAACTGAAAAAGATTTGATATTTATATCTCAGAAAAGGAACATTAAAACATTTGTCACTGAAATGCTCATCCAAGAGTTTTGGCTCCTGGACCTTGGTAACGCTTCTTACGCTCTGAAAATAAACGAATACAGATATACTAAAAATCTACTAAGACACTCGATGTCACCTTTCAAGACTTAGAAACATATATTTACAGTCATTTCCATTCCCTAAAAAATGTAAATGAATAACTGGGCAGTGTTTTGAGCTACTGACAAGCTCACCTGTCAAGTAAAATGAACATTTAAGCAAAGGGCCCGATTCCTGATCATGTGATCACATCTGGGTTCCTTTACTTTTAGGAATTAGACAGTTAAGTTTAGTTTAGTCACTCAGGGAGGTTACATGCATCAAGAAAATAACTGTATTATTGTCTTAGTCTGGCTAAAGTGAGACCTTTTAAAACAATAAACACTTTAGTCCGGCTGAAGTTGAACAGACTGCTAATCAAACTAAGGTAGACGATGTGGTTAGAAAACCAAACGTCTCTGCATGTAAACGAAACCCCAGCTCAGGCGAGCTACGGCCGACCTGCGTGACATGTAACACCACCAAACAGTACAGTAAATGGTAAATGGTCTGTATTTGTATAGCACCTTCTTAGGGTTAAGGGAGGGGTTTGGCCCGTCTCTTCACAGGATAAACAAAGCTCCGGTGGCAGCCACGGTGAAAAGGCTCGCCAAAATACGAATGACCGTCCCCAAATAATAAAAGACACGAAGCCAAATGCAAAGTTTAGAGCAGATCATTGACCCAGAGGTTTCCTGATTGAGCAGACGCGTGAGAATGTAATTAGCGCTTAGAGACGGAGCAAGCTAGCGGCTAGTGCTAGTGGCTAGCGCTAGAATCGATTATGGTGTTCTTCTTCAAGTATTCATAATTGTTTGTCATCATCTTAATGCATCAATTAGATTATTTTCTTCATCTCTACCGAGCAGCCAGCTAAACAAACCAACACGCTGCCTAAAGTTCTGATTGGTTTATCGGTGTGTCTGTCATGCCGACAGAAGCAGACTAGCAAATGGCGTGACTCAGCTGAGAAAAAAACAAAACAAATGTGTGCCGCGTTCAGAAATAATGGCATAAACGGGTGATAGAATGAAAATACACGGTTCTACGATCTCCGAGCTTTGGTAGATCGTCATCACATTAAAATCCTTAACGATCTTGTATCGTCAAATATCGCACGGCCCTACTTGTCCATATGATGTTTTTCTTCATCTGCCTCACTTCCACCAGCGTTTGTTTACGGTTTGTGTGACGCTAATAGAATACTGACATGAAACGGAACAGCCATCACGAACGTAAATGCACTTCGTCCCCCCCACCCCCTAAACTCACACCACTCCACATCTTCTTCCCCCACTATCAACCCTCACAGCACCACAACCTCCATCGCTCCCCCCTCTCAGTTACACTTGACCAGGTGAGGAGAGAACTGAGGCGGCTTAAGAGCAGAAAATCAGCAGGTCCTGATGGAATCAGCCCCAGACTGCTCAAAGACTGTGCTGACCAGCTGTGTGAAGTGGTCACACACATGTTCAACCTGAGCCTTCGACTGGAGCAGGCCCCCATCCTGTGGAAGACCTCCTGTGTGGTTCCAGTCCCCAAAACAACACATCCCAGGAAACCAGACCACTACAGACCTGTCACCTTGACCTCCCACCTGATGAAGACTATGGAGAGACTCATCCTCACCCATCTACGCTCCGTGGTGAGCCCAGAGATGGACCCATTGCAGTTTGCATATAAACCAAACATGGGGGTGGAGGACGCCCTCATCTACCTTTACTGCAGCAGAAGATTAGGGGTGCAGGAGTGGACGGACATCTGACTGCATGGACCATCAACTACCTCACCAACAGGCCACAGTACGTGAGGCTGCACAACTGTACATCTGAGGTGGTTATGTGCAGTACTGGAGCTCCACAGGGTACAGTGCTCTCACCCTTTCTCTTCACCTTCTACACCTCGGACTTCACCTACAACACCAGCAGCTGTCACCTCCAGAAGTTCTCTGATGACTCGGCCATCGTCGGCTGTGTGTCTGAGGGGGACGACCAGGAGTACAGGTCAGTCATCATGGACTTTGTGGACTGGTGTGAGCGTAACCACCTTCGCTTGAACACCAGTAAAACAAAGGAAATGGTGATTGACTTCCAGAGAAACACTCCTCCTCACTCACCAGTAAACATCCAGGGAGCAGACATTGAGGTGGTGGACACCTTTAAGTACCTGGGTGTTCACCTCAACAGTAAACTGAACTGGTCCCACAACACAGATGCTCTGTATAAGAAGGGCCAAAGCCGCCTCCATCTGAGGAGGCTGAGGTCCTTCAGAGTTAACTCCCAGCTGCAGTTGTTGGCTCTGTTATTCATTCTGCTGTGGTCTGCTGGGGTGTAGGCAGCTCTGACCGAGACAGGAAGAGACTGAACAAGCTAGCTACCAAAGCTAGCTCGGTTCTGGGCTGCCCGCTGGATTCAGTTGAGGAGACGTGTGAAAGGAGGATGCTGGGGAAGATGACCTCCATCTTAAGAAACCCCTCCCACCCACTGCACTCCACTGTGGAGGTCATGGACAGCTCCTTTAGTGGCAGACTGAGACATCCCAGATGTAAACCACAACGCTACCGTAGGTCATTCATTCCCACTGCAGTAAGAGTGTAGAACTCCACAGTTTAGCTGTTACTGGTATTATCCTGGTACACGCTAGCATCAGTGCTAGATTCAC
>SSNS01000253.1:845664-904586 GCA_006937985.1 Aphyosemion australe
AACACATATCAACTTCCCTTCAAAATGCTTGTTGCAATTTCCTTTTGGGGATGGGGGTGCGTCAACACGGTCAGGATATAGAAGGGGGTGCGAGGCTACAAAAGTTTGGGAACCATTGGGTTAGAGTAAGAAACTTACATAACAATAAATTTTTGATTCATCTCCCAGCCCTATGCAGAAGGAAAAAGGAAAGAACAGATTGAACAAAAACAGAAGACAAATGGAGAATGAGGAGCACGACTGAGAAAGAAAAATATAATTAACAAAGGGGGAACACAAGGAAAAATGAGATGCGGAGGAGCCGAAAAGCTACAAAAGAGGAGAACAAAGAGCCCACAGCATGTCAATATATCGTAAATCCTCTAATATTGGCCTGTATTCCATTACCGGCCGGGTCTCCTATATTAGCCGGTCTCGCTGTCAGCGGGGGTAAATACAGGCCGGTCTCTAATAGTGGCCGGGGCTACTATTAGAAACAGCGTGAGTGTGTTTTTTTGGGTTTTTTTTTCGGAGATCGACGGTAAAGTGAGCCCTCACTCGATTTTTCGAGGCACACATATACCACGTTTTACGGTAACAGCGGACTAGTGGATCATAATCTCCGGCTGCAAGATGAGCAGAAACAGAACAAAAAATGCTAGTTTGCAGTGATCACTTCATCACAGGTAAGGGCTTACTAAAGGTTTTTTATGGCGTTTTATTGAACAGTTATTAAGAAACGCAGCTACATAAACAGCAGGTAAATAGTTTGACACTGTTTTCATGGTTCCTCACCGCAAATAGCTTTTAGAGTGCTAATGTTTTTAGCAGTTAGCTCAGTGTTGTAACGTGGCAGGTAAATAGTTTGATACTGTTTTCACGTGTCCTCACCGCAAATTGCAAGCTGTTTACCTGCCACGTTACAACACTGAGCTAACTAAAAACATTAGCACTCTAAAAGCTATTTGCGGTCCGCAAATAGCTTTTAGAGTGCTAATGTTTTAGCAGTTAGCTCAGTGTTGTAACGTGGCATTAATACCTTAATAAAATCAAACAAATGTACCAGAAATGTGGATTTAAAAAGGCATAAAACGTTAGTTATAAGTAGATCCTAGCACGTACTCACCGTTAGCATTAGCTATCATTACGAGTTAATTACATAACTAAAATAGCACATCTCACGAGCATAGACAAGACAACGGTCATTTAAAGTTTCTCCGGATCTCTAAACTGTTAACCAACCTGAAATAAAATAGGCTTTCAGACTCTTAAAAGGCTTTTGGTTTGCAGTGTAATATGAGATTTGCCACACGAGATAGTTTGTTGTGTCGATCGCTTCAGCGTTGGGTAAATCCTCCAGCATGTATTAAAAGTCCAACTTTTAAAATTAAATGAGTCATAACCTAAAGGAAGTTATCGTGTCTGTGCCAGCTCGTTTTGAACACTCACTTTCATCCGTCACGCTGTGTTTTATAGTAGAGCAAACCACTTCCTGTCCACTGTTTGAGTTCAGCGCAGCGGCAGGGTCACGTGAGTGAAACCCACCAATCATCACTTTTGATTTGCACGCGAGACTTCACAAAATCTTGTTTTTATTCATTCTACTGGTAGTTTATTTTGCTCAAATTGAAATATAGGCCTGCCTCTAATTCTGGCCTCCTTCCAATAAAGGCCTGAACCAGGATGCGCTTGAGTAAATAAAGGCCTGGGCCTGTATTAGAGGATTTACGGTAAAAAATATTTTAAACAATAGCTTTAGCTTGAATTGTTTTTATATGTGAACCCTGGGCCTTCTTTTAAAGACTGTATGTGCCAAGGGAACAATGACTATTAATATCTTACCCAAAGACACAGATTGATCTCTTCAAGGTCACCATCCGTACACCTTCAACAACATAGGCAGCCAGCGGATACTCATCAAGCAGTTCAGAGACTTCCACAAGAGTAATTTCTCGTGCCGGAGATGGAGTCAGCTGAAAGGCTCCATAATGCTCACAAAACCATCCACACAGCAATTTTAACACAAAAAATAGTTTCTGCTGCACAATGCATATTTGATGTATTTCCCCAAATTCAGGCAAGCCACCAACAGATCCATATGCCACTATCATACCTGGTCTATACTGCATTCCCTTGCTCCAAACATTTTTTGCAATGTTTATTTCTGATATGTCAGGATTTATCTGTTTAACAGCTTGAGCTAGATCATCCCTCAAAATATGTAATGGGACAGTGGATACATCTGACACATCCAACACTGGTTTATCAATGTCCAAAGATGACAGGTGAAAACCAATCATAAACTGATGTTTTACAGCCAGAGTCAGTGGAATGTTTTTGAAGCAATTGGTGTGCTTCACAACTTTTTTAAAGAAACTGTGCTTTGCCTCAAACCTGAGGGTCCAAAGTCTTACAAGAGGCCCAAAAAACTTGATCAGTTCTGGGTAATGTTCTAAGTAGTGGTGTTTGGGCAGCAGTTTTTTGTTGGGAAACACTTCTTTAAACCTCTGTCTATGATCTGTAATTTTTCTCTCAAGGTAAGCAATAGACTCGTCAGTGTGAACTGGGGCAACCACAAGCTCAACAATCTGTTTTAGATCCAACAACACCTGCCATACTTGCTCATTTTCTGGAATCTTGGGGCCAATAAGAAATGGGAGCAACCTTAAGAAGCACCAATTCTCATGAGCATTACCCCCTATGGTTTTTCTGTTAGAAAGGTTTTGTGGCAAAGTGTGAGGCTTGTTGGTTTTGTCTGTCCACTTGTACGGAAAACTCAGAATGGAACGGTTTATATCATCCAATGTGATATACTTCTTTGAAATCAGTAATGTGAGACAATATGCTATTTCAACAGGCACAATGCCTTCAAATAGGTCATGAGCAAGGTCAGGAGAATAACCACAGACAACATGAAAATGAGAAAGTGTGCTGGTAAAAGGACAGCCTTTTTTAACTCCAAAAGCGCTGCTACCACTATCTAGGGCTGCTTTGACATGGGTTTCATGCGTTTCTTTAGTTCGGAGGCTGAAAATTCCTGACCTGACCTCATGCAACTGAATGTCTGAAGTTGGTGCTGTACAAAACCGACAAATGAAGGGGCCTGTAAAATTCTCAACAAAGCCTGCTATTCCATGTGCTCCCAAATTGTCAGCAACAATAGTCTGCACTGTACCCTTTACTGATTTTTCCAGTTGTGGAACAAAAATGCCATCAACTTCCAAAGACAACAGATCACGTAAGAGGGGCTCTAAAACCTTATTATAACCAAATGACTTTACATTGTTTGTTGTGCACAAAATGGCCAGGAAAATTGATGACAAACTTGAATGGGACCCTGGGGGTAGGTTATTCAGAACCCAATAGACAGCACAAAGTTTGTGAGTTTTGCGAGAAGTACCCAAAGGGTTACAGACCTCAAAGTCATCAGCATACAAAGTAATAGATAAACTTAGGTCTTCACCTGACAACAATCCATTTTCCTTACAATGTAAACCATCCTTATAAGACCTGTACAAAATCTCTTTTCCAGTCTCTTTCTCCCTCTGTGTTTTGTGATCATCAACTATCTTGTCCACAATATCTTTCTTACTCAGGAGCACCCGAATTGACTCTAGGATGGGAATATACTGTAATGTTTTGTTCTCTCTTGCATCCAAAATATATTCAACTGGTTCAACAACATTAAAATTTGTCTTGTAATATTGCTTTCGTTGATGTGCAGAACTCAAAGTGCCACCCTTCTCAATAGCCTTATTTAGAGGACTTGCAGAGCACAGAGAGGAAATTATATCCTCTATGACACCTCTGTCAACTTGGAGCGCATACTTCTTAAAAATGTCCACTAGAACACCATCAGCATATGGGTTTGAGAGTGAATCAGTTAAGTGGTGAAGTTCTCCCAAAAAGTCATTGATGGCTCTGCTTGGTACATAGGAAAAATGTTCTAATTTTAACAAAGCTGCAGCCAAACTGTGAGTAATTACATCTGGAAGGTCATTTGGAGCATCAGAACTACTGCCTGGCTGAGCATTCACATCAATGTCATCATCAAAATCATTGGCAGCAGATTCAGGGTAATCAACTGTGGCTGATACTACTATTCCAGGTTGGAAATCTTTTAGCGAATAAGATCTGTGTTTCCTGCTCTTGTGGGATTTAAAAGATCCTAATATGTTTGACTCAAAGTTGCAATCCAAAAACATACAAGTTACAACCTCATTTTGCTTTAAGTGTGCACTGATATGAGTCCAGTAATCCCTCTCTGACACAAGACCTGTACAAGAACACAAATGGCAGTTAAACGTACAGCCCCCTGACTGATGACTAGGTTTACTTGCATGACATCTATTCAAATGAGTATGTAGAGCATTCCACGTCCGAAAAATGCATGTGCAGTTTGTGTGCACACATGGAATACGATTTCTATTTGCGTACTGCCTATGTGTCAATCGATAATGCTGCAGAATATGAGACCTACTTGGAAAAACTGAGAGGCAGATCTTGCATTGCCACATTCACTCTGTCACTGGAGAATTCAAAGACACATTCACTGTAATAAAGAAGAAAAAAAAAGATTAATGTATATTAAGGACAACATAGTTTTATATTTAAAGAATGCAAACTAAAATTAAATAGAGAACAAGTGACCCCTGGGAAACTGCAGGACTGTTCTAAAAATAGCACAAATCACAACTTAGTAAANATGATGGATGATGGATGGATGGATGATGGATGGATGGATGGATGATGGATGGATGGATGATGGATGGATGATGGATGATGGATGGATGGATGATGGATGGATGGATGGATGATGGATGGATGGATGGATGATGGATGGATGGATGATGGATGGATGGATGGATGGATGATGGATGGATGGATGATGGATGGATGGATGGATGATGGATGGATGGATATGTTTGCATATGTTCATGTTTTTGCTCCACTCTGAAACCAATCCACCAAACCTTAAAGCTGACGCTGGGTGACAGTTGCACAGTAGTGCTGAGGGGAGTAATTCAATAATGGATGCCATCTCTGATGTGGGAGTCTGGTTGGATAAAATATACATGGGAGAGAAGTGGGGGGGGGGGGGTGTCACTGAAGCACAGAGGGAGGTCAGAGAGGGCAGCAGGCAGCATGATATCATATAGAGAAGAGTACGTGTGTTTCTGAGCAGCTTATGGAAGGAGTCAAAGCTTTTTAAAGAAACAGCCAGTAAAGTCCAGCTCCACCCGCGGGACGGGAGGATGGACGGAGAAACGTCCAGCAGCAGCAGCATCTATCAGGGAGGAGAGGTAAAGAGGCGAGAGCAGATTCTCTTTCATGTCACGTTGTGACATCTGCCACCCCGCCACACGGGTCAGAGGTCACAAACAAAACACACTCCATGACAGCTCTTAGATCCACACACATGTGCTCCATACGGCAGCACCCCCCCCCCACACACACACACACACACACACACACACGCACGCACACACACACACAGGGTGAATTCAGTACTTTGAAGGACAGCATGTCCTCCACCACCTGTAATGGCACTGAGTAATCGCTGCTTAATTCAGACTTTAAGAATGAGTTTAAAGCTGGGGTTTGTAGCGTGATGTCATCAAAGACAGGGGGAGGAGGAAACTTGAACCGCTGTAGCTCCCGCCTCTCCTCCCTCTGAAAGCCATGCCTCATATCGCAGACAAAAAAGCTTTGTAGTGCTAACAGAGGGCCACTGGCTGAATGTTAGACACACCTGATTCTGCTGAATTTCTCCTCAGCCTTTATCAGGTTCTGCAGGATCTGCTAATCAACCATTTAATCAGATCTGCAATGTTCAAGCAGGGAAACATCTACAACCGGCAGGAATCCGGCACTCATGATGCTAGCACACCCCTGCTAACGTTATAACAGGCTAAAACAATAGTCTGATGTAGCGTAATGCTATGCTAATCACCTAGCTTTAATGCACTAAAGATAAACCCTGTTGTTCCCCTCCCTCATCTTCCACAGTTAGCATTCAAGCTAGGTTGGTGTGCCAAGCTGACTGTGTCACCCCTAAGTGCATGCTGGGACCTGGGGCGCATGCTCGCTGACTGACAGCTCCCTGTTGTGGATCCATAATTGTTCAGTGCTCTAGTCTTGCATAAATGGTTTGTTCTGCTGTAGAGGCCAGGGGGAGGGGCTTAGAGGAAATATAAATCATGAAAGATTACCTACCTTCTATTACTCATAGAAGAGGGTCACATTTAAGCACTTTAAACTACGTACCACAGCTTTAAGCAGACTCCGTATCTCACAATCCTGAGCTAGCTGTTATCAGAGCCAGCCACTGGTAGGGGGTGAAGATAGCATTCATGCCTGAAATAAGCCGCTCTGCTAAAAATGTCTGGTGTAAAAAGGCACCTTGACCTTAAATAATAAGTTCAATGAAAACATAATTCAGACAGAGAATTAAACAGCATGCACTCAGCAGCAGGTCCACAGAGTTGTTGAAGCTGTAGAGACAAAAGTGAAATAAAAGAAATCTTCCCTGAAGTAAACCAATTCCTCTGAATTATGGAATACGTTCAGCTGCAGGCGGAGCAGTTTCAAAATAGGACATTAAAGCTCGTTAGATGGAGAAAAGAGATTTTCATTCAGACAAAAATAACTTTAAAAGGCCACAATTCCTCTGAGTGATCATGTAAAGCAAAGTAATAATGGTAACTCTTTAGACATGTAACAGACACACGTCAACAATTAGTCAAGGAGGAAATAAAGATGTAACATAAACTCTGAGTAGAAAAAACATTCACTAGTGTTTCAGCACCATGGACAGAGATTCACACATATTTAAAGGACTCATCACCTATAACACCGTGGATATCTACGTCCTATTATAGACTTTTAGGCCATTAAAATAAATTGTATTGGAAACATAAATTAAAAATGTTCTTTTCTGATCTTTTTTGTAAAGGCCATATTTTCTGGCGAGATCACACGCGATATTTCGGCTGTGTCGGACGCGTGCGGGACTGAGGGGCACGTTGATTGGTGGAAGGAAGCAGGAAGCAGCTTCAGCATCTTGCTCCAAAATAACAAAAGTTATAACTGAACCCGACCTGGCAGTGACCTACGGGTCCAACAGTACGAACCCGAGCCTCGCGCGTAATGGCTTCCTCGCTTGTTGTTGAAGTTTTTTTTCAGCGAAGCGCCGTAAACCGGAAAATGATGGGACGCGGCATTGGAGATCTGTAAACAGTCTGGATGGGACAAAGCAAGCTAAACAGCCTGGCATCGGCTCATCATGCTGTTGTGAAGATGGAATACACAAACCCAGTGGACTTTTTCCCTGTAACACGGATCAGCAACAGTAAGACATAATTTATGTGTTTCACGTTATGAAATGAGCTTTGTTGTGCTGGTTTGTTCGCTGCTGGCCTCATGTTTGGTTATATCTGGCCTTTGTGACGACATATAGGCCAGAGCTCAAGTTCTCGTTTTGGAGTGCGCGTGCTCGTGGGGTGCATGTGAGCTGGTTGAAGAAGGCAAGATTAAACAAACACTTCAATGTTAAATATCGGCTTCTCAGCCTGTGAAAAATCATTAGGAAGCCATCATAGACATTTGTTCAAGTGGAAAATTTGGTTTTTAATTTTCTTTTATCTAAACTAATTTGCATTTTATTGTTCTCAGTGATGTCTATGTTTTCATTTCTGTTTTTAATGTTTTTATTACTTGCTTCCACTTTTTATTCCTGTCATTTTTCTTGTTCAGCGCCTTGGGCCTCCGTTGAGGGTGGTGGAAAGCGCTTTATAGATAAAGCATGATGATGATAATGAAAAGGGAAAATTTCAGGTGATGACTCCTTTAAAGCTGCACTGGCAACTGTGGAAAACAAATTAGCTTAAAACATTTTTTCATGCTTCTTAACATTGTTCTCTCTCATGTGTCTAAAACCTCCACCAACAACACATTTCAGACCAGAACCAACCACTGGACCATCCGGTTAAACCGCCGCTCTTCCCTGGGTCCTCCACTCATTCCACACTCACGTATTCAGCACCAGAACACCACTGGTGTGAGAGGTTCTCCGCTCAATAACATCAGAGAAGGAGAAACAGCCGGCTGCTACCACTTCAACTTTAGGACAAACTACCAGAGTCCCAAAAAGAAAAACACCATTTGAAGTCACGGACAACAGAAGACGTTTGGACCTAGAAAACAGAGACTGGTGTTTAGCGCTAGCTCGTTTACTCTGGTGATGTGGGTTTCTGGTTCCGGCAGAAGCGTCTCAGGTAAGATCCCCGAGGGGAGGGGTGGGTGTTTCGTGACCGTGTTAGTATTCAAACCAGATTCATTAGAGCAGCTTTAATCTCCTCTATTCAAAAATGCTTTCAAATCCCAAAACCACATGAATGTGATTTATTTCTTTTTCTGTTAAATTTCTCTCAATCATCAACGCCGACACCTTAATAAATGACAGAAACAATTCCTGAAGTTCCATGAAGTGTCACCAAACAACACCTGTGACGCTCTGACGAAGGCGGCGAACCTTCAGCTCAGAAGGTAAAAACAAAGCTTCTACTACTCTGTGTACACATAAGAACTAAAACATGCAACTGAAAAAGCAAGACAGAATGAACTTAGCAAAGAACTCCTGAAGCTTTAAAATGAACCACTAAACGTAATCTATTCATCCAGTGTTGTCGGCTGTAGCTCTTTCTCTTGGAGAAGATAAACCTTTTTGTGAAGATGCCATAGTTTCAGACTGATACTAGAGTAGAAAAATGTAACTCCAGTGTTAACAGTTACTATATTAACTCCAACACCAGTGTTAAATTGTCAACTCCACAAGAGTTGGTTTTTGACACTAAATCAGAGTTAAAGTACCAACTCTCCAAAAAGAGTTAAATGAACTCCTACTGGTGTGGACCCATATAGACGCTTGTTGAAATCAACTCTGATGGTGTTAATTTGAGCATGCTGAATTTGCTGTGTAGCATCATCGCATTCTCTCCATGGAATAAACTGAAGGACTATCAAAGTCTGAGGTGGCATGCTTTCTGCTCCACAGGTAACATTTACCATACTGTTTTTTTAAACTAGCAACAGGCATGACGATGTGGTGTAAAACTACCCTCAAATGTATGTACCCCCCCCCCCCCCCCCCATGACCAGTGTTGGGGAGAATACTTTGTAAATGTATTTAGTTACAGAATACTGAATACCTGCTTTAAAATGTATTTTGTAACGTGCTCCGTTACTTTGCCTAATCCTGGTACTGTATTCTAAATACTTGGAATACTTCCCCTTAAAAACAGCGTTTAAGTCTATTAAATGTATTGGTAGCTACTCCTACAGGAAAACAGAGAGTATATTAAATGGGAAAAAAATAAATTAAACAATTTAATTATTTTTGTTACTTTAATTATCAAAGTGTCAATAGATTATATTTCCTTTTCTGTAATAAAGTGAAAAAATGCTTGACCATAGCACAGCATTACTGTCTGTAATATTGGAACCAAAGCAGCCCCAGACGTCTGGTGCCAGTCCAATCACAGCGCTCTGTTTGTTGGGCAGGATGTTGCATCTTCTTTGACAGTGTATGACCATAAACATGAATACGTAGACGCCCCATTGAGTGCTGGAGAGCGTAACAGCGTTGCCGCCATATTGGATGGGTCTCCTCATCCTCCAAAGTTAATGCAGAGTGAGCAACTATGCACGTTTTTGTGCAGCCTACAGTTGCAACAACCAGCGTACTATTGAAAACAGATCACGTGGGATTACTATTGACTTTTCTAGCCTACCTGATGGGATTTTATATTTTAATTAAATTTATTTTGTTTAATTATGTTTATATTTTAATTATCATGCTTTACCATGTGTCTGATTTTGTGAAAAGGTTTGATAAAATGTGTTTTTAGCTGGGTAAGCACCTTCCTCAGTAGAAATGAATGCACTGGGGGCGAATGGAGACCCAACTAAGATGGCAGCCGGCCACTACTGCAGCATTAGTCCACGAAGCATATGTCCCGTGGGCCGTGACTGACATCTTTAGCGGTCCAATCACAGCGCCCTATTGGTTTGGTGGGCCAATCACAGCACTCTGTTGGTGGGCGGGATATTACTGAATAAACATGACAGCGGCTCGTTTGAAACGGCTATGGCATCAACTTTGGATTATTTCTTGGGCTTTTCTTTGAGTCAAGAGCAGATAGAGGTTCCGTACTTAAGTTTATTTAAAAAATGAATGTATTTGCATCTTCTTTGACGGAGTATGGCAGACTGCCTTGTTGACTGACATCTGTAGCGGTGAGTACGTCACGTTGTTTGTTATCCGATAGCATGCGGAGACAGTTTAAAAGACCACCGTGGATCCCGCCCCACGACAGAGACGTCAATGAACCATGGCCAGACTATATATCATCATATATAAGATGGTTTGCCAAGCTAGGAAAACACAAAAGTATTCCAATGGTATTACGAAAGTAACTGTATTCTAAATACCATGTTTAAAAATAGTATTTGTAACGGAATACAGTTACTCATAATTAGTATTCTAAATACGTAACGGCGGTACATGTATTCCGTCACTCCCCAACACTGCCCATGACCAGAAAACGACACACTGTCTCTAACAGGGCAGTGAAGTGGTGGACAGAGGCTCTGTGCATGGTTGGCTCCTTGTGGTGTTTTCTTAAAGGGACACCATGTTGCTTTAAAGCAGGTTCTCTTTATTTTAAATGGGATTCTTCTGTTGGAGTCAGATCTACTGCATTTAATAATATTTCTGTTAGCCCTCTCTCCAAATGTCACCACCAGCCACCGAGATGACTCACCTCTTAAACTATCATCTCCACACTAACAGGGTTATAATTAAGAGTCACAGAGGACAGCTGGTTGGTTAAACTAAAGACAATTATGGAAGAACTCTTCATACCCTGTTTCCAGTTCACACATACGGATCATTATGGTTAATCTCACTCTGACAGAAATGTCAATAAAGCACAAAGAGCAGACGGCAGCATGTAAGTTGTTGACCTGGCCACTGCACACTCGGCGGCTTGTGTCAGTGTTACACATCAGGCACCGCTCTGTTCTCCTTCCTCCTGCCCTCCATCCTCAGAGGGCACTGAGGCGACGGCACAACTCTCCTGCTGCTCAGCCTTCATCGCACAGCTCACTGGTGCAACAGATTGGCCAGCAGAGGAGCCGTGTGAGTGAAAGGACTCACAAAGCTGCTCCCAACGCACACTCGGCTCACGTCTGACCAGAAAGTCAGAGAAACATCTGTCTGTGAAAATGAAACTTCCCGTCATTCGTCCTTCAACTCCATCAAAACCCAGTTTGTCTGTTTTCTATTTGATCTGAACAGGTTCCAAATTCCTATAATGAACAAGACTGGGTTCATGAATCCCAGCTAATCCATAATTTTATAAAACTATATGACAAAATCCAAATGGAGACATGAGTGAAAGGCAACATTAACTACGTTTACATGGGCACAAGGAATCAGAATGAACGCCGTATCCGATAAAAAATTCTTCATGTCAATCAGAATATTCTGATACGATACGTCCAGATCAGAGGTCTGTTGGCGACACTACTTTTTTACTGGAAACACTACGGGAGCTCAATATTACTGAACGTCTCGATGGCCAAAAGGGTTATACACTCAAGATGCAGGAAGCAGGAATTCACCGAAGTATCGACCAAATGCATACTCACGGCATGATCGGATCATTTCAGTTAGTGTCCGTGTAAACAGAGATTTGGGATTTCCCATCTACCAAGATTTGAATCGGACAGGGGAAGTTTGTAAACGTAGCTACTGACTGGTTTGGTTCTGCTGACACACAAAAACCCTAAATCCAGACTTACTCTGAGCTTCCTTTGGTTTGAGATGAGCTGAGGTGAATCTGAAATCTCAGCAATTAAAGAAGTCATGACTTAACCAAACAAGAACACCAAGAACCAACTGGAATATTCTTAAACACACAAGTTAAAATAAGCCTTGCCTTTAATTTTCATGAAATCATGACTTCCTGTCACTCAAAACAGGAGTTTAAATCCCTCTGGTTTTTCACCAACAGGGATCACACTCAGCCATGTGACCTACACCACACACAAACACACACCTCTCATGGGTTACAAAGGACTCACACACATACCGAAAACACACATCATTAAAACTTCAAACATACCAAGAAGATCTGCGTAACGGAGAACTTACTTGCTACTCTTTCGGGGCAGAGGCAGATCCTTCTGGTGAGAATGACGAGCAGGAAGGAGAAAGAACAAAGATAATTTATGTTAGACAAGCATTTGGTAACAACCTGAATGCAGTTCATCATCAAAGCGTTCACAAGTCAGAAAATCATTCACACATTTAGCCTCAGTCTTTCTCGTAAAGAACATTTTTATTCCTTAGAACGTAAACCAGGAAAATATCTGAGTTACAAAATAAAAGCCTTTGTGCTTGTCAAAACTTTCAGAGCACAAAAATAAAAGCAAGTCATAAAATACCAAATATATCTATGTATATTTATTTATTTGGTTTTTTATTTATTATATATTAAAGGTGGAGGACATTATGTCAGATCCACTGATTGTCTCTAAAGGTGTGCCTCAAGGCTCCATTCTGGGCCCGACGCTTTTTTCTATCTATATCAATAATATAGCCGAGGCTGCTGGCACCTCCCGGATTCACGTCTATGCAGATGACACCATTCTGTACACAAGTGGTGCCTCTCCCCAGTCTGTGGCTTCCAGTCTTCAACTCAGCTTAGCCTCTAGAGCAGTTTTTTAATACTCTCCACCTCAGTCTGAACACCACTGTGTGACCAAGTGCATGCTATTCAGCTGAAACCCTGTTGCCTCAATTCCCCCCCACAATCACTTGTATGAATGGTGTGGTTCTGGAATATGTCAGAACATATAAATATCTAGGCATTTGGTTGGATTCCTCTCTTTCATTCACCACACACATCAATAACCTTCGGGCAAAAGTCAAAGCCAGACTAGCCGTTCTATATATGTATATATATATATATATATATATATATATATATATATATATATATATATATATATATATATATATATATATATAGCAATAAAGCTAATGTTCTCTAATGTTTTTATATGAAAGCACATGGAACAGGAAGGAAGGGGTTGCATTTAATGCTTTAGAAAAAAGAAATGAATGAAAATCTCTGGATGTGACTCTAAATTCATTTCCCATTCATGTGTGTGGGGGAAAAAGCCGAGTGAAAACGGATCCGTCCAAAGTGCTCCAAGCTTCAGAAAGCAGCAGGTTGAGTGGAGCCAAAGTCAATAGAAAAATTGTTGCTGCTCTATTTATGACCCTGGGAAACAACAGCAAGGACTCTAATGTGATCAGGATCTGCTGGGATGAATCTGAAAGCTGCTTGTTTTCCATCTATTAGCAATTTACAAGCATTTAACATTCAGTCTAGGTAAGATCAGATTACGCTCAGCCGGTCCCGCTTCTCTTATCGGCTGTTTTCTGCCTCGGGATGGCACGACCAAAAAAATATCTTATCATTTAGGGAGTTTTATTTTCCATTCATTAACAGTTTATTGACACAGAGCCATGCAAGTGACAAAACATCCACATGAGTTACAAACCAGGGTCAAAAGGAATGATAAAACAAAAAATTGTTCCTGTATCATGATCAGTTCCATCATCTGTGGAGTAATGCATCTGTTATTATCTTGTTTTTCTCCCTTAGGAATGAGAAACATAACAGTAAAGAAGCCTGGAAACATTCAAATCATGCACACACACACACACACACACACACACACACACACACACACACACACACACACACACACACACACACACACACACACACACACACACACACACACACACACACACACACACACACACATGCACACACACAAACACGCACACATACACACACACGCGCACACACACATACACACACATGCACACACACACACACACACACACTCATGCAAATAACCTACAACAAATTTGGAAAAACCATCATAGACTTTTTGAGGACAGCATCTAGATTTTGTCAATGAGAGTGAGGTCATCGTCTCTGGTGGGATGCTAATACCCTACATCATCAAGAGGAAGTAATCTCAGCCAGGCTGACTCACAGAGAGCCCCACAGGAGTCTTACAGGCTCAGAGTGTGTGTGTGTGTGTGTGTGTGTGTGTGTGCGTGTATGATGGGGTAATAAGGGTGGCTAATGGATAAAGCTCTCACCACCTGCTCCCTCTCATGTCTATCAGGTTATTGGTCATCTCTCTAGTTCCTCAGGCAACATTTGCCAGTTTCACACAGTTTGACAACTCATAGATTCATTCCTTTTGCTTGTAAATGCCAAAAGCTGTTTTCTTAAGACACACCGTGCCAGCAAATCAGAGTAGTAGAAATTCTACCATGGTGTGTCTTGTGAAAGCGCCGTGGCGGCATGGCAATGCAGGAATTTCACAGGTTTTGTGCCGCCAAGCTTGGTAGTAATATTACTGCAACACCAGACTTGTGAATGCAGATTACACTTTGGCACAACAGAGGCTGGTGTCATGGTCACGTGTGGAATGTCCGCTGAGCTCCAGCCGGCAGCTACATTGAAAATGAACGTAAACACGAGCAGTAAGTTTGACTTTTGGAAACAGACCCAGCTGAGATGGTAAACTGGAGCGTTGCAGAGCTCCAGGAGCTTCTCTGTTAGAGCTGGAGCTCAGATCAGCAGACCGTTCACGGGAACAGTGGAGGACAGACACCTTTAGGAGCAACTTGTGAAAAAAATACTTAAGGAGCGCGGCTTCAATCAGGATAAAAAGCAAGTTATGTCTGAGCTAAAAGGAAGTCTGTGACAGAGCAGAGACCGCCCCCATACCCCCTTTATACCACCATCTGTGAAAAGCACATGATCGCACCACATTACCGCCACAGTCTGACCACTAATGAACGACCAAAGACGACATTGTTACATGAAATAGGATTAAAGGGAAATTGATGATGCTAGAATATTATAACTAGGGGCTGATTGGCCGTTCGGCGTACTGGGCACTTCCAGGTGGGCCGTTGCCCAAATTGGGCCGGCAGCACGGAGAGTTGTCCGTTGTGTCACTGGAAGGCAATGAAACCCACAAGCACCTCCATTTCAGTTTAAATGAAATTGTTTATTCTGCACAAAGTTTTAGAAATGTGGCCCCTGATCATCATCACTACCGTCATCATCATCATCTAAGAGTCAGAAATGACACCTATAATCCTTAGAAAGCATTAGATTTGTAAATTCCTTTTTGAA
Organism: Aphyosemion australe; assembly: GCA_006937985.1. Lineage (NCBI taxonomy): Eukaryota > Metazoa > Chordata > Actinopteri > Cyprinodontiformes > Nothobranchiidae > Aphyosemion > Aphyosemion australe. Next base: position 860,946 of record SSNS01000253.1, read on the forward strand.
GAATTTTTATTTTTCAAAAGGACTTTTGTTCTCAATATACGTATTTCTGTGGGGTCAATATTTCACAGAGACTGGAGCATTATTTTGGTTTTGAACGGTTTACCGGCAGATTTTTAAGTTCCCTAATAAAGTATTTAAAGCTGTTATGGTGAATCTGCTAACAAGCTAGGTTTGAACGCAAACATGGTCAAGGAACACCCACCCCTCCCCTCGGGTATCTTCCCTGAGACGCTTCTGCCGGAACCGGAAACCCGTGATGCCAGAGGAAACGAGCTTCTGTTGACTTCAAATGGTGTTTTTCTTTCTGGGACTCTGGTAGTTTGTCCTAAAGTTGAAGTGGTAGCAGCCGGCTGGTTCTCCTTCTCTGATGTTATTGAGCGGAGAACCTCTCACACCAGTGGTGTTCTGGTGCTGAATACGTGAGTGTGGAATGAGTGGAGGACCCAGGGAAGAGCGGCGGTTCAACCGGATGGTCCAGTGGTTGGTTCTGGTCTGAAACGTGTTATTGGTGGAGGTTTTAGACACATGAGAGAACCATTTTATTTTATTTTTTTATATTTATAGCTATACCATGTTAGAACGTTGTTAAGAAGCATGAAAAAAATTGCTTTCCAAATTTGCTACTGCAGCTTTAACGTTCTGTTTTGTTGTATTTTTGCTGACACGAGTCAACATTCATGAGTGATTTACACTGGAACTTAATCAATCTACCATATAATGAGACTCTTTTAGGTGAAAAACCTTTACAAACCAAATGGATTCAGAACAATAATAAAGGTAAAAATCACAGGAATTGATCAGGCCCTATGTTTTCCAAGCAGTTAAGTTTTAAAAAACCACCAAGCTGAAGGCAAAAGTCACGTAGTGTATTCATCTGTTAACTGGTCTGAAAGTCATTTATTATAAAGACTATGATCACATGTCATAGTTTTGATTACGTGTGCATTTAAACTAAAAGTTACTTGTGTCATTTACACAGAGCAGACTAAATGAAATTACCTCCATTTTCTGATTCAAGGACTGAGTCTGAATCATACTTTTGTGTTTTTTATACGCTTAGGTAACAGCTGACCTTTTTAAGCTGTTTCTAAATTTATCCTGGTCCTGGTCTGTGGCTTTGATGTACACATTGCTCTCTCAGGACTGAACCTTTTCTTGACTGATCCTGACTTCAGAAGGACATGTTGAGGAAGAACACAGCAGTGGGTACGGAAGTGAGTGACGGCATTTGGCAAACGGAGCTGGATCTTCTGCTGTAATCACACTGTTATCCCTCGTGCTTAGCATATTTAAAATGGGCACGCTGCCCAGGACAAAATATTGGACAAATTATGTTTTTGTGTGTGTGTGCGTGTGTGTGTGTGTGCGTGTGTGTGTGTAATGCTCCATACTCCTCACAGAGGGATGAGATGTACCATTCCATGTGTTTGTGAGTGAGCACCAGAGCATATGGGTTAAGTATACTCCACACACACCTACAACCTCCAGAGCTTCTCCCAAAACAACAGCATCAGTGACACCCTGACACACGAGCTACAGTCAGATCAAATGGACTAAATGGTGCCACTGATGCTAATCATCTTTGAAGCTGATCTACTTTCTATTTTTACATGGGATTCATTACTAACTAAATACCTCAGGGAAGTTTTTTCAGTCCAGTTCTGTTTTAGACCGATCCAACATAACACCATGAAGGACATTAAGGAATTTAATTAGCAGCACGAGGCTTAGATTTGGCTAACATAACAGATCCTAACAGAACAGCAAGTTCTGACTGTCATGGTGGACTAGGCTTCAATCATGGATGTCTCTCCAGGGAGGTCATCATTATAGAAGGTGACAGTCACTAGCTACATTTACATGCGCCAAAGCAAATCCGATTCAAGTCTTGGTTGATCAGAAATCCCAAACCTCTGTTTACATGGACACTAACTGGAATGATCCGATCACGCCGCGATGCCCGCACCATAGCTTGCGCATGCGCAGACTTGTCTTTCCCGGAAGAGAAATTGTAAACAAACGCCATCTCGTCCGCACGTCTTTTCCCTTGCATTTTATTTGCTTATTCTCTAGCTTCGGTGAATTCCCGCTTCCTGCATCTTTAAATGCACTTGAGTGTATAACTCGACATTTTTAACCGTTCGGCCATCGAGACGTTCAGTAATATTGAGCTCCCGTAGTATTTCCAGTAAAAAATAGCATCGGCAACAGATCACTTCTGTTCACCGCCCGCCATGTTTTCGATCTGTTCTGAGCATGCGCAGAGGCGAAAAGAGGTCACGCTGCAGTTGCACACATGCGCAGTGGGCATTATTTTACCCCAACGATCCGAATGGCTTTGTACATTGACGCCAATCGGATTGACGATCGGACAAAACCACCTCTCTCAATCGGAATGAAATTTCATTCAGATCAGGCCGAATCGGATCAGAATATTCCGATTGACATGTTTACATGACGAATTTTTGATCCGATAGGGCGTTCAATCCGATTACTTGTGCCCATGTAAACGTAGCTACTGTAGTGTAAAGCACTTTGGAGTCCTCTGACTCTGAAAGTTGCTACACAAGTGCAGGTCATTTATCATCAATGAGTTCGTTTCTGACCCAGTTAGGTCACAATGTCCCCATCTGTGTTTGAGAAATGATGTTTGTTAACAGCTAGAAATAGTCTCCATAGATGTTTATGAGCTCCATTAAAACCCATCTGTGCATTTTTGAATTGCTGGACCTGTACAATATACAATGTTTTGTTACCTATTATGGTCAACCTGCTGAAAAACAGCGCCCCCTATAAAACCTGAGTAAACTCTCCACCCAGCTCAGCTCGCACCATCGGACCAGTTATGGTAGCTGGACCTGGGTGTTGGACTATCGGAGGAGACCGAACATTCACAAATCTTTGATTTGTGTAAGACAAAGTGTTGCCCAATTCAAGGTGGTGCACCATCTGCATTGGTCCAAAGACAGACTGACTAAAATCAAGCCAGACCTGAACCCAACTTGTAAGCATGGCAGACAGTCACCTGCAACACTATTTATGATTTATGGGACCACTGTGCACCTGGACCCCTTGACCCCTTTGTTTGGCGTGGTCACGGTGGATGTTCCCTTGGACAAATGCCAGCTAAGTTTTACCACCTTTTGTTGTTTGCTGGCTAATAGACACATGTTGTCCAGGTGGAAGGACTCACCCACCAGCATGTGGTCACTGGATCGCTGAGGTTCTGTCACATTCTCACCTAGAGAGGATTAGACATAGTTTGTGGGAGGATTTAATGTCTGGGTGTCATGTATGTCTTATTTTTGATGGTGTTCCCTTGGTTAATTTTTTGTGACTGTTTTTTTTTATTTCTTTGGAAGATTTATCTTTGTGTTTTGATTTGGTGGTGATTTGAAACCTGTATTTTTTTTTGTCTTTTTGTGTTTTATCCAGTGTAGCGGGGTGGGTGGGGGTTGACGTTTGTTGTTTTGTTTTAAAAGTTAAATGAAAATGTAACTGAAAAGTTTTCCTATAGCGTCACAAAATTTCACAAGTGCTGGCTGGAGTGAAGAAGATGGAGTAAAAGCAGGATATGCACAATGGCCATGGCCATGCACGACAGTGCTGTGACTTCCTGAAGGAGGAGTCATGGCTTGGCTAAGCTGGGATCTCATTTACATGCAGAGAAGTTCAGTATTCTAACCACATTATCTGGGTACCTTAGCTCAGGGGTTCCCAAATTGGGGGTCGGGACCCCCAAGGGGGTCCCCATAACATTCCAGGGGGTCCCCAAAATTTTGTCTTTGCTGAGGTTGTGAGGTTAACAAGATTGTATTTGTAAAAATTACATTTATAAAATCCCAGTAACACACCCTACAGTATAATCAGAACTCCATATAAAAGTTATAACTCTGTATGTCTGTAGAACGTTTGTAAATCATCACATTTAATGTGTTTATTCATGTAGGTGTTGGGGGTCCTGGCTTGTCTTGGACAAGGGCAAGGGGGTCCTCAAAGAAAAACTTTTGGGAACCCCTGCCTTAGCTCCATTAGAAGTAGTCCAGTTTGGTTCGACTTCAGCCAGACTAGGTGTTTACATGCCTTTCAAATATCCAACTTCAGTTGGATATTATTGGACATTTTCATGTCGGTACATCCCTAGCTTGAAGTGTTAGAAGTGAAATCAAATCATGGAAAACTCTAAACTGGTAACGTATACCAGCTCAGTGGCCTAGTGGTATGAGTGTCCACCCTGGGAGATCGGGGTTCAAATCCCGGTCGGGTCATACCAAAGACTTTGAAAAAATGGGACCCAATGCCTCCTCGCTTGACACTCAGCATTAAGGGGTTGGATTGGGGGGTTAAACCACCACATGGTTCCCGAACACAGCTGTGTCAGCAGCTCACCGCTCCCCCAGGGGGATGGGTCAAATGCGAAGAACAAATTTCACCAGTGTGTGTGACGACTAGTGGGACTTTAATGGAATTTTAAAAACATAAATATAAGGAACAGCATTGCCTAATATGCAGGGTTTCCCCCAGCGCTATTCCAGCCTGGCGGGCCGCCAGGCTTTGCGTTCCCCCCCGCCAGGCTAAGCGTCACTTATTTATTTTAAAGTTTTTTTAATGCACCAAACTAACATTTAAAATGTTAAATTTAGCGCTGAAACAAATACTCGAATGTTTCTATTAAAAAGATTCCTCAAATCATTATTACTTACTGATTCGAGGTGTTGTTAAATGCGTAACGCAGCCGGACTCTAATTTACACGGACACATTTTACTGGAGCACAACGTTGGATATCACCGGTGATCGCGACAGCATGGAGGACAATGGAGAAAACGATAAAGGCAAAAGGCAAAGGTGGTCCAAAGTTTGGGACCATTTTAAACTCAGAAGAAGAGAAAACACGGTCGAGTGTCTCCACTGTTAAACGGAGTTGTCTTACCATAACAGCACAAATGTATGCTTGAACAGGAAACCGCTTCAGCCAGCCGAATCCACGACCAGGTAGGCTAATGCTAATACCATAGACATAGGCTAATACGTAACACGCACGCTAACGTTCGCGTCACGTAGGGACCGGAAAAAACCACGTTAATCGTGTTCACGTTAAACTAAGACTGAATAAACTCTACAACTGAAAGAAAAATCCCCATCATCCTGTTTATGTAGATGGCTGCAGCAGCTGCAGCGGTGTGGAGCAGGGACGCAGCTAATACCTGGAGTCATTACTGCGGCTCAGTGTGACGCTGCATCTATGGCAGGCCGTTATAGCATGTAATTTACTAACATATCTATCTTTGAATATAATTTTAGGTTGAATTATTGCCAATCTGTGTATATTTAGAAAAATATGACGCATTGTTACTATAGAAATTAGTAACATTTCTACTTGAAGTTTGATTTTGAAACACAAACTCAGAATTTTTTTCCTCCGTTTTGAAAGGTCTTCAAATAGAATATTTGATTGACAGAGGATTAGATAGAATATTAGAATACTAAAATATTAAATAGCTGTAGCCCTTGTTAATGCAGGAGATAGGTGTAGGAGACTGTTTTCATGTTCAGCCTGCATGAAAAACTCAGAGTGATCGATTATAATCAGAAATAATCATAAAAAAATGTTTGTTCAGTGAAGCACACCTTTAAAATGAATAGGGGTCTTTAACCTGCAAGTCTGACTTTAACAGCATCTGGTGATACAAAAGCACAATAGCAACATCTTACGATGGATAAGTGAACAGGGTGAGAGGTCAGGTGTATTTTCCATGATCTGAATTGTATTTTTTGTGTCTGGTAAAACCATATTTCAAGATTGTGCCTTTTTGTAAGACAAATAAATATTGTTAATAAATGGTTTAAAACACCACATACTAGTCATACTTTTAAACTTCCTGACTTTTTTTTTTTACAAAAACACCGTGGGTCGCCCGTGGGCTTGTCTACCACCGGGCTTTGCGAGTTTTCTGGGGGAAACCCTGATATGTCATGAAATATCTACAAAAACCAACATACTAAAGCAAAGTTCCTGCAGAGGCCCTGTAGTAGCCGTCGTCGTGGACAAGGGGACATCTTGTTGTCTCTCACGCTGCTGGTGTGTAGCCTACTGACGGTGCTGCTATGAGCTTCAGCCTGAGCTCATCCTTACTACTGAATCCCATGTTCTGCTCACACAAGTCATTTTTTTAATCTTCACTACAAATGCCAATAACATCCTGCCGACTGACTTCTATTCATAGGTGTGGGATGCCGGGGACATGTCCACACCAATATTGATGTGATCCCAGCAGAAGTTCCACATAACCAGTACCTAATGGACTGGTGTTTAAATCCCCCCTTTCACCACAGTCATGGTTTCTCTTGCTCGCTGCCTACTTAAAAACCTTTAACACCAGTACATTTCATTTCATTAATAATACTTTAACTGTGAATAAAATTTGGGAAGTAAACAACAGTCTTGTAAAATAAAGTTGAGCATAAATAAAACCAGTTCCAGAAAGACCAACAGTGGTCCTGATGTTTGTAAAGTAATGTATAGGTGATGCATACATCAAAGAAATGCAATTCCACCTGCTTAACCTCCATGTTCCTGTTAGACATATGACCATATATGATATTTATTATTGAGCTGTGACTCAATATCATTGAGCTATAACCATAACTGCCACGATCACCACCTCTGCCTCTGCTGTGAATGCAGACCAAGGCTGTAAAGGGATTCATATTTTCTAATAGCCACTTTAATGGGGTCTCCTGTAGCCCACAGCATGCTAACATCCAATCTATGCTGCCCCCACCCAGCCCCCTGCTCCCAGGCTTTTCAGCGTGTCCTGCTGCTGGTGGTTGGTCTTCCTCCCTGAAGGGAAACAGGGGCTCTTAGGCCACCATTAGTCCTGCTAATAGGCCTGACAACTGCACCACATCCTCAGCATTTAGGCCTCTTCTGTCTGTGATATGGATATCGACCGCTTTGGTGAAAATGGAGAGTACAAGCAGGCGATGAGAGTCAATTTCATATGTACAGCAATGGAAGACATGCAAATGCACACTGAAAAAAAATCAAGACATCTGGCTATGGCACAGCTAAAATCTACAAACATAAACATATTAAAATGAAAAGCTGGTTTTACGTGTATTTATGTCTGTGAGTGTAAATGTGACATTTTCTCTATCTTTAAAGAATTTTACGATGAAATAATCACAAAACAGTCTTGTGTCTCAGTCATGTAGGTAGGAAGGTTACACTGAAACAGATCTTCTCAGTCGACTAGGAAATTATCAGTTTTGCTCCTTTCTAAATGGACAAGGAATGACGGAGTCTTTGTTTACAATCTGTGTTGGGTTGGCGAGTCGGTGCTGGAGCACCGGGGTTTGTCATTCAACACCGGCCGGCAAAATGCTGCTGTTTTGTAAAGATCCTAAGCCAGTAAACAGGAGCGACCCCGAAGTTATTTCTTATCTGTTCAACTCTGATTCCATGTGTCCAATTTTTCACTTGTAACTTTTTCAGAAACAAAGTTAGTTTTACATGAAATGTTATCTTTATGTGTAAACAAATGTGTGTGTACACTTGTTTACTGATATTTTACCATTGTCTCTTGACATAATTTGTATGAACGTTGCTGTCTATATTCTCTTTCTGATGACCATAAAAGTAGTTTTGAGACACTTTGATTGTTTTTAATAAAATTTTTATATGACACATTTTATAGTAAGGTTAAATATTTGGTTTTTAGATTTTCTGCTTTCTGGTGGCATTTTCTTGTTATTGATGTACTAAACTTGGTCTATTGTTTTAATCCCTTTGTTTAATTGTTTTCTTAATTATTTCTTAGAATTTGTTGACACTCAGGCCAGAACATATGTAAAAATACAGAATGGCTTATGTTGTAATATTAACAATTTACACACATTTATTGTAATTATCAATTTCTAGTGATTAGATAAAGGAGGAAAATAGGACAGATATAATAACTCATTAATTGGGTTATTGTAACCCGGCAGTGATGGTTAAAATAACATAAATTCTGGGTTGAAAATAAATACCCAACGATTGGGTAGAATCAACCCAAGGGTTTGTTAAAAATAACCCTATATTTGAGTTATCTAATCATCCCAACCCAACTCATTGGGTTGATTAACCCAAATTTCTGTGTTAAAATAACCCAGTGGCTGGGTTAAAACTGGGTTGTTTTCAACCCAATGTTTTTAGAGAGTTGGTGCATGTAAACGTAGCTAGTGTCAACGATGTCCTTCTTTTTTGCTTTTTGGGCGCTAACTTTTTGCTCTTTTCCAACGATGTCACCTGAAGTAGGAGGCTGCAGCTTCACGAACATTTAGCCATTAGCATCCGCTCGTGTCTGTGTGGCTCTATCCCATCCCACAGCAACTCTTGTTATCATTGGCTGCTTATCTGTTCCTCATAACAAAGGTTCATATGTACCTGTTCTCATATGTCTATCATGGAACAATTATTTAAAGATATGCATTGCTACTGTTTTATTGCCCAAGTTCCAGTTTCTCAAATAGTGAATTTTTGTTTCTTGGACTTTGAGCAGATTGACTTCAAGACAAAACAAGCATATTTTCTTGTATTTTATACGCCAAACCCAAGTGACATAAGCTAATTTATACATGAAGAGAAACTGAATTTGCTAAAAACATATTTTTTGAATGAAATACAAAGATTCAGAGGACTGACACAGATTGGGTCTCACCCTCCACCTTCGGCTGTAAAAACGATTGTCAAATATCTAAATGTCACCCAGATCTGTTACATCTTCAACAAAACAGTACAAGACGTGCTGCTCAACAAACACAGCCGAAGAGCTGAGGTAGCAGATCCAAGGAATGACATGTTATCAATACCAATTCCATCAGTCAGGAGTTTTTAGTCGTAGCACCGACTCTGTCCTATAATCCACTTGGTCTTACATGTGCAGCGCAGACCCAATTAGGAAATATTTGAGCGATGACAGAAGAACATTTAACTGCTTTTATATTTAAATAAAAGTGAGAAATAGTGTAGAGTAGGACATGTTGGGTGTTGTTATGCTGTCAGTTCATTCACGAGGAGACAAGCCAGCAGAGAGTGGTGCGGACATTAAGCCTGTCTCACATAACTTCCAGAGAAAAGCACTTTTACAGGCTTGTCTTATGCTGTATAATTCATGGGTGATGTGTGGAGTCTACAGCACCACGAATTGTTCAGCCACCTTTTTTCTTTAGCTTCTACATCAAAGATGAAGCCAATAGATTTGCTTCCTCTAAAGGTCTGTTTATAATCTTTTTAAGAGAGAACCATAGTCTTAACCCTAGCTTATCCATCTTCATCTGCAGAGGTGCAGAGACAGTTGGTTGTTTGACAGTACCCATTGCGTCTGGTGTTACATCACTGTCTGCGACCATCAGATCCTGTGATTAGGGCGGAGCCTAAAGGAAGGGGTTGGACCTTACATTTCCAAGAACGTCCATCCTACATTTAAGTGCAACTTGAGTCCAAGGATGTGCCCAAATTCAGGGGCTGCATCCTTCCAAGGCCGCAATTTGAGGCTAATTACGGTGTCGGTACCAGATCTGCTTGGGTGCCAGATTGGCTCGGGGTCCTTCGCCTGCCGATGATGACGTCAAACTACGGCAAATGCACTCGGATTTCACACATAAGTTTTGGAAAGAGTTTAGCAGTTTTGTCTTGTTTCTTACCGCCTAAATTTTTGCTTTATAGCTGTTTTTGTTAATAAAACATCATATTGTCGTAGTTTTGTAAAGAATGTGAAACTACATAAAACAAACAGCAGACTTCCAAAAAGCACAACAGTTTTTATATGTGTAAAAATTGTACATGTATTTACAGAATTAGCAGCCATTTCTGTTTTTATGTGGAATTCTGTATATTTTGTTAGTTCTTAAATCCATTCATTCATTCAAAACGTTGCTTGCTATTTGTTCAATAAAGTTATTTTATTTTTATTTTGCCCCTTTTCATCAAAATCAAGAGCTGCTGAGGATCTCTGTTTATCAATTGATATTTTTGCTTTTATTTTACGTTTCCTTTGGCAAAACAAACATATTTTCCCCGAAAAGTGTTTGTTTTTGGACTACAGGACTACAACCACAAGGACTACAACCGCAATTTTGTTCAAACCAATCAAAATCTTCATTGTCAACGTGCTACCGTAACTTTTATGAACGTGGTATCGTAACTTCTGTAAGTCTTACATTCAGCCAATCATCTAGTGACGTCACCGGCAGGCGCAGGACCCCGAGCCGATCTGGTACCGACAACAGCACCGCAAAGTGACAAGACTGTCCAAATTTGAAGCAAACTCAAAATTTACAGCAGTTCACTAATGGTCTTAGCGGCCAAGGCAGGACTCGACTTAAGCCTAATTGATGCTTCTCCGTCTGCGTCGGTACGGAGACACGCAACGCCTTTTTCCGTCATTGCGAGGGCTCTCCAACAGGCACGCAGGGACAGACGGAGTTGAGCCGACTTTTCTAAACATCCGTCAAACGAGATGGAGAGCGCAAACTTGTGATTGGTAAAGACACCGCTTCCTATAAATTTGTCACCAGCGCCGCCATTACCCCCTCAAAAAATAAAAACAGAGCCGAAGATATCTAGCGGCAGACATGGAGCAGCTTGAAGAATACGTCGCAGAAAAACTCTGAGAATATGAATGTTTATTCGCCTGTGACTGGAGGAGTATAAAGATACGCAGCAAGTGTTTTATTCGTGGACGGAAATGGCGGGAAACATGGGTTTAGAGGTGGCGAGCACATGAAGAGGTGGAGGAAAATGAGGGACAAATTCTTGGACCAGATACATGACAGGATACCCCAGAAAAATGCTACACCCTCTGCTGTCCTGGAGGGGAATTGCTTTGCAACACTCCCCAGGTGACGGAGACGTCTGAAGGGAAAACGTCTCTGTCAATGCGTGTCTCTGCCTCAGGGAGGTGACGGAGAAGCATAAATTAGACATTGTGTATCCGGTTGGGTCCTTACAAGGGTGGGTGAATTAAATGACCCGCACTTGTATAGCACCTTTCAGAGTGAGAGGACTCCAAAGCGCTTTGCACTACAGTGTATCATTCATCCATTCACACCCAGGTGATGATGAGCTACAGTGTAGCCACAGCTGCCCTGGGGCGCACTGACAGAGGCGAGGCTGCCGAGCACTGGTGCCGCCAGTCCCTCCAACCACCACCAGTAGGCAACGTGGGTCTTGCTCAAGGACACGACAGTGCCAGACTGAGCGGGACGCGAACCTGCAACCTTCCGATTGCACGGCGGCCACTTACCTCCTCCGCCACCATCGCCCTAATGGACTGGATGCAGTCCAAGTCTCAGACTCGAGCCCCTTCCTCTAACTTTTTTAGTGTATTTGCTTCTCATCATTAGTTCAAAATAAGTAGCTGGAATGTTTGTCATCTTCTTTCTAAAAAGACTAAAATTGAATTGTAAATGAATAGCCACTGAAACCTGAGCAGTAGCTTGAGACTAAACACGAACATGGCCTGTGATATTTTTATATGAACAAATTAAATAAATAAAATTTAAAAATTCATCAAAGTTAATGGAAAAGTACAGAGCCTGTAAAAAGGTTTGTCCTGTGCTCTGGTGAGGTTATTTAGATCAGATCTGGTGCGCAGCAGATGCACCCCCCCCCACCCCCAGATGTCCTCACCTGCAGCCTCCGTCTTCGGATGATCCCAGAATCATCCATGGCTCCTGTCCAGGATCAAACGTTGCTGAAGTCTCGTGCCTCACACGGTTTTTAGAGCCAAATCTCGCGTTACTTTCAGCGAACCAGCACGCATCAACCATCACACCTGGACGCGGAGCGTCGCTTTTCAATAAAAACGAGCAGACAAATGTCCTCTGCGATATGACTGTTACTAAACACAAGGGTGACTGGGAGATGCGGCGGTGCCTCTGCTCCTCCGCTTTCAGCCTAAAGCGGTGTTCATGATGGGCGGAGCTCCTCCAGCAGATGGTCCATCGGGCTGCTGCTCCTTTGAGGGAGGCTGAACCGGGAGGGATGTGCACGGAGGAAAGTCCACCCGAGAGTCCAGACGGTGAGAGGTTATCACACCGCAGATTAGATTACGCAGACCAGGTTCCTCACTTCCAGACGTTCGTCCCCTGAAGCTTCACCAGACCTCTCGTCGCTCGGTCCCGTGGGCGCTGAAGACGTCTCTGCTTGTCGCACATCAAACTGCAAACATGGATTATCGGACACGTCCACAGGCTGTCAGAGCGTTAAAAACCAGACGCGACCGTAGAGAATCTTTAACGACATCCGGTAGCACACGCACGCGCCTGGGCGCGGGAAGCCGCAGGATCATCAGACGTTTCCACACCGGTTGTTCCGCCGCTTTTCTGGCAGAAAACGAGCTCTGCTCTCCGCTCAGGCATCGCTCCATCCCCAGCTCCAGGCTCCACCACCCACTTCCTACTACCGGTGACGTTTAACCCCTCACCGACCGGCGGCGGTGAACCAGACCGTGCTGAAGTTAGGACCACGGGTGTGGGCAGGGGCGCAGCCAGGGATTTGGGGCCCCATGAAAAAATATCACATCACACATTATGATTTTTTAAATGAATTTAATTTAAAAATGTTTGGCCCTCTGTGAGTCATGGGCCCTTACACTCACCCTCCCCCATCATGTGGTGGTGAAGGGCTGAAAGAGAGGGGCACCCTAATTATGGTTTTCTAATAAGAACGTGTCATATTTTCATTTAAACGTCTAGTTTTATTAGATCAATGATGCTTACAGTGCTACAATAGCAGTTGTCCCATTATGCATTAAAAAGTCTCACAGCTTCTGGAAAGAAACTGTTTCTTAATGGACCACAATCAAAGTTTAATGCTGCAATTTCAAACAACCCAAAAATTCACCGTTGTTGACATTAAAACATTCACATTGCTTTTAATTTTATATTGCCTTTATTTCTGCCAAATGCGAAAACCCTCTAGACAGAGCTCGGCTGTGGGGCAGAATCTACTGTTGTCTTTCAGACTGTCTCTGCAAGCCATTGGACCGCGCTAGGACCAATCAGAGTAATGAACAAGTGATGTATTCATTGCCATGGAAATCAGTCAACAGGGCTGTGGTATAATGTAGGCAATATGTCATTTCTTTCTTTTTTGCTTAGCCTGTTCCTCATCCCATGGATGCAATTTGGATTGACCGCCATTCAGCATTAGCCAATAGGGTTAGAATCCACTTACATACAGATCACAGCATGTGCAAGCGTTGAAGGGTGAACTTAGACAGGTGCGGAGTTGGCAGCTATCCTCATGGACAAAAGTCTAAAATAAATAAATAAATATGAAAAACAGCATAATGTGAGAATAATAATTGTAAAATAATGTGTTTTAGCTCTGTTGCCTGGATCTGTGTTCATGAACAAGAGGCATTGCTTTCAGCGGTAAATATGGAAGTGGTGAAAACGGCTTAAGGTGCGATACATTTGTCAGCCTCTAGATGGTGAAAGACTTGCTGCGGCCATATGCTCCGGCTCGGACACTACGTTCTGAGAACCAGCTGCTGCTTGAGGCTCCCACGGCGCGGCTGAAGTCAAGAGGGGACAGGGCGTTCTCTGTAGCAGGACCGAAACTCTGGAATGCGCTGCCCCTAACTATTAGGCTCTCTACATCAGTGGTGGTTTTTAAAGTCAGGCTGAAGACCTACTTTTATGATCTGGCTTTTAACTCTGTGGGTTAGCTTATTGCTAATGTTTTATATGTTTTATCTTGTAACTTTAACTTGTTGATTTTTATTGTCTTTGTTGGTTTTATCGGTTTTATTCTTTTTATGTACAGCACCTTGGTGGCATCCCCCGTGTTTGTAAGGTGCTTTATAAATAAAGGTTGAGGTGCTGTCAGATAAAAAACACTCCAGATTGTAGCTTTAAATACCTCTATCTGCTCTTGTTTCAAAGAAAAGTCTAAATTGTCTAATGTTGATGCCAACGCCATCTCAAACGAGCGCCGTTCCTGAGCCAATGCCATTTTTGTGTTTTTTCTCCATCGCAGCTCTGGCGAGAAACCAGCCCAATGTTTCTCTAGAAACATAGACAGCTGTGATTGGCCTGACACAAAATTGCTCGAGCCAGTGGTAGACCTGCTGAGGCTGAAATAGAGCGACTGGATCGACCTGCTGAACAAAAGCTTTGAATCCTTCCTTCAGGAGGAAAGAAAGAGCAGCTATGCTAGGGCAGAGGAGATTCTGTGGTGACGTCATTAATGAGACATGCCGACGTCTGATTCGTAGTCAAAGGAATTACAAATTTTTACAAGCTGATAGGTATATAAGTACGTGACAGGCGTGGACGAAACACACATCGTTACTTTTCATTTACATTTAAGTACAACGTGTGTGATTCAGGGCGTATGGCAAAGTGGATTAGAAAGTAGCTCTTTTAGCCCCGTTCACTTCCATTCATTTTGTCGTTCTTCCGGGGACCCATGAGCCGACCAGAAAGGGAGGAGACTTAGGCTCCCTATTGATTGAGGCAACTTCTGAGTCAGCAACCCTTTAAAGGTATTATGTAGAATGGTCCATCCATCCTGATATTGTGGCTTATCCTAAAGGTGCATTATGTAATAATGACATCCTGTGGTCATATTTTGGTTTCTACACACCATTTTCCAAACACACCAGTGACATTCTCACTCTCTCTTTCCATGAGTTTCATTAGAAGCAGAAGATTCTAGATGATGAGTGAAGACGAGTCAGACACAGTAAGTTGATAACTAGATAAATGCATTTCACTGTAATATTGACTTTTTGGTAATTGAAAAAGTAGCTTGAGATATTTTTAGAGCAGATTATTTGCTTCTAATTCAGCGTTAGCATTGTTAGCGCAATGTTAGCCTCTAGCCTTCTTTTCTTAATATTAGAGTAAAACAAAAGATGCCGTGGCTTCTTAGGGGTATATAATTATAAATGCCGGAGCTGCAACGCCAACTTGGTGCAGACACGGCAACCCCGCGGCTCACAGATGGTAAACAAAGACTACGTCCCTCTTTGGCTTTTTAGAAAGGAGAAAAACTGACAAGCCAGCTGGCTGAGAATGAAATCTGTTTAAATGTAACCTTCCTTCCAACAAGATTGAGACATTAGACTGTTGTGATTATTTCACTCTAGATTTCTTACATATTGAACTTTTAATATTTAGAATAATCAGTAAAAATTTGCTTCACTTGGGAGCATACCTGTACCATTCGGGTCTTTACAAGGCACACATAATACCAACATTTTACCCAAAAGATATTTTAGAGCAGGTTGTACATTTACAGAGCATCAAACAGGCTGTTCAGGTTTCTACACGGAAGTATTACTGTTTAACACCTCAAACTGCCTTTCAGGTTCTTATCACAGATGGCTGTTAAATAAAAACTCATTACATCCTGTCATACATAATATTTCTACAAATGACAGCATGGAGCACTATCCATCATTGAGCATCCACAGACATAATGCCCTAACGTTTCAGAGCTCTTCATCCCAGAGCATCCCCCCCGCCCCTGCTGAGTCTGCTGGATGTTAATACAAAAAGAAACTGGTCCAGTGCATCACTCTGTTATTACACAGTTGACCCTTTTCTCAGGAGGAGGAAGGCTGGAGAAAAACAAATTGAAAGTGGATAAAGTATGAAGAAGGAGAGGGCAGCATTCTGGTCAGAGTCCAGCTCAGGGAGACAATGGGGGCACTTAGAGGCGTTTAGCTCTTAATGATCTCCGTCTCACTGGGCAGATGGAGCTTCAGCTCCTCTCAGGGTGGGTTTTACTGCTGACAGAGTTCTCCGTCCACTCTCCAACATTAGCACTTCAGTATCGCTTTTATGTTTTTGTTTATTAATGAAGATTTACAAATGTGAACTTCCTAGACCATAAATCTACTGATAATTGGATTATCAGTGCATTTGATCATGAAGCACATCTCACAGCGAGCAGTTGGGGAACAAGCTGTTAAAGAACAAAAGTGAAATAATGTGACTTAAAGAATGACCCAGTTAGCAGCTTGTCTGACTCCCATTCCACATTTAGCCGACGCTGCTTTTCCCTCTTATTTTAAATAATGAATGTAGCTGCATGAATTTTACATCTTTTTGTTCATTATGTGCTGTTAGATTTGGGGAGGAGGAGGTGGCAGAGCAGAGCTCCTAAGGCACTAAAGGAAATCAGAGCACTCATGTTGCTCTGTGTGAAAACCCAAACGTGATGTCACCCTTTTTCAAAGTAAGCCCCGGGGGGGACGACACCGGGTCAGCTCTCTGCAGCTTGTAGCTCTGCATGGTTGCATTAAGAAAATAGCCTGCTGCTTGTGAGATCCTGTCCTGGTGAACTGGTTTGAGGAAAGCAACATCAGCTCACGTCTGCACAGACAGCGAGAGAGAGAGAGAGAGAGAGTGATTACAACACACATTCGCTGTGGCGTTGTTTCGATCAGCTTCTGCAATGTTGTTACGCACCAGACCGTCTAGGTGGTCTGGGTAACAATAATAGGAGGCATGTTCAGATGTTAAAATCATGGCAAGATGTTTTATTAACAAAAGTATCCAAATGCAAACACAAACTAAACTGGCGGGTAAACATAATTAACAAAAAGTCTCATTACCAAAACCGGCAAACCAAACCCTAAACTGAGGTGATGTCTTAGTCTGCTTTAAGCAGGCTTGTCAGAAAGACATCACATTACTGGTACACAAATGGATAGTTGTCCAGGATCACATCGTAAACGGTTATCAGAATGAATACTGAATTGTTTGCTTAAAACTTACCATGAGACCCAAAATACAGCTTAAACAAAAACGTCTCAGAGAATTAGCACTAAATGTTTTCCCATCTTTACTGGGTCGCCACCCCCAAAGTGAATGCCACATTAATTGCTCTTTACATTACCCTTCTACAGGCATACAGGCTACTCAGGGAAAACCACTAGTCTGCACTTGACAGACATGTTTACAGAATTCACCTGAACTAAAGACTGGTTACTCCTTTAGGAAAGCTGCAGGCATCCGGTCTGAAAATCTGAAATCAGAGACGGGTGTCGGAACTCTGATAGCAGGAACTTGATGAGGTGGCCTAACATCCAGGTCATAGTCTGCTAGATAGCTGGGTTGACGTGTTACCCTCCTGGGTCTTACTATAGGCTGCAACAGCTCTTCCTCCTCTACTTGAGTAATGGTTGCCATTCCCTGCAGTATGTCCAAAAATCCGGCTCGAAGGACCAAATTGAACTAAAGACTGGTTACTCCTTTAGGAAAGCTGCAGGCATCCGGTCAAGGATGAGGCTTCATTTCTCCTTTTAAGAGTTTTATTGAGTCCACTTACTGGATTGACATTACACTTCTTTGTGTGTGGTTCTATAAATACAAATAAAGTACACAAATTAGGATAATCTTTACATAATCTGTGGAAATATGCATTAAACCTCTAACAGAATTAAACACTAAAGGCATATTTACTATCTGAAACATGTGCATAAACAGGCAACATTTGCTAACAAGTTAGCTAAACATACTCAGCTTAATATTAGCATTTAGAATAAACAATATCAAACTCAAATATTATTTACTTACTGTTAGTTGCACGCAAACACAAAGAAATACTTAACAGCTCCAACTTAAACCAAAAAGTCTGTAAACTCTCATTTCTCCAGTATCCAGTCTCTGCTCCGTGCTGTGGCTCCAGAAAGTTCCACATCAATTAGCTCCAGCTTAATTATGATTGGCAGGTGGGCTGGCCAATCGTGGTGCAGAGGGGCAGAGTCTAGACTTTTCCACATCACCCAAAAGGGTTACCACACAATCTAGCTAAAACTTTAAACTCTGAGAAAAGCTGTTAAAAATCAAGAAAACAGAAAATAACCACCGTCGGGGAGACAACAAGACAGAGCTTCCTGTCCTGCTGCTCCCAGAATCTGAGGTGTGGCTGGGCTTTGTAGCAGTGATTGAAAGTTGGGACAGCTGGTACACTCAAAGTTGAGGCAATTACTGGGAGTGGAGCCAGGTGCTACAGGTGCTCTCCTCACACACTCAGGAAGGGAGAAAACAGAGGAAAGTTTAAAATACAACACAAAACAGCCAAGGGCTGTAACAAACGTCACCAGATTTATTTCCATCCAGTGTTGCATTAATGTGTCACCAAGATCTTGCATTGATGATGGTAGAGTCTGACCGCTGCACAAAGCCTTCTCCAGCACATCCCAAAGATTCTCAATGGGGTTCAGGTCTGGACTCTGTGGTGGCCAATCCATGTGTGAAAATGATGTCTCATGCTCCCGGAACCACTCTTTCACTATTTGAGCCCCATGAATCCTGGCATTGTCATCTTGGAATATGGCCGTGCCATCAGGGAAGATGGAATAACCTGGTCATTCAGTAGATTCAGGTAGTCAGCTGACCTCATTCTTGGAGCACATCCTGTTGCTGAACCTAGACCTGACCACCTGCAGCAACCCCAGATCATAGCCCCGCCCCCACAGGCTTGTACAGTAGGCACTAGGCATGATGGGTGCATCACTTCATCTGCCTCTCTTCTTACCCTGATGCACCCATCACTCTGGAACAGGGTCCATCTGGACTCATCACACCAGTTGTTAATAATGCGTTGGACAGTTCTGAACCCAGTTTTAGTCGTTTCTGCATCTCCTTAGATGTTTTCTCTGCTTGATGCATGCCAATGATGTGACCCTTCTCACACAGACTAACATCTGTTCCACCACCACCAGATGTGTCTTTCCACATGGTTGTTGAAGAAATGAGAAGCAGCTCATTGCACCAGTTGGGTTAAATAACTTGTTGCAGCTGAAAGATAATCGCCCATGCAGTCATTATCCAATAGGAGGCTCCTACCTGTTGGCTTAGGTAAATCCAAGTGGAGACTGTTTTTTTGGTCGGGCCGTGTATAGAGAACATAACATTAAAGCACACCATTATCAGACTTTACTTTAGGAGGTGTTGTGTTTTTATTACAATCTGGATAGATTCTTCAACTTTGGGTCTGTTAATCAACAAAGACAAATTGTTTCATTTCATATATGAAACCAAAGAGGTTGTTTTCTTTACGATACTAAAAGATACAGGGTGTTTCTCAATGTCAAGGAACCTCGCCTTGATGCCTTGGTCCCGCCCTGGTTGCCTAGGAGATACGTCATCAGGAACCACCAAGGTGTGTTCCAATTGGTTCCCATGTTCATGCGCTACCGAGGCATCTGTCCTCCGTTTGTCTGCCGTTTAGCTAATTGACCAAGGATACATGAGAGGTGCCTTGTTGCCTTCCCTCGGTCAAAAACTTCCCAGAATGCAGTGCGGTATTTTCAAACAGATGTGATCAGGAGCTGGCAGCAGCTACTTCGGGGGCAAATTTCTAGTTTAAATGTAAGTCAACTAATTTTAGCTATATCTAAAATGT
The DNA here is from genome assembly GCA_006937985.1 of Aphyosemion australe. Lineage (NCBI taxonomy): Eukaryota > Metazoa > Chordata > Actinopteri > Cyprinodontiformes > Nothobranchiidae > Aphyosemion > Aphyosemion australe. The sequence continues at coordinate 880,361 of SSNS01000253.1, forward strand.
TTTTTTAGATCCAAAGCAGTTATCTATGGTTGGTTAGTTGGTTAGTAGTTGCAGCTTCGGTGGCTAGCAGGTACTAACTCACTTACACATTTGATTTAACCAATATATACACAATTAAATAAGTAAAAGGCTCGATATACATCAATATTAAAACTTAACATTACTATGGTGGGCGGGACGTAAACAGAGCGCATAAGCAGGGAGCGGGCTCTGGCCAGCCGCGGTCATGTGGGGTAAGTCTGTTTCATTTAACCATTTTCTTTAACCAAGGAAGGACAGTGTCCTCGTAAGCAAGGCAAGGCAAGATTCTTTGACATTGAGAAACACCCATAATCTGTATAACTTAGGCAGGCATGAAGCTCAAGAGAGAAGACATGCTATTAAAGTCATGCTGTCATCTGATGTTAAAATATGTGACTAACAGCCAACTTCGTTTTAATTACCTACCATTTAATTATTCAGCTACCCATAAAACCATCAGACAGTTAATCTGAGGACAAATTCAGTCATGGGAGACCCATGCTGATGCTGTTATTTATTAAACAACATCCTGTCTTTAAAGGAACATGGGGCAGGATCTTTAAAGAATCTGTAAAAAATTAAACATGTATGTTCATTTTTTCAAAGCTAATGGGTGATGAAGCGTTATAAACCAAAAAGAATGAGGCCACCCATGTATCGTTCCATTTTCTTGAACAGGCTGTTTGCTGCAAAATGCGCTGCAGTTCGGTCACGAATTTCCCGCGCTGCCCTACGGATATGGCGTCAATTGACACTGCTTGCGCGTTCATGACAGCTTCAAAACAGAAAGAAAATGTGTTCGACACTGCAGATCGGTAGGTGGCGCTATTGCACCTTAAGTTGCTTGCCAACCGCCAAACTCCAAAAGAAGAACTGTGGGAATGGATTCTACTGCAACCAGCAAACGACCAAGCGTGGCACAAAGGAAGTTTATTCAGCGGCATCTCGTGAGTCAAAAACCAAATATGGTAAAAGACAGGCAGGGACCCGAATCTATATCGGATACGTGATTGACGAATGGAGGCTGCTTCAACTATATCTGGGACTCAAAAAGGATGCTGCCATGGCTCATTTCCTAGTGAGCAGGTAAGAAACATTATAGGATGTGTTTAGAGATGATATGACAATGATCTGACCTCACCGATGACTCAGAGAGAGCTAGCGTGCAGTAGCATTAGCTGTGATCATGCTACAGTAGCTGTGATCAGGGCTGCAGCGTGGATTGCTTCGCCGCAATATTGTCCGTGAGAGCGGCGGGGAGTTGCCTTTTCAGCGTGAGATATTGGAGGTGTGGCGTGAGAGCGTGTGAAGAGGGTCAGGTAATGGTATTTTTGTGTTTGTGTAACATAGCCGTCTGTGCACGCTCCCGTGCTGGGCTGCAGTTACTCGCAGAGCCGGGCGCGTCGCTCGTGAGCATCGTTTCTTTTTTCCTGCCCCTAGCTCCTTTAAGTATTTTCAAGGGTGTTGAGCATTTTGTTTCTATAAAATTATTACTACCCCTCCCTGGGCTGCCACCTTATCGTGGTGGAGTGGTTTGAGTGTCCCAATGATCCTAGGAGCTAAGTTGTCTGAGGCTTTATGCCTCTGGTAGGGTCACCCATGGCAAACAGGTCCTAGGTGGGGGATCAGACAAAGTGCAGCCCAAAGACCCCAATGATGAATACTATGTAATGTCATGTAAGTGGTTACTTTTAAGGAATCCTCAATAAAATATGAAGGTATTCAACAAGAGGTGATACTCAATATAAATATGAATTTTCACTATTATTGAGCCTTTAATATTTGATTGATGATAAACCTAGGTACGTTGGGTATGCCAGGGAACCAACACAAGGCAAAAATATAGTTTATAAAAAAAATCAATTTATTACTATATTTCTACTACTAATAATGATACAAGACACATTATGATAAATGATGGTTTAAAGCAATACAACTGAGACAATGAATGAGCAATGATGACATATGAGCTTAGATGTTATTAAACATCTAAGTGTCTTAGAAAATGTGATTTCTGGGTTTAGAAAATAAATCTGACTGAATGTTTATGGTTTAACAAGTTATCAAATTAATAATAAAAACCATCCAACGCCAGTGTGCAGAATCAAACCCTTGTGGGAGTTCTTGGGAGGTCTAGCTAGTTGAAGTCGTCCTGACCGGCTTACGGGTAGAATTAGACATCTGTGGCCTTCAAAGGTTGAATACCTTTATATTTTATTGAGGATTTCTTAAAAGTAACCACTTACATCATGTTACATAATGGCGAGCCAGCCAGGAGACTGGATTGTTTTGGTTACCTCCCGGTAGCAAGGCCACGAGCAGTATGTTTTTTGGTTTGGAGACCAGACAGTTAACCTGTGGCACACTGATGAAGCAGGTTGTGGACAGTGTCTTAACCCTAGCATTGCATGGCCTTGACGTACATTACTACTATAAATGGAAACAGTGTTCCCTCACCCAGACGCGGGTCAGAAAGGACAAGAAGCGACAACCCCCCAGCTGGCTGAGAAGGAAATCTGTTTCAATGTAACCTTCCTTCCAACATGACTGAGCCATTAAACTGATTTGTCGTTGTTTCACCCTAGATTTCTTACATATTGTACCTTTAAGATTCTGGTCTAAACTACTTGAAGGTTGTGCCCCCTCGCATTTGACCATCTTAATAGACACGTTCCATCTCGCTGTCTCAGAGGTTTGTTAGTTGTTCCTAGAACGCGGTGTCTATTCAGAGAGGGTCCCAGCGCCGCGCCCAAGCTATGGAATGCCAACCCTTTGGGAGACAAGCTCCATCACTCCAGATCTTTAGGAAATGCCTGAAAACGTATTTTTACTCATTGGCTTTTTACACGTAGTGAGGTTCTCTAATTCTTTTATTCTTTTTTAGATGATTTTTTAATCTTTTGTGTTTCTTAAGCTGTTTGTTGTACTCTGATTTAATTTTAGTGATATTTTTGCAACGTGTTTTAATGTGATTGTAATTGTTGCTCTGGTGTACAGCACTTTGGTCGACTGTCACAGATAAAGGAAAGTGCTTCATAAATAAAGATGATGAATATTTCTATTGGACATTTTCTCTCAGCTGATGTTGATGATCACAGACGTCTGCATCTGTAAAAACGATTTACTGTTTTATGTTCCAGGTCAGTTCCAGCTTGTGTTGGTTGGGATGTGCAAAGAACACACGCGTGTCGTAAAGTGTGAAACATACGTATTCAGAGCCTCACTAAATCCAGTCATATGTAACTTCACTGTAGATCAAAAGGCTGTGAAGCTGTGTCAAGTGTTGTCTGGAGCATCATCAGGTAACGTCACCATAATCTGACTCACCTGCCATAATGAGAACGTGACAAAGTCACGTTACCTTGCTGAGGACTTCTCATGCTGATGAATCTTTCACGGCCATGGTACTGGAGCTGTCCATTGTTAGCTGGTGACACGCTTGTGCAGGTTATCCAGAAGGTTTTGCAGTTTCTGGTAATTGTTTTGAGAAAAAACTGAAAACGAATAATAAAATAAAAACGTTTGGTATGAAGCTTTAATGCTGGCTGGCTCCTCGTGGTTCTGCTGATCAGGAGGAGGTTTAAACGTGAGCGTTATTGAATCTCTTTTACAGTTTGCAGCTGAACATCAGGTCAAACTGGTGAAATAATAAATGACTAATTATTCTGACTTCTGCTGGGACCAACAGGTTGAATCATAAATGATTCAGGCTCTGTTTAGTCGTCATCTTTTGGTTTTCTAGAAGAAAACAACAAATGATCTGTTGGGGAGTTGCTTCTAAGACCCCCCCCCCCCCCCCCCCCCCCCCCCCCCCCCCCCCATACACCACCGTTGACCTAAAAAATAAAAAACTCATCTTTCAAGAACGAATGTTGTCCTCCCACACCTTCATAATCTGCTGTTGTCTTCCTCCCGTCCTCTCACTGGTTTCCTGGTAGATCCTCTTCCTTCAGGCCGCTCTCAGCTCCTGGGCTCGGGCTCTGCCCGTCTGAAAGTGGGTCACAGACTACAGCTGTGCTAAAAGCCTCGTCTGGAAAGAGGAGCCTCTCTAAATAAAACATTATATGATCAGCAGTCTCCAGCTTGACTCATCATAAATACATAAACACACAAAGACACCAGGTGAAGGAGTTCAGCAGAGTAACGTCATCAGTATGATTTGTTAGGGAGGAACTTTCTGTTGCCAGCAGCAACAATTTATCCTGACTGACTGTGATTTTAACATCAGAGATTTGTGATTTTGTGGGATGTTTGGTGGTATTTTTACACAATAAGAAATTATACGTTAATTCATTCAATCAAAAAGACAATAGCTGCAGTGCTTCTCAGAGCATCTTTAATCTCTAATCCAGAATCTCAGTTAACGTTTCCTCTGGTGCCCTCTAGAGGTCAAACAAGAGACTCCTGAAAGGAGAGTTATTTATAACTGCAGAGCAGCAGGTGTGTAAACTCCTAGTGTCTCCTGTGTGACTTCACTTTCTCCTAACTGAATTTATTATTAACAATGATTTCTTGTTATGTTCTTCCTGTGTTCATTTTTCATCTCCATTGGTTTTTCTTGTTTTAACACAGTATTATGATGTTTCATTTACCTTTAATCACTGACGGTTTCGGCGACTACTGTCGCCATCTTCAGAGTCACGCAGATGGCGACAGTAGTCGCCGAAACCGTCAGTGATTAAAGGTAAATGAAACATCATAATACTGTGTTAAAACAAGAAAAACCAATGGAGATTAACAATGATTCCTGAAACGTTCTTTATCTAAATATGCTGCCTTGTTCTCACCCAACCACAGGAGGTGTGTGTGTGCGTGCGTGTGTGTGTGTACTTGTTTGTGTGTGCATGTGAGTGCGTGTGTGCACTTAAACACCACGGCGTCACCTCCCATGATGCCGTGGCGCTTGTGATCAGAGTCTCCATGCTCTATGGCGAGTGATTTCTGCCACGACTAAGCCTAATGTAACCTAATAACCAGACTCTGGAGAAGGCTCAGCTGAAGGTGACGTCGCCGTGTGAACGTCTGCACTGTCAACACGCTACAGAGACGACGTGCTTCTCCAAGGGTTTCTTCTCAAACGTTAATGTTAGATGAGGGTCTCCTTCAGCTAATCCGTGGCAGAAATCACTCACCATACATGCTCATCCCGATCCCGTACTGTTTCTTTTAGCCGCCCACAGCAAAGTTCATATCGCCCGCTCCCATGAGATTTGTGTTGGGTCCCTCGGGACCCGGTCCCAATGCAGCCCTCTACCTTGCACCTTGCAGCAGTTCTTTGTCGAAATGTAGTCCCAACTGCTGTAATTTCCTCATGTTATTTATTATTTTCATTTGCAGTTGATATGATTATTGAGGTCAACAAGAACATTTAGAATCATTATTGAGTCCTTTATATGACTTTTTCACACAGAATGCTAGCTGGTACCATTCACTTACATTGTTTATGCTAAGCTAAAGCAAACAGAATACTGCCAGTCAGAACACGAGAATGACTGTGCTGGTTGCAAAAAGCTTTTCCCCCACTTATCTAACTCTGAGGAGTATGGCAACAGACAAAATTTCACTTAGGGGTGGAGCGTCTCCGCTAGCTAGCTGTTAGCTTTCAGTCCTCTAAAATGTAAACTCTTTCTCCTAACAGAGGCTGTTCAGCAAGCTTTGATCAGTGCATTGAGGATGTGCAGAACCATAGGTGACAGTGAGCAAACACCTCATGACAGCCATCTGAGTATTATTCAGAGGTGAGGAGGAGGATAAAAGTGGCCGGCTTGGTGGTTTGATGATGAAACAAGAAAAACATGAATGTGTGTGTGTGAATGGGTGTATGAGAGCTTGAGAGAAAAACAAAGTTGATGCCGATCTTCACCCATTAATAAAAGTCTCTGTGCTCATGCTGGAAAGGAACCAGTGTAATCCAATTAGACCAATTACCTGTCGCCTTTAAAAGAAACTGGGACTGAGTGTAACAAGCCTCTGACCCAGTCTGACCCGGGTCAGACCAGACCCTCCGTCTCAGGCTGACCCGGGTCAGACCGGACCCCCCGACCCAGTCTGACCTGACCATACTGACTCCAGATCTGCTGACACCTCATCACATCTGAAACTGATTGTTTAAAGGTCAGATTAGGATTTTAATCTAAATAATGTTTGTAATTAAATTATTTTTCTTTTAGTTGTCACAGAATGAGTAAAGGAACCAGGAATCATTCAAGTTTAGATGTGAATATTTATGTGTGAATGATGTAAGTGTTATTACAGATCTGGGGTCAGTGGTGCAGCTTCGTCTGCCGGTGGTCTGAAGTGACTCCTGCTGGCAGATCTCCATGTGACTGTAATCTACGGAAATGGGAATTAGCTGTCAGATTAGGATTTGGGTTCATTAGAAAGCACACACAAACGGGAACATCACTAGTTTAGCTTTATTTGATCCAAGCTGGAAACCACAGAATGTCTCAAACTCCTTTTTTCAGAATCAAGCTGAGAATTTAAAATCTGTTTAAAAGCTTGAAGATAAATTTTCATTGAGCGCTTTAGAAGTTTAAACCCACCCTATCTAGGTTTGTACATTTCAGGAATCTAACTAGAAGACAGCGACGGTGTGAGCTAACGGGATTATGTTACTCAGAGACAGATCATCAGATTAGTCCACTGCAGGCGTAACGCGACTATTTTCAATCCCATTGACGCAGCAGGAAACCGGGATTCTTAGAATAACAGGAGCAGCCTGGGAAAGTTATAAAGGGACGGACAAGAACGGATCAGAGAAGACTGAGACATCCCAGAGTCGGCCCGGGTCTGCAACAGGTGGGTCAGGACAGGGAGATCCAGACACCTCCTGCTGGGACTGCAGCTCACTCAGAACTCCAGCTTCAGCTTTCTGACGTCCATCCGTGTCGGACCATGGAGCCCACGGCCCAGACGCTGAGCGCCAACGCCGCCTTCGCCAGGGAGGCTTTCTCCAGGAGAGCCCTGCGAGCGGCCCCCAGAGGGGCCTCGTCTCACTTCGTGGGGACCTCCATCATGATCCTGTCCTCGTTTGCCGTCTCCACGTTAGCTATGAACTGTGGGAAGAGGCTCCAGGAGTCCAGACAGAAAGCCATCATGAACTAGTTCATCCTTTACAGCTGCTCTTGTTTGTGTAGCAGAGGTGTGTGTGTGTGTGTGTGTGTGTGTGTGTGTGCGTGTGTGTGTGTGTGTGTGAAGAATGTGATGTTTTAAATCAGAAGGAAACGTCACAGGAAGACGAGGAAGAAGGATCCATGAAAACGGGACAGCTCGGGGTTCTGAAGGGATGAAAGAGAAGGAGGTTCTATGCAGCAACACCAACAGACCTCATCCCAGTGTTACCTCCAGACACCTCCTGCTGGGACTGCAGCTCACTCAGAACTCCTGGATCCAGCATACAGATCTAGATTTATTCTAGAGAAAACTGTTGAAAGATGAAGCAGACACACTGGTTCTGCTTCTGAGGACCTTCCTGCTGGTTTTGGCCCACATGTTGCCTAGCAACAGTGAGTTTATTAACTGGAAAAAGGTTTTTAATTATGATTTAAAAATGGAGCATCCATTATTAACACGCTGATGCTGAGTTTGAGCCCGGGCCAAAGCTGATTCTCAGTCCATCTCTAATTGTTCTGTTTGTTATAGATCATGGGATTTTTAAATTGTTTTTGTATCAACAGATGAAAAAGATAACTTATTCTTTTAGATAAGCTTTAAAAACAAGTGTAAGCTAACATCCTCTTGATCATAGAAACTTATAAAATCAACAGACCTTCATGTTAGCAGGAGTTAAAGAAGAATAAAGTACTAACATGGAAACCTGAGCCTGAAAACGTTTCTAAATAAGGTCATGTGGGTTTATCTGATAAACACAACAAGTGTCCAAAGATGAGCTGCTTTCAGCTAAAATAACATCAGTGTGACTAATAAATACCGACTTTTAGGAATGAATGAGCTTTTTATAAACACTGAAACTTGGGATTATTTTCATATTAAGCTTATGCTCTGATCTTGATTATTGTTTGATCTGTTTTTGGGGTAAATCTGTTGGTTCGTGTGGACATTAGAGGGCAGTGGTGGGATTAAAAACACATTTTCAACGATTGGAGAAAGACTTTATTTAAAAAACGACATCATGTGTAAAAGCAAAGAGAACAGAGTAGTTTTGGTCTGTGTGAGAAGATCTGAGCAGCTCCTCAGAGCGAGTTCAAGCTCCTCAGCCTCCGATCGGAGAAGAACCGATGATCCTGGCGGGACTTTTCACCTTCAGCTGCAGCACTGAAGTAGGACAGCATGGACCTGTTCTTGTGTCGCTGCGCCGCCTTCTCTCCGTCCTCTTCATCATCGTCCCTGCAGACAGGGTTCAGACCCTCTTTATGGTTAACGTTTATGCTCAAAGGGCTTTTACTCGCTAACACACACCTCACAGCAGACTGTAACTCGCCTATGTTACGCCAGAAGCGCTGCTGTCATTCTTTCTTACTGGATGTTAAACTGTGCTGAAATGATCTGAGACTGGGATCTGAAGGCTGTTTACCAGTGAACGGGCACCGCCTTGCTGTCCATCTGCGTCTGAGCCGTGCTCCAGCTGAAGCGGACAAACTGAGAGAAGCCAAACACCGGGTCCAGGTACTTCAGGAGCCACGCTTTAGTTTTAGGGTCTGGAAACACAGAAAGGATCACAGCTCAGTGTCAGCGATGGTTTCCTCACATTAGACCTAATCAGAGAGATAAAACATTTCACAAAACTTAACAAGACCCTGCTGCAGACATCCTGTGTTTAACTTAGACAAACATTCTGTATTTAAGCGACTAAACCTGGAGCACGCATCATCATTATTGCTACCATTAGGGTATCCGGAGCCGTAGTCCTTATCGATCTCTCCCAGGTCTTCTGTAAACTTCCAGCCTTCGACGGCGTGATCTCTGGCGACCTGCAGAAAAGACATTTTAGTTTCAACATCAGACCTGATAACTGTGAGGAAGTCCTTACAGAAGACTTGGGTTAGGGTCAGGGTGGGTCCTAACCCGGACAGACCACTGGAGGGAAACTAAGACAAGCGGATTGATTTGTTTCTGTGAAAGCAGCTGTCGGAATAATCAACGTATGAAATGTAATCAGATCAGCATGGAGCCTGATAAGAATCATTTTCATCATTCTTTAACTAAACACAGACAAAGCTGCTGGTTTTCACTGGGCAGTGACTGCTGGTCACACACAGGGTCTCACACACGCTGCTGGCATCACAAATGTTCTTTCACTAGAGTCAAAGTGGTGGCAGACGTCTGAATCACATCTAGAACCCGTCTCAGTTTGGTTCCACACGTTTGACAAATGTCAGACAGCTTAGGGAGAAGTTTAAAAAATCAGGACATTTGGTGGATAAACTATAACTAGAAAATTAGCATGATGTCACAGTTTGTATGTGATTACATCATCCACCCACAGGAATAAACATTTTGATCGTCTGGGTGGTGGGTGGAGCAGCCCCAGCAGAGAGGCCTGACTGTCTCACCCCAGCAGCTCCACCTGTGGGATCTCCAGGCATTCCCCGGGAGGTGTCCAGCCCAGATGCCAGAACCTCCTCTCTACGTGGAGGAGCAGCGGCTCTACTCTGAGTCTAGGCTGATCCCAGCTACCCAACAGAGGAAGCGTGTTGTCCTGTTTGTATTCATGACCTTTTGGTCATTAAAGCTCCTGACCCGTAGGTGAGGACTGGACCTAAACACCGACCGCTCCACTGAGAGCTCTGCTTTCTGGCTGTGCTCCTCCTCTCTGTGTGAAGAAGGTGTGATGCTTCAACGTTGCTGCGTGAACATGCGTGATGTCATGAATAAAAGGTTCTGTAACATAAAAATGAACAACCAGCTGACCCACCTTCGCACAGATGCTGGCAGCGCTGACGATGGGGAAGAGGGAGTCGGCTTTTGGCCTCACTGTCACCTGGACACCAGGGAAGCGCTGGGAGAGCTTCTCCTCGTACTTCTCTGCTGGGCCGACTGTGTCCACATAAACCTGAAGAGGACCAGAGATGAAACACGACTGATGGAGAAAAATGAGATGCAATAAAACTAGATCATCAGAAAACGATGACTAAAGTTTAAATCTACAACCTCCTCAGATGTAAACATGCCCGTGCCCTTATGAACACATCAGGTGAGGTGAACACGAGGACTCTGGAGAAAATGACTCGGATCATAAATGAGCTACAGTTTTCTTCCTTCAGCATCGGCCTGAATGTGATTTTTTATGAGTGTGACAAGAATACATCCATAAAGCACAGCACAAGCAGCTGGACTCATCACAGTGTAAAGGTTGAGCATCACACCTCTCTGGGTTTAGTTGCATCACGTTTAGTTTTTACCTAAAACATTAAAAAATTCTCCTCATATGAAATCTTATAAACATTCATCTTTGACAAACAGATGATTTAAAAAGCTTCTGTTTATTAAGTTTGTTTTGGTCACTTTATTATTATTATAGATACGTATTTCAAGAATGAAGTTGGATCCATTTATTCCTTCAGGTCAATGACTCAACAAGGTGTTGGAGACCTTCCTCAGAGGTTCTGGTCCATCCTGACATGACAGCATCAGCTCCATCCATGATGAGAACCTCCTGTTTCACCACATCCCAAAGGTTCTGGGCTGAACTCAGATCTGGTGACTGTGGAGGTCGCTGGAGTTCAGTGAACTCATGGTCATGTTCTAAAAAACATGATCTGAGCTTTTATGGTGCATGATCCTGCTGGAAGAAGTATTAGAAGATGGGTCCATGTGGTCACAAAGGGATGGACATGATTAAATTTATTGTCGACATCATCGTGACGAATCGACTAATCGTGGATTCAAATCCCAGAATACCAGCAGGCTCTGAAATACTCAGACTAGTCTGTCTGGTAACAACAACCATGTCTCAAAGACCCCCCCCCTAAATGCCTTCTTTTCCATCCTGATGCTCATTTTGAAGTTCAGCACGTCAAGGTGATCACATGGACCTGATTGTCTTACAAGCTGTGTTACTAAGCAGCTGAAGAGGTGTACCTAAGGATGAGGTCAGTGAGGATAAACACAGCATGCGTGTTCATATCCATGGTTTACGTACCTCTTTAACTTGAACTCCACTGTCCAAGGCAAACTGTATCAGGCCGATGGCGGTATCATGTGAGAGGGCGTTGAGGTTGTATTTTGTCCTTGAAGCAAATCAGAGAATATGATTTTTTCCCCCCACATCCATCACACACGAGCTCAGTGTGACTAACCTCTGTAACATACTGGTGGAGATAAGGTTGGGCGAAAGAATCTGCAGGGCCCAGCCAACATAGCTTTTGGCTTCTTCCAGTTTTTGGAAAAGTGTTTCTCTCTCTGCCTCTGTTAGAGTCTTTGAATCTGATAAGGAAAAAGAGGAAGACAGAGGGATGCATTGTGTTTATCATGATGATATTAGTGCTGTTTGTTTTGTTTACAGCTTTGTTTTCCAATAAAGAATATAAGGATTAATAGACTTCACATTGCACAAGTTTATGAAAATAAAGGCAGAAGTCAGCATGAACCTGGAAGATAAAAACATCACCTGCAACTTTCAAGGCCTTCAGCTCCTCTTTTTTGGAAACTGGACAGAAACATATCCCATACACCATAGGCCCTGGAACAAAAGCCCTGTCAGTATGTCACTAGGATTTGTTTTATTTAGAAGACACTGACGCACCTAACACAGGCCCCCTGCCCGCCTCGTCCACACCCAGACAGCAGTCCTCCGTCCTGCACACATCAGGGATCTGAGAGGCCAGCCGGCAGCTCACCGAGTTATCAGCTTCAAACGGGCTCAGGTCCATTACTGCTGCCTGGAGGACACTCAGCGTTAAGACATCGTGTTTAATAGGATACGAACCCGTTTACCACGTAAAAACATCTTATTATGCTTCAAACTTTAGTAAACGACGGACTCTTGTTTGTTTTCTCTGGTAGCATCGTTGTTCAGGCAGAAATCACTAATACTATAATGAGTTGTGTATAAACTATGTTTAAATCGATCACTAGAGAACATTAAACATGTATTCGTCTCAAGAATTCATTTAAAAAGGCCAACTGTAACCTGTTTAGTGGGTAAATGTGTCCCTCTTCTGCCCTTTTCCGTGTTTTGAGACGCAGATTTGGCGCCTTCTGGTGACGTCATCACTTCTTTTGGTTTTGTTTGTGAGGCTCACTAGCGCCCTCAGCTGGCCAGGAGCCTCACAGCAATATCACTCCTAAATACAGATTCTCACAATGTGAAACTATTTTCTATGCAAACTGGTCAAAGTTTATCTCTCATTCTTCTAGAAAGATGTATAAAAATGACTTTAGTCGCATTACTTTGCTAAAACGTGGACACCAAGGAGGTAACTGATCAAATAGACTTTTGGAAAAGTTTGAGTTAATTTTATTTATATATTTATTGTAAATTTTCAAGTATACAGACATTTAGGCATACAGAAACATGTCAAATAGGAGAACATATATGTACAAGGCACAGGTTAAGATAAAACCACACCCACTCACACATTCACACAGTTGTATACATAGAAGTCTTCAAAAATGTTCAAAACATCAAATGCATTCGAGAGTGACATTGCTGTTTTACATTTCATACATTTTAACACAATCAGATAATTTTCTAAAAGATTTTTTTGAATACAGTAAAAATAGGTTTTACTTTTTATTATTAGCAATAAATGAGATATTATGAGAGTAATAATAAGTTATTATGGCACAGTCCGCTTGTGAGTCCTTCAGGCTGATCCCAAATGTTAGGTTGTCCACAGTGAAAGTGTCCTGTAGCTGGATTGTGAAGAAAGCCAGCCCCAGAGGTCCTCCCAAAATGTTTTTGTGTAAATAAAATGAAAGAAAAGGTGGTCTGTCTCATTATCGCGTTCACAGAAAGTACAGCTGTTGTAGTCAATGTTGAACCTTACTCTTAGCAATTCACTGGACGAATAAATCCCATTCATAACCTTAAAATGGATTTCCTTTACCTTTGGACTTACAGGACATTTTAATATGGGGTCCTCCATTTTTTAACCTCTTCAGAGGAATGATGGAGTTTCTATTTGAACATATTGGGTGTAGATTATTATTCAGATGGTTACATGAGATTTTTTTTGTATTTCTATCTAGCAGGAAATATTTAACCTTTTTATCTCTAAGACAGCATTTATACATTCAAAATCAATAAACCACCTTCTTTATATTCTTTAAAAATAGCAGATTTTTTATAGAGTGAGCACGGTTCTTCCAAATGTAATTAAAGTTTAGTTGATTGATTGTTTTAATGGTTTTATCTGGAATGGCCATATAAAAGGCAGGATAAATACATCTTGCTAATGACTCCATTTTAGTTAAGTATTTTTTCCAAATAAAGTTAGTTTTCTTTTTTGAATACATTTATTATGAATATGTAATGTTTCACTAGTGCTACTGTCTTTGGTTAGGTCAATTCCTAGATATTTTACACAAGGTTTGCTGGGAATATTGTGTTTTTCTAAAAAGTTACAATCACGTATAGCCAAGAGGTCATATTTATTACAGTTAGGGGTCAGACCAGATGCTTCCATGGAAAGCTAAATTCATTTAAGCACTTTTGGAATTTGTTCAGTTTTTTTAATGGTGGTATCATCAGCAAGCTGTCTTATTATAAACTGTTTGTTAAAATAGTAAATGTATGTATTTCTGAGTTTTTCAGGAGGACTGCCTGCATGTTAGCTTCCTGCAGAAGTCCAGTCTGCTGTGTCCCTTCTTGTAGCCTACTAGTGGGAGCCTCCGGCTGAGCCTCTGATTGGCGGGAAGAATTAGCCAGTGGCTGATTCCCGCATGTTCGATTCATTATCAGTCTGGATGCAGTAGGGTAAACGTGTTCTCTTACTGCAGCTCGGACCGGCCGCACAATTGGGAGGACAGACTGTCTGCTGTGAGTGCTCTTGGATGGGGGAGGAGCCCACAGCAGCACCGCTGCTCAGTCAGGGAGTAGGAAGCTGTGTGCTTCATGTCAGTCTCCAAAAGCAACACTGCTCACGCCTGCTTTTGTGGTGCTTAGGAAGGACACCACAGACTTCTCTGCAGCACTTTTGCCCCGCCCACATGCTCAGAGACATTCGTGTTCCTGAGAAGTCTATCTAAACAAAACCTGGCTGCACGGGGACGGGCTGTCCCAACCAAGATGTAAAAGTGGCTTAAGTTGTCTGGGGCTTCATGCCCCTGATAGAGTCACCAATGGCAAACAGGTCCTCAGTAAGGGATCAGACTAAATTCAGCCCAAAGACCCCTATGATATTTAATTAAATGGAAATGTGGGTCCCTTGCCTGGACGTAGGTCACCAGGGCCCCCCTCTGAAACCAGGCCTGGAGGTGGGACACGTTGGCTTTCACCTATGGAGCCTGGCACATCCCGAAGAGGAGATGTGGGTCCCCCTTCCCATTGGCTCACCACTTGTGGGAGTGGCCAACAGGGTTGGGTGCATTCCTCGAGAGGGGTTGGACACTCTACCTCTCTGGAGTTACCCACCACTGAGAGACGCCGAGCAGGACTGGGAATACTTGTTGACTTCCATCTTGGTGCCTGTATGTTGAGAGAGGGTAGCCTCACTCCACCTACATATGGAGAGATGGGTCCTGACTGTTGTTTTTGCTTATGCACCAAACGTCATGTTTTTAGACTTCTCAAGTACTTTCAACACCATCCAGCCGTCTTTACTGCAGCAGAAGATGAGGGGTGCAGGAGTGGACGGACATCTGACTGCATGGATCAATAATTACCTCACCAACAGGCCACAGTACATGATGCTGCGCAACTGCATGTGTGAGGTGGTCGTGTTTAGTACTGGAGCTCCGCAGGGTACAGTGCTCTCACCCTTTCTCTTCACCTTCTACACCTCCAGAAGTTCTCTGATGACTCGGCCATCATCGGCTGTGTGTCTGAGGGGAACGATCAGGAGTACAGGTCAGTCATCTTGGACTTTGTGGACTGGTGTGAGCGTAACCACCTTCGCTTGAACACCCGCAAATGGTAAATGGCCTGTATTTGTATAGGGCCTTCTTAGGGTTCTACAACCCCCCAAGGCGCTTCACAACACAATCAGTCATCCACACATTCACACTCTGGTGGGGATGAGCTACATCGTAGCTACAGCTGCCCTGGGGCGCACTGACAGAGGCGAGGCCTGCAGTACACTGGCACCACCAGTCCCTCCGACCACCACCAGCAGGCAAGGCGGGTTAAGTGTCTTGCCCAAGGACACAACGACAGCGACAGACTGAGCGGGTCGCGAACCTGCGACCTTCTGATTGCAAGGCAGCCACTTAACTCCTCTGCCACCATCGCCCTTTAACAAAGGAAATGGTGATAACCTTCCAGTGACACCCTTGTTCTCCTGGCGGACTTCATCATAAAAGACCCGCACTTGTATAGCGCCTTTCTGAGCCAAAGGACTCCAAAGAGCTTTACACTACAGTGTATCATTCACCCGTTCACACGCTGATGATAAGGAGCTACATTGTAGCCACATCTATCACACAATAGCAGACTTTTGTCCCTGAAATCGATTCCTTTTCTTTCAGTGTTTTTCATCTTTTTGTCCCTTTTATCCCTTTGTTCTTATCCTGTATTTGTAACCAAATTTTTAGGTCTACTCGCTCTTTGTGTTGAAATGTCGATTTTATGCTTTATTTTTATATTTTATCGGTCTGTCACACATTCTCTGATTGTGAGGACCTGTTTTTACACTAGTTTTACTGCTTTTTATATGTTATATACTGCTCTTTTTGTCAGGTTCTGTCCTCCAGCTCCCTGCTCACCTGTGTCCTGTCTCCCCTAATCAGTTCATTATTGGTCCCACCTGCCTCTTGTTGCTCCTAATCACCCAGCTCCCCAGATCCTCTTGTATTTTAACCCTGTCAGTCCTGTGTTGTTTGTCTGTTCATTGTCCCTGTCGCAGTTGATTTATTAAAGACGTTACACATCCTCACCAGCCTGCCTATTATTCTCACCTGCGAGTGGATCCTCACTTCAGCCTGCAGCTTGTGACACTTTTTCTGTGTTCAAGCACTTTGGTCAGCTGACATGCTGTTTTTAAATGTGCTCTACAAATAAATGTGGTATGGTATGGTACATCTGCCCTGGCTGGGACACACTGACGGCGAGGCCGCCAAGCACAGGCGCCACTGGTCCCTCCGACCACCACCAGCAGGCAAGGTGGGCTAAGTGTCTTGTCCTAGGACACGAGCAGCATTCTCTGTGGGGAGCCAGGATCGATCCTACAACCCTCCAATTACTGGACAACCCGCTCTACCGCCTAAGCTACTTCAACGCCCACGTGGGAAACAACAGTGAGACCTGGGGCCTCATTTATCAACCGTACTTACGTACAGATCTGTACGTATTTCGTGAGTGGGAATGATTTTAAGCATTGTGTGGTATTTACCAATTTGTACTTGTGCGTGAAAACGTTCCTAAATATAAGAACAGCTGTGACCATGCGTAGGAACAGCATCTGGTGGTAGAACGAGGGAACAGCCATTCTGAAGGTCTCAGTGATCCACGCGTGTTCCTCATCCACTAATTATTCTACCCAGTAAATTATTATTACGGTGGAAAAACAGCTGAGTCACATTATTGGTGCTAAAACACCCGTGACCCACGGGAATCTGACTGTAGAACGGCTGATTTCGTGTTTCACAATTTTTACTCTTACCATGTTTATGATGTTTTAAATCATTTTACATTTATTTTTCTTTCTTTCTTTCTTTCTTTCTTTCTTTGTTTCTTTGTTTCTTTCTTTCTTTGTTTCTTTCTTATTTATGTATTTATTTATTTATTATGATGTAATTTAATTAAATTATTTTGTCCTTGTGAAGCGCATCGTGATGTTTTGTGAGATGCGCTATAAAAGATTGTTTCTTAACCTTATTATTATTATTGGAGCATTTATCAGAGCAGAGAGCACTCCAGAGGGAACGGCTCTTCCGTGAGCGCAGCGCACTGATCCGATTCCAGTCCAGATTCTATTTTACAAATAAAACAACCTCCAGAACCTCCTCTGCTCCCCGATCATACACGCGTTGTCAAGTGTCCGGTGTTTCGATCTCGCTGTCAATAAAGTTTGTCTTTTTTTTTTCTGGGAAGAACCCAGGGAATCCCCTCCCGACCTGAGGACGTAGTGTGACCAAATATGGTTAATTCAGGGCGTTTTTGTATGTAAATGACGGTAAACGGAGACGCACACCTGGGTACGCACAGGTGGGATTTATCATCAGACGACTGCGGAGGAACATGCGTACGAGAGGCCACCGCATGTTTCATAAATCAGGACATTGACTGTTCGTACACACATTCTACATTTCATCCGTAGGAGGGAACATAGGAACGTTTCTACGAACGTTTGATAAATGAGGCCCCTGGAGAGGTGTGGACGAGAGGAATGGCTCCACTGATCTGAATCTGAGTGGTGTTTTGTTATTGAACTTCTGTGCTTATCGTTTTGTCCGTTTCGTGTCGTTTTGTGCCTCCATTGTTGAGGCGGCCGGCCAGCGCTATGGCCGCTGGTTGCTCGGTGTCTGTCATTGCAACAACCCGAACCCACTGGTGGACACCAGCAGTTAAGGATGCTGTCAAGCTGAAGAGTCTTAACAGGAAAGCGATGCACTGTTTAGAGTGGGGACGGTGTGCTGCTGACCTTAACTCAGGACATAGTGGATCGGTGGGCAGAGTCCTTTGAAAACCTCCTCAATTCCACCAGCACGTTTTCCAGAGTCTGGGAACTTTGGGTTGGGCTCTCGATCTCTGGTGCTGAGATAACTGAAGTGGTCAAATAGCTTCTCTGTGGCAGGGCCCCAGGGGTGGAAGAGAGGCTTCTGGATGTTGTGGGGTTGTGTTGGTTTATGCAGCTCTGCAATATCATGTGGACATCTGGGAGAGTTCTGCTGGATTGGCAGACCGGGGTGGTGGTCCCTCTGTTTAAAAAGGGGGACCATAGGGTGTGTTCCAACTACAGAGGGATCACTCTCCTGAGCCTTCTTGGTAAAGTCTATTCGGGTGTTCTGGAGAGGAGGGTCTGCTGGTTAGTCAAACCTTGGTTTCAAGAGGAGCAATGTAGTTTTTATATAGGGCGACGGTGGCATAGGAGTTAAGTGGACGCCCCGCAATCGGAAGGTCGCGGGTTCGCGTCCCACTCGGTCTGTCACCGTCATTGTGTCCTTGGGCAAGACACTTAACCCGAATTGCCTCTGTTGGTGGTGGTCAGAGGGGCCGATGGCGCAACAATACAGCCTCGCTTCTGTCAGACCGCCCCAGGGCGGCTGTGGCTACTCAGTAGCTTACCATCATCAGCAGTGTGTGAATGTGAGAGTGCATGCAGCGTCTTTGAGTGTCCTAACAAAGCGCTATATAAATTCGATGAATTATTATTATTATTATTATTATTATCCTGGCTGTGGGACACAGGATCAGCTGTATATCCATAGCGGGGTCCTGAAGGGTGCGTGGGACTTTGCACAACCAATCTATGTGTGTTTTTTGGACTTGGAGAAAGCGTTCGACTGCATCCCTCGGGGGGCCCGGTGGAGGTACTCTGGGAGTATGGGGTACCAGGCCCCTTGATACGGACTTTTAGGTCCCTGTATGACTGGTGCCAGAGCTTGGTCCGCATTGCCAGCAGTAAAACGAGCTCGTTCCTGGTGAGAGTTCGGACTCCGCCAAGGCTGCCCTTTGTTACTGATTCTGTTCATAACTTTTATGAATAGATTTCTAGGTGCAGCCAAGGTGTTGAGAGGATCTGTTTTGGTGGCCTGAGGATCAGGTCTCTGCTTTTTGCAGATGATGTGGTCCTGTTGGCTTCATCAGAACGTGATCCCAGTGAAATCTCAGTGTGAAGCAGCGAGTATGAGAATCAGTTCCTCTAAACCCGAGACCATGGTCTTGATTCAGAAAAGGATAAAATGCCTTCTCTGGGTCAGGGACAAGGTCCTGCCCCATGTGAAGGAGTTTAGGTATCTTGAGGTCTTGTTCACAAGTGAGGTGGATTGGTGCTGCGTCTGCAGTGATGCGGGCGTTGTACCGGTCTGCCGTGGTGAATAGAGAGCTGAGCCGGAAGGTGAAACTCTTGACTTACCGGTCGATCTACGTTCCTACCCTCACCTATTGTCACGAGCTTTGGGTAGTGACCGAAAGAACGAGATCACAGATACAAGCGGCCGAAATGAGTTTTTTCTCTCTCCCTTAGCGATAGGGTGAGAAGCTCCGTCATCCGGGAGGGACTCGGAGTAGACCCGCTGCTCCTCCACATGGAGAGGAGCCAGTTGATGTGGCTCAGGCATCTGGTTAGGATGCCTCCTGGACGCCTCCTTGGGGAGGTTATCTGGCCATGTCCAACTGGAAAAGACAAGAGGACACACTGGAGGGACTATGTTTGTCGTCTGACCTGAGAACGCCATGGGAATTCCCCAGAGGAGCTGGTCCAAGTGACTGGGGCCTCTCTGGTTAGGTTTTCAGAGGTAAATCTGTTGTAGATGCACATCTAATAATTACTCAAATAATTTCTGACTGAGTGTTAAAAACATTTGTAGAATAGACCCCTCTGTGCATCATCCACTCACGGGCCGATGCACCACAGCTGGTGAACAATCAGAATGTAGACCAGGAAGGCTGGAACACTCAGGTGAGTCCAAAGGTATTTATTATGCAAGTAAAAGAAACTAACATTTCAACACCGTATGTGCCTTCATTAGAGTAACATCTGAACAATTAGGCATGATGAACTGCCTAATTGTCTAGATGTTACTCTAATGCAGAGGTCTCCAACTCCAGTCCTCGAGAGCTACCATCCTGCTAGTTTTCTGTGTTTCCTGCTCTGCCACACCTGAATGGAGTAATCTAATCCTCACCTTACCTCTGCAGAGGCCTGTTAATTACTCATTCATATCAATCAGGTGTGTAGGAGCAAAGAAACAGCTAACATGTGCAGGATGATGACTCTTAACTGTTAGGTAGGTAGGAAGGATTCTAGATAGATAGATAGAATATATATAAATATATATATATATATATATATATATATATATATATATATATATATAAATAAGAATATTTCATTCATTCATCTAGGATGTCTTATTTTTGTGTTCCCTTTATCTTTTTGAGCAGTGTATGTAACAGTGTTACGCCAGAACGTCTTCACTTATACAAACTACTTAACTAGTAAATCTCAATAAATCTATGTTATTTTTCTGTGTTCAACAAAATCAATGAGCT
The DNA here is from genome assembly GCA_006937985.1 of Aphyosemion australe. Taxonomy (NCBI): domain Eukaryota; kingdom Metazoa; phylum Chordata; class Actinopteri; order Cyprinodontiformes; family Nothobranchiidae; genus Aphyosemion; species Aphyosemion australe. Next base: position 900,660 of record SSNS01000253.1, read on the forward strand.
AAAGCAGCAACTAGCAGCTAGCTACAGCACTACAAACATTTCAGATCATACGCCCTCTGGTGGCAACAAAACTAAACTAAATCCACAGTGGACTTAAAGTGATTTTATTCTTAATAAATTAAATATAGTTAACCTTTTTACCAGCATATGTCTGTAGTTGTTAATCAGAAATGTAATTGATTCAATATAAAGTTCTACACAGAGTACATTATACAGGTCATCAGGATGGGGTTTGCGCCGTCTGACACTTGTACACACTGCACAGACAACACTCCTGACAATTATACTCATGTAGTGTGTGGTCTTGTCCACCGGTTCAGGGATTCTGGTGCAGAGTATGTGCAGACCTGTCAAAGTGTCTGAAATGTGATATCCCAACTTCCTCCTCACTTTGCTTGCTGGGAAACATCCCCATGGAAACTAATTTGGTTCACGTGGTTCTGACTGCCATATGTATCGCTAAGAAAACTATCCTCATAAACTGGAAGAATAAAAATAATCTTTGCAATAACCAGTATAGAAATCTTTTGTTAGACCATATTACACTCCTGGGTGTGTCTGGGTGGAGGCCTGGTGGCTTGGGTTCTGGGGTCGATCGTCTCCGTATGGGGGTCTGGGCTGGGCCTAGGGTGATTGGGTTCTGGCTCGTATGCTGCTGGTGGCATGGGTGGGTGCATGGGCAGGTGCATGCGGCGATGCCTGGCCCTGGCCTGTGAACCTGGGGTGGACCTCGGTACCTCCTGAACTGGCAGGAACACCTCTACTCCATCACGGGGGATCTCCGGGAGGGGGAGGATCCAACTCTGCCTGGGTGTCTGATGTCTTATGTAAGTTGATCAAATGCGGAGGTGGGAGTAGATATTCTGCTGGGGTGGAACTGAGTTGGTGACCTTGGGATCCATGGGGTTCTGTGATGCTGCTGCTGTGGGTCCTGGCTAGATGGGCTGGGGTCTCCCTGCTCCGTGTAGGTTTTGGGAACGGGGGTGCCTATTGGGGCCAGTCTGCTGTTTGTTCTTTGCCTAAAAAAAACTTTATTTAATTACTTGTAATCTGTCATTTAATTTGATTGATAACCACATATTCTGTCCTTTTATATTCTTTTAGGCCATTAAAATAAATTGTCTTAGAAAAATAAATTAAAAATGTGCTTTTCTGATTTCTGATCTGACTTTTTTGTAAAGGACATATTTTCTCGCGAGAACACACGCGATATTTCGGCAGTGCCGGACGCGTGCCAGACTGAGGGGCGCGTTGATTGGTGGAAGGAAGCAGGGGTGTTGACGCCGTAGGTTTCGCTTCAGTATCTCGCTCTAAAAGCCATTTTTATAAGACACACTGTGCCGGCAAATCAGCGTAATATTACCGCAACGTGTTTCTTATGAACGCGCCATGACATTATCACGTTGCGGGAATTTTGCGGCATTCGTGCCGCCACGCTTGGTAGTAATATTGCGGCTTCGCCGGTCTTATAAACGCACATTAAGCCTTGGCGCAACAGAGGGAGGTGTCATGACCATGTGATGAATTAATGCTGCGCTCCGGCCGGGAACTATAATGAAAATGAAAGTAAATACGCGCTTAAGTTTCACGTTTGTAAACAGAATCAGCTGAGATGATCATTTGGAGCGTTGCGGTGCTCCGGGAGCTTTTCTCCGTTAGATCTGCAGCTCAGCTCATCTGACAGCTCACAGGGATGGTGGAGGACACACCTGTAGCTGGTTGTTAAAATAAAAACTTAAGGAGCACGGCTTCGATCGCAATAAAAAGCAAGTTATGTCCAAGATACACGGAAGTCCGCGGCAGTGCAGAGACCGCCCCCATACCCCCTTTATGCCGCCATCGCGTAATCTTTTATGAAACGGACATGATTGCGCAACATTACCGCCACGGTCTGAGCTCTTATAAACGACCTAACGCTCCCTGATGCCGCCTCGGCGTTGCGGCAAATTGGCGGCATTGTTTTATAAAAGAGGCTAAAATAAGTTATGACTGAACCTGACCTGGCCGCGACCTACGGGATCCAACCGTATATGTACTAGCCCAAGCCTCGCCTCGTGCATAACGGCACCTTTGCTTGTTTTTGAGGTTTTTTTCGGCTAGCTTTCGTATTAACAATCACAGGAGGGAAGCACTGTAAACCGGAAAATGGTGGGACGTGGCATTGGAGATCTGTAAACAGTCTGATGGGACAAAGCAAGCTACAACAGCAAGGCATTGGTTCAGTATGCTGTTGTGAAGATCGAAAACACAAACCGAGTGGACCTTTTTCTATAACACGGATTATAACCATGAATCATCAAAGGTAAGACATAATTTATGTGTTTCACGTTATGAAATGAGCTTTGTTGTGCTGGTTTCTTCGCTGCTGGCCTCATATTTGGTTATATCTGGCCTTTGTGACGACATATAGGCCAGAGCTCAAGCTCTCGTTTTGGAGTGCGCGTGCTCGTGGGGTGCATGTGAGCTGGTTGAAGAAGGCAAGAGTAAACAAACGCTTCAATGTTAAACATCAGCTTCTCGGCCAGTGAAGAATCATTAGGAAGCCATTATAGACATTTGTTCAAGTGGGAAAGTTAAAATCTCAGGTGATGACTCCTTTAAAATCTGGCTTTTCGCCCTCTAGCAGACTAAATCTATTACTACAGGCAGCGTGCATAAAGCTAAACAAGACATAACTCATTAGCACTTCCTGTAGATTCCTTCAAAATAAAACATACCACTTAAAATTGGTTTTATATTAGCATAGCAGCATAGTTAGTCTAAATAACGAGAAAGCCAGAATGTCTTCACTTATACAAAATACTTATCTAGTAAAATGTAATAAATGTATGTTAATTGTCTGTGTTCAACAAGATTAAATCAATTAGCTAAACTAGGAGCTAATAGCAGCTAGCTACAGCTGTACAGACATATCAGATCATACGCCCTCTGGTGGCCACAGGGTGAAACTAAATCCACGGTAGACTTAGAGGGATTTTTATTCTTTAAAAATCAATTAAGTTATTAATAGGTAATATAAAAAAACATATTTAGTTACAAAATTTACCAGCATAAGTTTGTAGTTTCTAATCAAACATATTTAAAACTATTAGTTCTTAGTTCAAAGACCAATAAATACCCAACTGCATCTAATCAACACACTCAGACATTGATTAAAACAAAAAGGTCCATATTTTGTTTTGAACATGAAAAGCATTAATGTATTTGGATTTCACAATGAATGTGTATATTACTCAAATAAAAAACAAATAAAAAACAATTCGGTAAAGAGGCTACTGAAAAACTGAGTAAATGTTTGATCATAACATCGGATTTATTTTGATAAACTTGTTTAATCATATAAATGATTTTTTAAAATTATATGCAATATAATAATTATATGCAATATATTATAATTATATGGTGCAAAAGGGCAAAATTGAAGATAAGTAAAATTTAATAACTACATTTTAAAAAAAGCTAATGAAACACATTTCCTAATCACTCTTGTTAACAATAAAGCTTTAGTAACCTTCTAATAGATAATATATACTGTATATATATATAATTGTTAGAGAAAGTCAGTATTAAACCCTGAATGTAATATTAACAAAATATATTCTCTGTTAGAATTGGCCACCTGTATGCTGCCTATAACCTAACTAATTTAAAATACATAATGTGACATAACTGTTCTGCAGTGAAAATAAATGTACATTTTTTTTCCACAATTGATCAATTTCTTTGCTTTGCTCATAATTAATTATCATTGTGGTTTTTTTACGTAACACACTGTGATTACCTCTGAAAATCTAAATGTGCCTCAGGATCACTTTGTTTTTTACTCTGGCAGACTAATGTCCCCCTACACACACACACACACTCACTCACACGCACACACACACACACGCACATACACACACACACACACACACACACACACACACA